>JANJGN010000633.1:0-349165 GCA_026770705.1 Isurus oxyrinchus
TAAATTGGCAGGGGGATGGGATCCTGAAAAGTAGATTAGAAGGGGGAGAAGCAGAGATGGAATTAGAAGTTAAAAGGCAGAGGAAACACAGACTAGATAAGAAAGAAGTGAGTTTAACAAGGCTAAATGGAATATATTTTAATGGAAGGAGCCTGAGGAATAAGACAGATGAGCTGAGGGCACAGATAGACATGTGGGAGTATGAGATCATAGCTGTGACCGAGACTTGGCTAAAAGAAGGGCAGGATTGGCAGCTCAACATTCCTGGTTCAAGGGTATTCAGACAGGGAGGTGATGGCTTAGTGGTATTGTCACTGGACTAGTAATCCAGAGACCCAGGGTGTTGCTCTGGGGACCTGGGTTTAATCCCACCACAGCAGATGGTGGAATTTGAATTCAATAAATATCTGGAGTTAAAAGTCTGATGGTGACCATGAAGTCATTGTCGATTGTCATAAAAACCCATCTGGCTTAGGGAAGGAAATCTGCTGGTCTACCCATGACTCCAGACCCACAGCAATGTGGTTGTCTCTTAAGTGCTCTCTGGCAATTAGAGATGGGCAATGAGCACATTTTAAAAAATGTAATCAAGTCTCAGAGAAGTGTAAGAATAATAGACAGTCAAAGGGAATTTTAACTACCTAAGTGTTAACTGGGATGGGGAAGGAGCAAAATTCTTAAGCTGCATCCAGAAGAACATTTTTAGCCAGAACGTAGATTGGGCAGTTCTGGACCTAATATTCGGAAATGAGCCCGGGCAGGTGGAAGGCGTATCAGTTGGGGAGCATTTTGGAGATAGTGACCATAACTCAGTTAGATTTAGGATAGTTATGGAAAAGGATAAGGTTGGGCCAGGAATAAAAGTTCTAAACTGGGGAAAGGCTAATTTTACTAAGATGAGATACGATTTGGCCCAAGTGGACTGGGAGCAGCTACTTGCAGGTAAAACTGTGTCTGAGAAGTGGGAGGCATTCAAGGAGGAAATAGCGAGAGTACAGGGCAAATATGTTCCCATAAAGACAAAGGGGGGGACCAAGTCCGGAGACCCCTGGATGTCAAGGGACATAAAGGTTATAATTAAGGGAAAAAAGGAGAAGCATATGGCAGATACTCTGGCTTTGGTGTGCATATCCACAGACCCCTGAAGGTAGCAGGACAGGTAGATAAGGAGCTTAAGAAGGATATGGGACACTTGCCTTTATTAGCCGAGGCCTAGAATACACAAGCAGGGAGGTTATGCTGGAACTGTATAAAATGCTGGTTAGGCCACAGCTGGAGTACTGTGTGCAGTTCTGGAATTCGCATTATCGGAAGGATGTGATTGCACTGGAGAGGGTGCAGAGGAGATTTACCAGGATGTTGCCTGGGCTGGAGGGTTTAAACTATGAGGAAAGATTGGATAGGCTGGGGTTGTTTTCCTTGGAGCAGTGAAGGTTGAGAGGGGACCTGATAGAGGTGTGTAAGATTATGAGGAGCATAGATAGGATGGATAGGAAGGCACTTTTTCCATTAGTGGACGGGTCAATAACCAGGGGGCATAGATTTAAGGTAAGAGGTAGAAGGCTTAGAGGGGCATTGAAGAGAAATCTTTTTCATCCAGCGGGTGGTGGGAGTCTGGAACTCACTGCCTGAAAGAGTGGTTGAGTCAGAAACTCTGGTAATATTTAAGAAGTATTTAGATATTCACTTGTGCTGCCAAAGCCCCCAGGGCTATAGGCCAAGCGCTGGGAAATGGGATTAATATAGTCAGATCTTTGTTGACTGGTGCAGACACGATGGGCTGAATGGCCTCCTTCTGTACTGTAAACGTCTATGAGTCTATGAAGTGACCCTTTAAAGGGACAGGCACCCACGCGGACCTATTAAAGTGACAGGTTTACACCCTGACCCATTAAGGTGACAGTGCCCACATTGATCCGTTAAAGAGACAGGCACCCACACTGACCCATTAAAGGGGCAGGGCCTAACTTTGACTCGTTAAAAGGTCAGGACTCCCCAAACTGACCCATTAAATGGACGGGCCTCCCAAGTGACCTGTCAATGGTACAGGGTCCCACTTTGACCCATGAAAGGTATAGGCACCCACACTGACCTGTTATAGGTATTGGCACCCCTCTAACTCCTTAAATGGACAGGATCCCACATTTACATATTAAAGGGACAGGCACCCCACAGTAGCCTGTTAAAGGGACAGGGCCCTGCCTGACCCATTGAAAGAGACAACCTTGCACCCCCAATACTGATGCACAGTGAGAATTCAGTGCAGAAGGGAAGAGATGCTCTTTGCATTTTTTCTTTACTATCCAATTTCTTAAATCTTCAGAGAGTGGCCGTGCCCTGCTGCAGCAGCAGAGACTACAAGGGAGGGAAATGACTGGTAAGTAGTGGGTCGGGTCGGGTAAGTATTTACTACTTTAATCACTGATAGTTTAAGGTCTTTTTGTGGTTTATAGTTTGTATATTCAGTAGCAACGAGGATCAGGAAAGAAGGGCCCTAGAGTAATTGATTTAAAAGGTTAAATTTAAAGGGCTAAGTCATGGCAGGAGAGCTCAAAGCCGTGGTGTGCTCCTCGTGCTTCATGTGGGAAGCTGGGAACATTTCCGGTGCCCGGGACCAGCATGTGTGCAGGAAGTGTGTCCAATTGCAGCTCCTGGGTTTCAGAGCAGGACTGGTGGCTGGGGACACTGTGGAGCATCCGCGAGTCTGAGAGCAGCGTGGATAGCACGTTTAGAGAGGTGGTCACACCATAGCTGAAGGGACTTGAGGAATGGGTGACCACCAGGCAGTCCAAGACAAACAGGCAGGTAGTTCAGGAGTCCCCTGGGGTCCTGCTCACAAATCGGTATTCCATTTTGGAGGCTGATGATGGTGCTGGTTCCTCCAGCAGTGCAGACAGAGCCAAGCTTCTGGCACCACAAGCGGCCTGTCTGAACAGGAGGGGAGGAAGGGAGGAAGAGCAATAGTAATAAGGGATACTATAGTCAGGGGAACAGATAGGCGCTACTATTGCCATCAATGTGACTCCAGGATGGTGTGTTGCCTCCCTGGTGCCAGGGTCCGGGATGTCACTGAACGGCTGCAGGGCATCCTGAAGGGGGAAGGTGCTAAGGCAGAGGTCATGGTACATGTTGGTATCAATGACATAGGTAGAAAGAGGGATGAGGTCTTGCAACAAGAATTAAGGGAGTTAGGCAGTAGACTAAAAAGCAAGACCTCTCGGGTTGTAATCTCTGGATTACTCCCAGTGCCACGTGCTAGCGAGCTCAGAAATAGGAGAATAGCGCAGATGAATATGTGGCTTAAGAGTTGGTGCAGGAGGGAGGGTTTTAGATTCCTGGATCACTGGGACTGTTTCTGGGGAAGGTGGGACCTGTACAAGCGGGACAGTCTACATCTGAACCAGAGGAGGACTAACATCCTTGCGAGCATGTTTACTAGTGCTGTTGGGAGGAGTTTAAACTAATTCGGCAGGGGGAGGGGACACAGAATGTTAGCAGAATAGGGACACATCATAATACAGTAAAACAGTCAAGTCAAAGGGAGTACAGCAGCATTAAGCTTCAAGGGAGTAAAGCAAGGCTGGATGGCCTCTACTTTAATGCCAGGAGTACTACAGGTAAAACGGATGAGTTAAGGGTGAGGATTGACATGTGGAATTGTGATATAGTAGCCATTACTGAGACATGGTTGAGGGAAGGGCAGGATTGGCAGCTCAACATTCCGGGATATACTACCTTCAGGCGATACAGGGGAGGGGGTAAAAGAGGAGGAGGCATTGCATTATTAGTTAAGAGTCAGTTACTGCAGTAAGGAGAGATGATATCTTGGAGGGGACATCGAATGGGTGGGTAGAGCTTAGGAATAAGAAAGGGGCAGCCACATTGTTAGGTGTTTATTATAGACCCCCAGATAGTCAGTGGGAAATTGAGGAGCAAATATGTGCAAATTTGCGGAGGTGTGTAAAAATAATATCAATAGGGTAATTTTATTAGGTGATTTCAACTTTCCCAACATTAATTGGGATAGACATAGTGTTAAGGGCTTGGATGGAGTGGGTTTATTGAAATGTGTACAGAAGAACTTTTTAGGTCAATATGTACAGGGTCCAACAAGGGACAGCGCAGTGCTGGACCTAATTCTGGGGAATGAAGCCGGACAGGTGGCTGAGGGGGTGGTGGGGAGCATTTTAGTGATAGCGACCACAACATGATACAATTTAAGTTTGTTATGGACAAAGAAATAGACAAGTTGCAAAAAAATGTTTTGAATTGGGGGAGAGTGGATTTTAGTAAAATAAGGCAGGATCTGGCCAAGGTAGACTGGGAACAGTTACTTATGGGGAAATCTACAGAGGAGCAGTGGGGGGTGTTCAAAAAGGAAATGAGGAGGGTACAGGCTCAACATGTTCCCTCTAGGGTGATAGGAAGGAGTAACAAGCCCAGAGAACCATGGATGACCAGAGACGTTCAGGTTACGATGAGAAGGAAAAGAGAGACTTTTAGCAGGTACAAGGGAAGCAAATCAGCAGAGGCATTAGTGGAGTACAACCATGGCTGACAAGGGAAGTCAGGGACAGCATAAAAGCTAAAGAGAAAGCATACAATGCGGCAAAGAGCAATGGGAAACCAGGGGATTGGGAAGCCTACAAAGACCAACAGAGGACAACTAAAAAAGAAATAAGGAGAGAGAAGATTAAATATGAGGGTAAACTAGCCAGGAATATAAAAGAAGATTGCAAGAGTTTTTTTAAATATATAAAGGGTAAGAGAGAGGCAAAAGCGGACATTGGGCCGCTGGAAAATGACGCTGGAGAAGTAGTAGTGGGGAACAAAGAAATGGCGGAGGAACTGAATAGATACTTTGTGTCAGTCTTCACAGTGGAAGACACGAGTGACATCCCCAAAGTTCAAGAGAGTCGGGGGGCAGAGGTGAGTATGGTTGCCATTACCAAGGAGAAGGTGCTAGGAAAACTGAAAGGTCTGAAGGTGGATAAATCACCTGGACCAGATGGATTACACCCCAGAGTTCTGAAGGAGATAGCTGAAGAGATAGTGGAGGCGTTAGTGGTGATCTTTCAGGAATCACTGGAGTCAGGGAGGGTCCCAGAGGACTGGAAAATCGCTAATGTAACCCCCCTGTTTAAGAAGGGAGTGAGGCAAAAGAGGGGAAATTACAGGCTAATTAGCCTGACCTCGGTCGTTGGTAAGATTTTACAGTCCATTATTAAGGATGAGATTTCAGAATACTTGGAAGTGCATGGTTAAATCGGGCAAAGTCAGCATGGTTTCATCAAGGGGAGGTAATGCCTGACAAATCTGTTAGAATTCTTTGAGGAGGTAACGAGCAGGTTAGACAAAGGAGAGTCAATGGATGTTATCTACTTGGACTTCCAGAAGGCCTTTGACAAGGTGCTGCACAGGAGGTGCAGTTGATGTAGTTTATATGGATTTCAGCAAAGCCTTTGACAAGGTCCCACATGGGAGACTTATAAAGAAGGCAAATGCATATGGGTTACAGGGTAATTTGATAAGGTGAATTCAAAATTGGCTTAGTTGTAGGAGACAGAGAGTGATGATAGAAGGATGCTTTAGTGAACGGAAGCCAGTGTCCAGTGGCGTACCACAGGGATCTGTGCTGGGTCCCCTATTATTCGTCATTTATATAAACAACATAGATGACACTGTGGGGTAGGATTAGTAAGTTTGCGGATGACACAAAGATTGGCCGAGTGGTTAACAGTGAGGTTGAGTGTCTTGGGCTACAGGAAGATATAGACGGGATGGTCAAATGGGCAGATAAGTGGCAGATGGACTTTAACCCTGAAAAGTGTGAGGTGATACACTTTGGAAGGAGTAATTTGACAAGGAACTATTCAATGAACGGCATGACACTAGGAAGTTCTGAGGAACAAAGGGACCTTGGTGTGGGTGTCCAAAGATCTCTGAAGGCGGAGGGGCATGTTAGTGGGGTGGTGAAAAAGGCATATGGGACACTTGCCTTTATCAATCGAGGCATAGATTACAAAAGTAGGGAGGTGATGTTGGAGTTGTATAGAACCTTGGTGAGGCCACAGCTGGAGTACTGTGTGCAGTTCTGGTCACCACATTATAGGAAGGATGTGACTGCACTGGAGGGGGTGCAGAGGAGATTCACCAGGATGTTGCCTGGGATGAAACAGTTAAGTTATGAAGAGAGGTTGGATAGACTTGGGTTGTTTTTGTTGGAGCAGAGAAGACTGAGGGGCGACTTGATCGAGGTGTACAAGATTATGAAGGTCATGGAGAGGGTGGATAGGGAGCAGCTGTTCCCCTTAGTTGAAAGGTCAGTCACAAGGGGGCATAAGTTTAAGATGAGGGGCAGGAGGTTTAGGGGGGATGTGAGGAAAAACATTTTTACCCAGAGGGTGGTTACGGTCTGGAATGCACTGCCTGGGAGGGTGGTGGAGGTGGGTTGCCTCACATCCTTTAAAAAGTACCTGGATGAGCACTTGGCACATCATAACATTCAAGGCTGTGGGCCAGGTGCTGGTAAATGGGGTTAGGTAGGTAGGTCAGGTGTTTCTCACGTGTTGGTGCAGACTCGATGGGCTGAAGGGCCTCTTCTGCTCTGTGTGATTCTGTGATTGTGTGAACAACACAGGGTGTGGCTCAGTGAAGCTGAGGGAGAAGGTGAGGGAACATTATTTTGATGGGGTGAGATGTGGAGTGACTGTTACTTATAGTTTGATGCTGACACCTGTATATCCCAGAAACACTGAGGAAGGTGACAGACCAATTAAAGTCAAGTATCAGATAAAACAGGAGAAAAATTTCAAAACCATTTATTTACAGAGATGACATCTCACTGAGAGAGATAGGTTTCTAAACATTCAGAGTAAAACATGCGATAAAATATAAAGGACATTATGTACTGATGTAAATGGTTCAGAATTCATACACACATTCAATTTAATATCTAAACACACATTGGCTGTTGTGGTTGCTACATTACAACAGTGATTACATTTCAAAAGTACTTCATCGGCTGTGAAATTTGTTGGTATTATTTGGCTATGAAAGGTGCTATATAAATGCGAGGCTTTCTTTATCCATGCCCCACTCTGCCCACTCCCCCTTCTCTAGGCACCACTAGACAGGTTACATTGGAAAATTACCTGTGAAGACCCCACTAGGTAGGGAGGGTCTCTGGGTGTAGACTCAGAGTCAGGACAAGCGGGTCCTGGTTGTACAGGTATTACCCTTATCTCTTCTAACAGAAATAATCTCATTGTCTGACATTTCCTTTAATAGGATCTGGCTGAGGCCCTGATAGTCGAGTGGAATATAAAGAGCAGCACTGACCGCTTGGACCCAATGGCCTGTTTGTGTGCCTGACACCCGCTCAAATATTAATCCCTTTATCAGAAGCAGGTAGGTTCATGCTAGTTCCTTTAACAGGAGCTGATATAATAGCAGAAAGAGAATAGGGCAATGAGGTGCTTAACAGGCAGTGATTCACCCCTGTCTTTCTGTAATGTCCAGTGCCGTGTGTGTCTCAGTGTCAGCTCCTGTATGGTCCGTGTGTGTCTCAGTGTCTGTTCCTGTACGGTCCGTGTGTGTGTCTCAGTGTCAGCTCCTGTACGGTCCGTGTGTGTGTCTCAGTGTCAGCTCCTGTACAGTCCGTGTGTGTCTCAGTGTCAGCTCCTGTACAGTCCGTGTGTGTCTCAGTGTCAGCTCCTGTACAGTCCGTGTGTGTCTCAGTGACAGTTCCTGTACAGTCCGTGTGTGTCTCAGTGTCAGTTCCTGTACAGTCCGTGTGTGTCTCATTGTCAGCTCCTGTACAGTCCGTGTGTGTGTCTCAGTGTCAGCTCCTATAAATACGTGTGTGTGTGTCTCAGTGTCAGCTCCTGTACGGTCTGTGTGTGTGTGTCTCAGTGTCAGCTCCTGTACAGTCCGTGTATGTGTCTCAGTGTCAGTTCCTGTACGGTCCGTGTGTGTGTGTCTCAGTGTCAGCTCCTGTACTGTCTGTGTGTGTGTGTCTCAGTGTCAGCTCCTGTACAGTCCGTGTGTGTGTCTCAGTGTCAGCTCCTGTACGGTCCGTGTGTGTGTCTCAGTGTCAGCTCCTGTACGGTCCGTGTGTGTGTCTCAGTGTCAGCTCCTGTACGGTCCGTGTGTGTCTCTCAGTGTCAGCTCCTTTACAGTCCGTGTGTGTGTGTGTGTCTCAGTGTCAGCTCCTGTACGGTCCGTGTGTGCGTCTCAGTGTCAGCTCCTGTACGGTCCGTGTGTGTCAGTGTCAGCTCCTGTACAGTCTGTGTGTGTGTGTCTCAGTGTCAGCTCCTGTACAGTCTGTGTGTGTGTCTCAGTGTCAGCTCCTGTACGGTCCGTGTGTGTGTCTCAGTGTCAGCTCCTGTACAGTCTGTGTGTGTGTGTCTCAGTGTCAGCTCCTGTACAGTCTGTGTGTGTGTCTCAGTGTCAGCTCCTGTACAGTCTGTGTGTGTATCTCAGTGTCAGCTCCTGTACAGTCTGTGTGTGTATCTCAGTGTCATCTCCTGTATATTTACAGCTGAGCAAAGGAATTGATTCACTCCCATCAGGTCCTGTAAAACGATTGTGCTTATTTAGGTCTGTGGTGTAACACCGTCACGCTAAAGAGAGCTCTGAAGAAGGGTCTCTGCACAGGAAACTTCAACTGTTTCTCTCTCGATGAATGCTATCAGTCCTGGTGAGTTTTTACATCATTTTCTGTTCTTGTTGCTGACAGTAATGGTTGGATCTGAGTGACATGAATTCTGCAAGTGGTCTCCTCAGGTGACCAGGTAACCAGAGCTCTCCAGCACTGGCTTAGACCTCGAAACAGATTGTCTCAGTACATCTCCCATTTCTATAGCTCCACTAACATTGTCAAATCATGTAGGGGAGCAATTTCAAACCAAACTTGATGCTCAGAATGAGACGAAGATGTTAGAGAAGATGAAGAAAATCTGGAGGGAGATAAATGTCGTTTAAGGTGGAAAGTGAGGAGGGTAACGGAGGGAATTCCACAGCTTCAGTAGAGGCAGCTGGAGGCACAGCCCCCCGTGATGGGGCAATCGCAATCTGGGATACAAGGATGCTCCAGGAGCAGAATTAGAGGAGAGCAGATGACTCAGAGAGTTGTGGAACTGGAGGAGATTTCAGCAGTAAAGAGGTGCAAAACCATGGAGGGATTTAAAAACAAAGATGAACATTTTAAAATCAAAATGCTGCTTAACTGGGAGCCAGTGTGGGTCAGTGAGCACAGGGCTGCTAGGGGAACAGCACTGGCTGTGCAATAAGACAAAGGCAGCAGTGTTTCAGATGAGCCCAAGTTTACAGCGGGTGGAACGCAGGTGATCGGTCAGGAGCGCATTGGAATGGTTGAGTCCAGCGGTAATGAAGGCGTGGATGAAGGTTTCAGCAGTCGATGAGCTGAGACAGGGGTGAGCTCAGCTGATGCTGCAGAGGTGGAAATTGGTAGCCTAAGTGATGGTGCAAATATATGGCCAGAATCTCATCTCAGTATCACATGTTGAGCGAGGTGCTAGTGAAGTAGAGCTGGGTGCCATCAACTGGAATATCCTGAGCTAGGCCACATAGCAGAGAGCAGCACTAGACAAAGGGGTTAAATATAAAGCACCCACTCTCTGGCTCTCACTTCATCTAAATATGGATAAAAGATACAAACCATTCCTATGGAACAAGCACAGGAAACATTCAGAGCACACAGAGATTCCCTCCTTAATGGGACAGTTCACTGGGTGTCACGTCATTGGTTATCATTCAGCCTCCTAATGGGGTTGTTCAATGTTCTCACATTTACTGTATGTCCTTGTGTCATGATAAGCCTGTGCCACCTGATAACAGAAGGTGTACTGGTCCTAGGGAGAAAAAGAGACAGTGTCAGCAAACCTCAGAAATCACGGCAAGACGGTCAAGAAACATTGGTGAAAGGCCAGAGTGTATTTGTAAAGGGGCCTTGAGGAAGAGTGTGCAAGGAATTTAATGACAAGGGAAGATGTTTGTGGTTGTTGGAGATCAGTCATCTCAGCTCCGGGACATCACTGCAGGAGTTCCTCAGGGTAGTGTCCTAGGCCCAACCATCTTCAGCTGCTTCATCAATGACCTTCCTTCCATCATAAGGTCAGAAGTGGGGATGTTCGCTGATGATTGCACAACGTTCAGCACCATTCACGACTCCTCAGATCCTGAAGCAGTCCATGTCCAAATGCAGCAAGACTTGGACAATATCCAGGCTTGGGCTGACAAGTGGCAAGTAACATTCACGCCACACAAGTGTCAGGCAATGACCATCTCCAACAAGAGAGAATCTAACCATCGGCCCTTGATGTTCAATAGCATTACCATCACTGAATCCCCCACTATCAACATCCTGGGGGTTACCATTGACCAGAAATTGAACTGGACTAGCCATATAAATACTGTGGCTACAAGAGCAGGTCAGAGGCTAGGAATCCTGCAGCAAGTAACTCACCTCCTGACTCCCCAAAGCCTGTCTACCAACGGATCAGATCTAAGCTCTGCAGTCCTGCCACATCCAGTCGTGAATGGTGGTGGACAATTAAACAACTCACTGGAGGAGGAGGCTCCACAAATATCCTCATCCTCAATGTTGGAGGAGCCCAGCACAGCAGTGAAAAAGACAAGGCTGAAGCATTCACAACAACCTTCAGCCAGAAGTGTTCAGTGGATGATCCATCCTGGCCTCCTCTGGAGGTCCCCAGCATCACAGATGTCAGTCTTCAGACAATTTGATTCACTCCACGTGATATCAAGAAACAGTTGAAGACACTGGATACTGCAAAGGCTATGAGCCCTGACAATATTCCAGCAATAGTACTGAAGACTTGTGCTCCAGAACTTGCTGCACCCCTAGCCAAGCTGTTCCATTACAGCTACAACACTGGCATCTACCCAGCTATGTGGAAAATTGCCCAGGTATGTCCTGTACACAAAAAGCAGGACAAATCCAACCCGGCCAATTACTGCCCCATCAGCCTACTCTCCATCATCAGTAAAGTGATGGAAGGGGTCATCAACAGTGCTATCAAGCGGCACTTGCTTAGCAATAACCCGCTGAGTGACGCTCAGTTTGAGTCTGCAGTGGTTTAAGAAGGCAGCTCACCACCACCTTCTTAAGGGCAACTAGGGTTGGGTAATAAATGCTGCCCCAGCCAATGAAGCCCACGTCCCGTAAATGAATAAAAAGAATACTGTGCCCTCCTCCCATCCCGGTCTTAACACCAGTTAACCCATCATCAGTCATTGGGAAAATGCTGGAATCTACTATCAGGGAAGTCTCAATGCACTGAGAAGAGCAGAGTGTGATTAGAATAGTCACCATGCATCTACTAACGAGAAATCCTGTTTGACAAATTTATTAGCTTTTTAATGATGCAACTCATCAGCTGTCCTTTGATTCAAGGATGACATTTACTCAAGGTCACTAGTTTCTGCCATGGGTCTTCATGTCACTGATCACACCATTTCTCAATCCACAGATCATTGGGCACATGAGGCAGGACTTCCCATGAGGTAGAGGGATCTGGAGTGCAGGGCTTTCTTCCTTCTCTTTCCTCCTCTGTCACATCATTAAGGCATGTGGACTTATGTGATGCAGCTTGATGGGCATGTTGTTACCATTTTCAATGATTGATAACAAGCTCCTCCTAATCATTAATGTCAATGCTGCTGCGCTTCGGGAAAGATTCCAAGTGTTTTTTAAGTGCTTTCTTTGTCCTCCCCTGGAGAGCTGGCCTTCTGAGAGTTGGAAAAACAGGACCTGGCACAGAAGATGCTTTTCTACCATCCGGCCATGGTGCCCAGTCCATCAAGGAGTTTTGCCTGAATGCTTGTGGATCTTTGTCAAACACTCGCTGCCGTCGTTTGCAGGTGGCTGAGCTGGCACAACTGATCTGGTGTTGCATATCCTCATCAGTGGCAGCCTTTTGAGAGAGGGTATGGGAAGCGCTCAACATAAACTAAAATACCCCCTTCAACATATATGGGAGGTGGAATATTTGGCTGGCCCGGTGTGGGTTTTGTTTATGCAACAAAGACAAGGTCTCTTGTATGCAGAATTGAGGAGCACAAGAGTGGCTTGAAAATCTGGTGCAGATTGGACAGCAACCCACTGCAATCCTCCCCCAAACTATTCATCAATCCACTGCAATCCTCACCCAAACTATTCATCAATCCACTGCAATCCTCACCCAAACTATTCATCAACAAACTGCAATCCTCCCCCAAACTATTCATCAACCCACTGAAATAGTCCTCCAAACTATTCATCAACCCACTGCAATCCTCCCCCAAACTAATCATCAACCCACTGAAATCCTCCCCCAAACTATTCATCAATCCACTGCAATCCTCCCCAAACTATTCATCAATCCACTGCAATCCTCCACCAAACTATTCATCAATCCATTGCAATCCTCCACCAAACTATTCATCAATCCACTGCAATTGTCCCCCAAACTATTCACCAATCCACAGCAATCCTTCCCAAACTATTCATCAATCCACTGCAATCCTCCCCCAAACTATTCATCAATCTACTGCAATCCTCCGCAAACTATTCATAAATCCACTGCAATCCTCCCCCAAACTATTCATCAATTCACTGCAATCCTCCCCCAAACTATTCATCAATCCACTGAAATTCTCCCCCAAACTATTCATCAATCAACTGCAATCCTCCCTCAAACTATTCATCAATCCAGTGCAATCCTCCCCCAATCTATTCAACAATCCATTGCAATCCTCCCCCAAACTATTCATGAATCCACTGCAATCCTCCCCCAAACTATTCATCAACCCAATGCAATCCTCCGCAAACTATTCATCAATCCACTGCAATCCTCCCCCAAACTATTCATCAATCCACTGAAATCCTCCCCGAAACTATTCAGAAACCGCGTGCAATCCTCCGCAAACTATTCATCAATCCACTTCAATCCTCACCAAACTATTCATCAATCCATAGCAATCCTCACCCAAACTATTCATCAAGGCACTGCAATCCTCCCCAAAACTATTCATCAATCCACTGAAATCCTGCCCCAAACTATTCATCAATCCACTGCAATCCTCCGCAAACTATTCACCAATCGACAGAAATCCTCCCCCAAACTATACATCAATTCTCTGCAATCCTCCCCCAAAATATTCATACATCCACTGCAATCCTCCCTCAAACTATTCATCAATCCACTGAAATCCTACCCGAAACTATTTATCAACCCAGTGCAATCCTCCGCAAACTATTCATCAATCCACTGCAATCCTCACCAAACTATTCATCAATCCATTGCAATCCTCACCCAAACTATTCATCAATACACTGCAATCCTCCCCAAAACTATTCATCAATCCACTGAAATCCTCCCCCAAACTATTCATCAATCCACTGCAATCCTCCGCAAACTATTCATCAATCCACTGCAATCCTCCCCCAAACTATTCATCAATCCACTGCAATCCTCCGCAAACTATTCATCACCCATTGCAATCCTCCCCCAAACTATTCATCAATCCACTGCAATCCTCCGCAAACTATTCATCAATCCATTGCAAACCTCCCCCAAAGTATTCATCAATCCATTGCAATCCTCCCCAAACTATTCATCAACCATTGCAATCCTCTCCCAAACTATTCATCAATTCACTGCAATCCTCTGCAAACTATTCATCAATCCACTGCAATCCTCACCCAAACTATTCATCAATCCACTGCAATCCTCACCCAAACTATTAATCAACAAACTGCAATCCTCCCCCAAACTATTCATCAACCCAATGAAATACTCCTCCAAACTATTCAACAACCCACTGCAATCCTCCCCCAAACTATTCATCAACCCACTGAAATCCACCCCCAAACTATTCATCAATCCACTGCAATCCTCCCCAAACTATTCATCAATCCACTGCAATTCTCCACCAAACTATTCATCAATCCACTGCAATCCTCCACCAAACTACTCATCAATCCACTGCAATCCTCCCCCAAACTATTCATCAATCCATTGCAATCCATCCCAAACTATTCATCAATCCACTGCAATCCTCCCCCAAACTATTCATCAATCCACTGAAATCCTCCCCCAAACTATTCATCAATCCACTGCAATCCTCCGCAAACTATTCATCAATCCACTGCAATTCTCCCCCAAACTATTCATCATTTCACTGCAATCCTCCCCCAAACTATTCATCAAGCCACTGAAATCCTCCCCCAAACTATTCATCAATCCACTGCAATCCTCCGCAAACTATTCATCAATTCACTGAAATCCTCCCCCAAACTATTCATCAATCCACTGCAATCCTCCCCCAAACTATGCATGAATCCACGGAAATCCTCCCCCAAACTATTCATCAACCCAATGCAATCCTCCGCAAACTATTCATCAATCCACTGCAATCCTCCCCAAAACTATTCATCAATCCACTGAAATCCTCCCCCAAATTATTCATCAATCCACTGCAATCCTCCGCAAACTATTCACCAATCCTTTGAAATCCTCCCCCAAACTATACATCAATCCACTACAATCCTCCCCCAAACTATTCATCAATCCACTGAAATCCTCCCCCAAACTATTCATCAATCCACTGCAATCCTCCCCCCCCAAACTATTCATCAACCCACTGCAATCCTCCCCCAAACTATTCATCAATCCACTGCAATCCTCCCCAACCTATTCATCACCCATTGCAATCCTCCCCCAAACTATTCATCAATCCACCACAATCCTCCGCAAACTATTCATCAATCCATGGCAATCCTCCCCCAAAGTATTCATCAATCCACTGCAATCCTCCCCAAACTATTCATCAATCCACTGCAATCCTCCCCCAAATTATTCATCAATTCACTGCAATCCTCTGCAAACTATTCATCAATCCACTGCAATCCTCCACAAACTATTCATCAATCCACTGCAATCCTCCCCCAAACTATTCATCAATCCACTGCAATCCCCCGCAAACTATTCATCAATCTAAAGCAATCTTCCGCAAACTATTCATCAATCCACTGAAATCCTCCGCAAACTATTCATCAATCTACTGCAATCCTCCCCAAACTATTCATCAATGCACTGCAATCCTCCCCCAAACTATTCATCAATCATTGGCAATCCTCCCCCAAACTATTCATCAATCCACTGCAATCCTCCGTAAACTTTCACCAATCCACTGCAATCCTCACCCAAACTATTCATCAATCCACTGCAATCCATCCCAAACTATTCATCAATCCACTGCAATCCTCCCCCAAACTATTCATCAATCCACTGCAATCCTTCCCAAACTATTAATCAGTCTACTGCAATCCTCCGCAAACTATTCACCAATCCACTGCAATCCTCCCCCAAACTATTCATCAATCCACTGCAATCCTTCCCAAACTATTCATCAATCCAATGCCATCCTCCCCCAAACTATTCATCAATCCACTGCAATCCTTCCCAAACTATTCATCAATCTACTGCAATCCTCCCCCAAACTATTCATCAATCCACTGCTATCCTCCCCCAAACTATTCATCAATCCACTGCAATCCTCCCCCAAACTATTCATCAATCCACTGCAATCCTCCCCCAAACTATTCATCAATCCACTGCAATCCTCCGCAAACTATTCATCAACCCACTGCAATCCTACCCCAAACTATTCATCAACCCACTGCAATCCTCCACCAAAATATTCATCAATCCACTGCAATCCTCCCCAAACTAAACATCAATCTACTGCAATCCTTCCAAAACTATTCATCAATCCACTGCAATCCTCCCCCAAACTATTCATCAATCCACTGCAATCCTCCCCAAACTATTCATCAATCCACAGAAATCCTCCCCCAAACTATTCATCAATCCACTGCAATCCTGCCCCAAACTATTCATCAATCCACTGCAATCCTCCCCCAAACTGTTCTTCAATTAACTGCAATCCTCCCCCAATCAATTCATCAATCCACTGCAATCCTCCCCCAAACTATTCATCAATCCACTGAAATGCTCCCCCAAACTATTCATCAATCCACTGCAATACTTCCCCAAACTATTCATCAATCAACTGCAATCCTTCCCAAACTATTCATCAATCCACTGCAATCCTCCCTCAAACTATTCATCAATACACAGAAATCCTTGCCAAACTATACATCAATCCACTGCAATCCTCTGCAAATTATTCATCATTTCACTGAAATCCTCCCCCAAACTATTCATCAATCGACTACAATCCTCCCCCAAACTATTCATCAACCCACTGCAATCCTCCGCACACCATTCAACAATCCATTGCAATCCTCCCCCAAACTATTCATCAATCCTCTGCAATTCTCCGCAAACTATTCATCAATCCATTGCAATCCTCCCCCAAAGTATTCATCAATCCATTGCAATCCTCCTCAAACTATTCATCAACCCACTGAAATCCAACCCCAAACTATTCATCATTCCACGGCAATCCTCCCCAAACTATTCATCAATCCACTGCAATCCTCCACCAAACTATTCATCAATCCACTGCAATCCTCCGCCAAACTATTCATCAATCCACTGCAATCCGCCGCAAACTATTCATCAATCTACTGCAATCTTCCGCAAACTATTCATCAATCCACTGCAATCCTCACGCAAACTATTCATCAATCCACTGCAATCCTCACCCAAACTATTCATCAACAAACTGCAATCCTCCCCCAAACTATTCATCAACCCACTGAAATACTCCTCCAAACTATTCATCAACCCACTGCAATCCTCCCCCAAACTATCATCAATCCACTGAAATCCTCCCCCCAAACTATTCATCAATCCACTGCAATCCTTCCCAAACTATTCATCAATCCACTGCAATCCTCCCCCAAACTACTCAACAATCTGCTGCAATCCTCCGCAAACTATTCATCAATCCACTGCAATCCTCCCCCAAACTATTCATCAATTCACTGCAATCCTCCCCAAACTATTCATCAATCCACTGAAATCCTCCCCCAAACTATTCATCAATCCACTGCAATCCTCCCCAAACTATTCATCAATCCACTGCAATGCTCCCCCAATCTATTCATCAATCCATTGCAATCCTCCCCCAAACTATTCATGATTCCACTGCAATCCTCCCCCAAAATATTCAACAACCCAATGCAATCCTGCGCAAACTATTCATCAATCCATTGAAATCCTCCCCAAACTATTCATCAATCCATTGCAATCCTCACCCAAACTATTCATCAATACACTGCAATCCTCTCCAAAACTATTCATCAATCCACTGAAATCCTGCCCCAAACTATTCATCAATCCACTGCAATACTCCGCAAACTATTCATCAATTGACTGAAATCCTCCCCCAAACTATACATCAATTCTCTGCAATCCTCCCCCAAACTATTCATGAATCCACGGAAATCCTCCCCCAAACTATTCATCTTCCCAATGCAATCCACCGCAAACTATTCATCAATCCACTGCAATCCTTCCCCAAACTATTCATCAATCGACTGAAATCCTCCCCGAAACTATTCATCAACCCAGTGTAATCCTCCACAAACTATTCATCAATCCACTGCAATCCTCACCAAACTATTCATCAATCCATTGCAATCCTCACCCAAACTATTCATCAATCCACTGCAATTCTCCCCCAAACTATTCATCAATCCACTGAAATCCTCCCCCAAACTATTCATCAATCCACTGAAATCCTCCCCCAAACTATTCATCAATCCACTGCAATCCTCCCCCAAACTATTCATCAACCCACTGCAATCCTCCCCAAACTATTCATCAATCCACTGCAATCCTCCCCAAACTATTCATCACCCATTGCAAACCTCCACCAAACTATTCATCAATCCACCGCAATCCTCCGCAAACTATTCATCAATCCATTGCAATCCTCCCCCAAAGTATTCATCAATCCACTGCAATCCTCCCCAAACTATTCATCAATCCACTGCAATCCTCCCCCTAATTATTCATCAATTCACTGCAATCCTCTGCAAACTTTTCATCAATCCACTGCAATCCTCCGCAAACTATTCATCAATCCACTGCAATCCTCCCCCAAACTATTCATCAATCCACTGCAATCTTCCGCAAACTATTCATCAATCCACTGCAATCCTCCGCAAACTATTCATCAATCTACTGCAATCCTCCCCAAACTATTCATCAATGCACTGCAATCCTCCCCCAAACTATTCATCAATCATTTGCAATCCTCCCCCAAACTATTCATCAATCCACTGCAATCCTCCGTAAACTATTCATCAATCCACTGCAATCCTCCACCAAACTATTCATCAATCCACTGCAATCCTCCGCCAAACTATTCATCAATCCACTGCAATCCGCCGCAAACTATTCATCAATCTACTGCAATCTTCCGCAAACTATTCATCAATCCACTGCAATCCTTCCCAAACTATTAATCAGTCTACTGCAATCCTCCGCAAACTATTCACCAATCCACTGCAATCCTCCCCCAAACTACTCATCAATCCACTGCAAACCTTCCCAAACTATTCATCAATCCAATGCAATCCTCCCCCAAACTATTCATCAATCAATTGCAATCCTCCCCCAAACTATTCATCAATCCACTGCTATCCTCCCCCAAACTATTCATCAACCCACTGCAATCCTACCCCAAACTATTCATCAACCCACTGCAATCCTCCACCAAAATATTCATCAATCCACTGCAATCCTCCCCAAACAAAACATCAATCTACTGCAATCCTCTGCAAATTATTCATCATTTCACTGAAATCCTCCCCCAAACTATTCATCGATCGACTACAATCCTCCCCCAAACTATTCATCAACCCACTGCAATCCTCCGCACACCATTCAACAATCCATTGCAATCCTCCCCCGAACTATTCATCAATCCTCTGCAATTCTCCGCAAACAATTCATCAATCCATTGCAATCCTCCCCCAAAGTATTCATCAATCCATTGCAATCCTCCTCAAACTATTCATCAACCCACTGAAATCCAACCCCAAACTATTCATCAATCCACTGCAATCCTCCCCAAACTATTCATCAATCCACTGCAATCCTCCACCAAACTATTCATCAATCAACTGCAATCCTCCGCCAAACTATTCATCAATCCACTGCAATCCTCACGCAAACTATTCATCAATCCACTGCAATCCTCACCCAAACTATTCATCAACAAACTGCAATCCTCCCCCAAACTATTCATCAACCCACTGAAATACTCCTCCAAACTATTCATCAACCCACTGCAATCCTCACCCAAACTATTCATCAATCCACTGAATTCCTCCCCCAAACTATTCATCAATCCAATGCAATCCTCCCCAAACTATTCATCAATCCACTGCAATCCTCCAACAAAATATTCATCAATCCATTGCAATCCTCCACCAAACTATTCATCAATCCACTGCAATCGTCCCCCAAACTATTCATCAATCCACTGCAATCCTTCCCAAACTATTCATCAATCCACTGCAATCCTCCCCCAAACTACTCAACAATCTACTGCAATCCTCCGCAAACTATTCATCAATCCACTGCAATCCTCCCCCAAACTATTCATCAATTCACTGCAATCCTCCCCCAAACTATTCATCAATCCACTGAAATCCTCCCCCAAACTATTCATCAATCCACTGCAATCCTCCCCCAAACTATTCATCAATCCACTGCAATGCTCCCCCAATCTATTCATCAATCCATTGCAATCCTCCCCCAAACTATTCATGATTCCACTGCAATCCTCCGCCAAAATATTCAACAACCCAATGCAATCCTCCGCAAACTATTCATCAATCCATTGAAATCCTCCCCCAAACTATTCATCAATCCATTGCAATCCTCACCCAAACTATTCATCAATACACTGCAATCCTCCCCAAAACTATTCATCAATCCACTGAAATCCTGCCCCTAACTATTCATCAATCCACTGCAATACTCCGCAAACTATTCATCAATCGACTGAAATCCTCCCCCAAACTATACATCAATTCTCTGCAATCCTCCGCAAACTATTCATCAATCCACTGCAATCCTCCCACAAACTATTCATCAACCCACTGCAATCCTCCCCCAAACTATTCATCAATCCACTGCAATCCTCCCCAAACTATTCATCACCCATTGCAAAGCTCCACCAAACTATTCATCAATCGACCGCAATCCTCCGCAAACTATTCATCAATCCATTGCAATCCTCCCCCAAAGTATTCATCAATCCACTGCAATCCTCCCCAAACTATTCATCAATCCACTGCAATCCTCCCCCAAATTATTCATCAATTCACTGCAATCCTCTGCAAACTATTCATCAATCCATTGCAATCCTCCGCAAACTATTCATCAATCCACTGCAATCCTCCCCCAAACTATTCATCAATCCACTGCAATCCCCCGCAAAATATTCATCAATCTAAAGCAATCTTCTGCAATCTATTCATCAATCCACTGCAATCCTCCACAAACTATTCATCAATCTACTGCAATCCTCCCCAAACTATTCATCAATCCACTGCAATCCTCCCCCAAACTATTCATCAATCATTTGCAATCCTCCCCCAAACTATTCACCAATCCACTGCAATCCTCCCCCAAACTATTCATCAATCCACTGCAATCCATCCCAAACTATTCATCAATCCACTGCAATCCTCCCCCAAACTATTCATCAATCCACTGCAAACCTTCCCAAACTATTCATCAATCCAATGCCATCCTCCCCCAAACTATTCATCAATCCACTGCAATCCTTCCCAAACTATTCATCAATCTACTGCAATCCTCCCCCAAACTATTCATCAATCCACTGCTATCCTCCCCCAAACTATTCATCAATCCACTGCAATCCTCCCCCAAACTATTCATCAATCCACTGCAATCCTCCCCCAAACTATTCATCAATCCACTGCAATCCTCCGCAAACTATTCATCAACCCACTGCAATCCTACCCCAAACTATTCATCAACCCACTGCAATCCTCCACCAAAATATTCATCAATCCACTGCAATCCTCCCCAAACTAAACATCAATCTACTGCAATCCTTCCCAAACTATTCATCAATCCACTGCAATCCTCCCCCAAACTATTCATCAATCCACTGCAATCCTCCCCAAACTATTCAACAATCCACAGAAATCCTCTCCCAAACTATTCATCAATCCACTGCAATCCTGCCCCAAACTATTCATCAATCCACTGCAATCCTCCCCCAAACTGTTCTTCAATTAACTGCAATCCTCCCCCAATCAATTCATCAATCCACTGCAATCCTCCCCCAAACTATTCATCAATCCACTGAAATGCTCCCCCAAACTATTCATCAATCCACTGCAATACTTCCCCAAACTATTCATCAATCAACTGCAATCCTTCCCAAACTATTCATCAATCCACTGCAATCCTCCCTCAAACTATTCATCAATACACAGAAATCCTTGCCAAACTATACATCAATCCACTGCAATCCTCTGCAAATTATTCATCATTTCACTGAAATCCTCCCCCAAACTATTCATCAATCGACTACAATCCTCCCCCAAACTATTCATCAACCCACTGCAATCCTCCGCACACCATTCAACAATCCATTGCAATCCTCCCCCAAACTATTCATCAATCCTCTGCAATTCTCCGCAAACTATTCATCAATCCATTGCAATCCTCCCCCAAAGTATTCATCAATCCATTGCAATCCTCCTCAAACTATTCATCAACCCACTGAAATCCAACCCCAAACTATTCATCATTCCACGGCAATCCTCCCCAAACTATTCATCAATCCACTGCAATCCTCCACCAAACTATTCATCAATCCACTGCAATCCTCCGCCAAACTATTCATCAATCCACTGCAATCCGCCGCAAACTATTCATCAATCTACTGCAATCTTCCGCAAACTATTCATCAATCCACTGCAATTCTTCCCAAACTATTAATCAGTCTACTGCAATCCTCCGCAAACTATTCACCAATCCACTGCAATCCTCCCCCAAACTACTCATCAATCCACTGCAAACCTTCCCAAACTATTCATCAATCCAATGCAATCCTCCCCCAAACTATTCATCAATCAACTGCAATCCTCCCCCAAACTATTCATCAATCCACTGCTATCCTCCCCCAAACTATTCATCAACCCACTGCAATCCTACCCCAAACTATTCATCAACCCACTGCAATCCTCCACCAAAATATTCATCAATCCACTGCAATCCTCCCCAAACAAAACATCAATCTACTGCAATCCTCTGCAAATTATTCATCATTTCACTGAAATCCTCCCCCAAACTATTCATCGATCGACTACAATCCTCCCCCAAACTATTCATCAACCCACTGCAATCCTCCGCACACCATTCAACAATCCATTGCAATCCTCCCCCGAACTATTCATCAATCCTCTGCAATTCTCCGCAAACAATTCATCAATCCATTGCAATCCTCCCCCAAAGTATTCATCAATCCATTGCAATCCTCCTCAAACTATTCATCAACCCACTGAAATCCAACCCCAAACTATTCATCAATCCACTGCAATCCTCCCCAAACTATTCATCAATCCACTGCAATCCTCCACCAAACTATTCATCAATCAACTGCAATCCTCCGCCAAACTATTCATCAATCCACTGCAATCCTCACGCAAACTATTCATCAATCCACTGCAATCCTCACCCAAACTATTCATCAACAAACTGCAATCCTCCCCCAAACTATTCATCAACCCACTGAAATACTCCTCCAAACTATTCATCAACCCACTGCAATCCTCACCCAAACTATTCATCAATCCACTGAAATCCTCCCCCAAACTATTCATCAATCCAATGCAATCCTCCCCAAACTATTCATCAATCCACTGCAATCCTCCAACAAAATATTCATCAATCCATTGCAATCCTCCACCAAACTATTCATCAATCCACTGCAATCGTCCCCCAAACTATTCATCAATCCACTGCAATCCTTCCCAAACTATTCATCAATCCACTGCAATCCTCCCCCAAACTACTCAACAATCTACTGCAATCCTCCGCAAACTATTCATCAATCCACTGCAATCCTCCCCCAAACTATTCATCAATTCACTGCAATCCTCCCCCAAACTATTCATCAATCCACTGAAATCCTCCCCCAAACTATTCATCAATCCACTGCAATCCTCCCCCAAACTATTCATCAATCCACTGCAATGCTCCCCCAATCTATTCATCAATCCATTGCAATCCTCCCCCAAACTATTCATGATTCCACTGCAATCCTCCGCCAAAATATTCAACAACCCAATGCAATCCTCCGCAAACTATTCATCAATCCATTGAAATCCTCCCCCAAACTATTCATCAATCCATTGCAATCCTCACCCAAACTATTCATCAATACACTGCAATCCTCCCCAAAACTATTCATCAATCCACTGAAATCCTGCCCCTAACTATTCATCAATCCACTGCAATACTCCGCAAACTATTCATCAATCGACTGAAATCCTCCCCCAAACTATACATCAATTCTCTGCAATCCTCCGCAAACTATTCATCAATCCACTGCAATCCTCCCACAAACTATTCATCAACCCACTGCAATCCTCCCCCAAACTATTCATCAATCCACTGCAATCCTCCCCAAACTATTCATCACCCATTGCAAACCTCCACCAAACTATTCATCAATCGACCGCAATCCTCCGCAAACTATTCATCAATCCATTGCAATCCTCCCCCAAAGTATTCATCAATCCACTGCAATCCTCCCCAAACTATTCATCAATCCACTGCAATCCTCCCCCAAATTATTCATCAATTCACTGCAATCCTCTGCAAACTATTCATCAATCCATTGCAATCCTCCGCAAACTATTCATCAATCCACTGCAATCCTCCCCCAAACTATTCATCAATCCACTGCAATCCCCCGCAAAATATTCATCAATCTAAAGCAATCTTCTGCAATCTATTCATCAATCCACTGCAATCCTCCACAAACTATTCATCAATCTACTGCAATCCTCCCCAAACTATTCATCAATCCACTGCAATCCTCCCCCAAACTATTCATCAATCATTTGCAATCCTCCCCCAAACTATTCACCAATCCACTGCAATCCTCCCCCAAACTATTCATCAATCCACTGAAATCCTGCCCCAAACTATTCATCAATCCACTGCAATCCTCCGCAAACTATTCACCAATCGACAGAAATCCTCCCCCAAACTATACATCAATTCTCTGCAATCCTCCCCCAAAATATTCATACATCCACTGCAATCCTCCCTCAAACTATTCATCAATCCACTGAAATCCTACCCGAAACTATTTATCAACCCAGTGCAATCCTCCGCAAACTATTCATCAATCCACTGCAATCCTCACCAAACTATTCATCAATCCATTGCAATCCTCACCCAAACTATTCATCAATACACTGCAATCCTCCCCAAAACTATTCATCAATCCACTGAAATCCTCCCCCAAACTATTCATCAATCCACTGCAATCCTCCGCAAACTATTCATCAATCCACTGCAATCCTCCCCCAAACTATTCATCAATCCACTGCAATCCTCCGCAAACTATTCATCACCCATTGCAATCCTCCCCCAAACTATTCATCAATCCACTGCAATCCTCCGCAAACTATTCATCAATCCATTGCAAACCTCCCCCAAAGTATTCATCAATCCATTGCAATCCTCCCCAAACTATTCATCAACCATTGCAATCCTCTCCCAAACTATTCATCAATTCACTGCAATCCTCTGCAAACTATTCATCAATCCACTGCAATCCTCACCCAAACTATTCATCAATCCACTGCAATCCTCACCCAAACTATTAATCAACAAACTGCAATCCTCCCCCAAACTATTCATCAACCCAATGAAATACTCCTCCAAACTATTCAACAACCCACTGCAATCCTCCCCCAAACTATTCATCAACCCACTGAAATCCACCCCCAAACTATTCATCAATCCACTGCAATCCTCCCCAAACTATTCATCAATCCACTGCAATTCTCCACCAAACTATTCATCAATCCACTGCAATCCTCCACCAAACTACTCATCAATCCACTGCAATCCTCCCCCAAACTATTCATCAATCCATTGCAATCCATCCCAAACTATTCATCAATCCACTGCAATCCTCCCCCAAACTATTCATCAATCCACTGAAATCCTCCCCCAAACTATTCATCAATCCACTGCAATCCTCCGCAAACTATTCATCAATCCACTGCAATTCTCCCCCAAACTATTCATCATTTCACTGCAATCCTCCCCCAAACTATTCATCAAGCCACTGAAATCCTCCCCCAAACTATTCATCAATCCACTGCAATCCTCCGCAAACTATTCATCAATTCACTGAAATCCTCCCCCAAACTATTCATCAATCCACTGCAATCCTCCCCCAAACTATGCATGAATCCACGGAAATCCTCCCCCAAACTATTCATCAACCCAATGCAATCCTCCGCAAACTATTCATCAATCCACTGCAATCCTCCCCAAAACTATTCATCAATCCACTGAAATCCTCCCCCAAATTATTCATCAATCCACTGCAATCCTCCGCAAACTATTCACCAATCCTTTGAAATCCTCCCCCAAACTATACATCAATCCACTACAATCCTCCCCCAAACTATTCATCAATCCACTGAAATCCTCCCCCAAACTATTCATCAATCCACTGCAATCCTCCCCCAAACTATTCATCAACCCACTGCAATCCTCCCCCAAACTATTCATCAATCCACTGCAATCCTCCCCAACCTATTCATCACCCATTGCAATCCTCCCCCAAACTATTCATCAATCCACCACAATCCTCCGCAAACTATTCATCAATCCATGGCAATCCTCCCCCAAAGTATTCATCAATCCACTGCAATCCTCCCCAAACTATTCATCAATCCACTGCAATCCTCCCCCAAATTATTCATCAATTCACTGCAATCCTCTGCAAACTATTCATCAATCCACTGCAATCCTCCACAAACTATTCATCAATCCACTGCAATCCTCCCCCAAACTATTCATCAATCCACTGCAATCCCCCGCAAACTATTCATCAATCTAAAGCAATCTTCCGCAAACTATTCATCAATCCACTGAAATCCTCCGCAAACTATTCATCAATCTACTGCAATCCTCCCCAAACTATTCATCAATGCACTGCAATCCTCCCCCAAACTATTCATCAATCATTGGCAATCCTCCCCCAAACTATTCATCAATCCACTGCAATCCTCCGTAAACTTTCACCAATCCACTGCAATCCTCACCCAAACTATTCATCAATCCACTGCAATCCATCCCAAACTATTCATCAATCCACTGCAATCCTCCCCCAAACTATTCATCAATCCACTGCAATCCTTCCCAAACTATTAATCAGTCTACTGCAATCCTCCGCAAACTATTCACCAATCCACTGCAATCCTCCCCCAAACTATTCATCAATCCACTGCAATCCTTCCCAAACTATTCATCAATCCAATGCCATCCTCCCCCAAACTATTCATCAATCCACTGCAATCCTTCCCAAACTATTCATCAATCTACTGCAATCCTCCCCCAAACTATTCATCAATCCACTGCTATCCTCCCCCAAACTATTCATCAATCCACTGCAATCCTACCCCAAACTATTCATCAATCCACTGCAATCCTCCCCCAAACTATTCATCAATCCACTGCAATCCTCCGCAAACTATTCATCAACCCACTGCAATCCTACCCCAAACTATTCATCAACCCACTGCAATCCTCCACCAAAATATTCATCAATCCACTGCAATCCTCCCCAAACTAAACATCAATCTACTGCAATCCTTCCAAAACTATTCATCAATCCACTGCAATCCTCCCCCAAACTATTCATCAATCCACTGCAATCCTCCCCAAACTATTCATCAATCCACAGAAATCCTCCCCCAAACTATTCATCAATCCACTGCAATCCTGCCCCAAACTATTCATCAATCCACTGCAATCCTCCCCCAAACTGTTCTTCAATTAACTGCAATCCTCCCCCAATCAATTCATCAATCCACTGCAATCCTCCCCCAAACTATTCATCAATCCACTGAAATGCTCCCCCAAACTATTCATCAATCCACTGCAATACTTCCCCAAACTATTCATCAATCAACTGCAATCCTTCCCAAACTATTCATCAATCCACTGCAATCCTCCCTCAAACTATTCATCAATACACAGAAATCCTTGCCAAACTATACATCAATCCACTGCAATCCTCTGCAAATTATTCATCATTTCACTGAAATCCTCCCCCAAACTATTCATCAATCGACTACAATCCTCCCCCAAACTATTCATCAACCCACTGCAATCCTCCGCACACCATTCAACAATCCATTGCAATCCTCCCCCAAACTATTCATCAATCCTCTGCAATTCTCCGCAAACTATTCATCAATCCATTGCAATCCTCCCCCAAAGTATTCATCAATCCATTGCAATCCTCCTCAAACTATTCATCAACCCACTGAAATCCAACCCCAAACTATTCATCATTCCACGGCAATCCTCCCCAAACTATTCATCAATCCACTGCAATCCTCCACCAAACTATTCATCAATCCACTGCAATCCTCCGCCAAACTATTCATCAATCCACTGCAATCCGCCGCAAACTATTCATCAATCTACTGCAATCTTCCGCAAACTATTCATCAATCCACTGCAATCCTCACGCAAACTATTCATCAATCCACTGCAATCCTCACCCAAACTATTCATCAACAAACTGCAATCCTCCCCCAAACTATTCATCAACCCACTGAAATACTCCTCCAAACTATTCATCAACCCACTGCAATCCTCCCCCAAACTATTCATCAATCCACTGAAATCCTCCCCCAAACTATTCATCAATCCACTGCAATCCTTCCCAAACTATTCATCAATCCACTGCAATCCTCCCCCAAACTACTCAACAATCTGCTGCAATCCTCCGCAAACTATTCATCAATCCACTGCAATCCTCCCCCAAACTATTCATCAATTCACTGCAATCCTCCCCCAAACTATTCATCAATCCACTGAAATCCTCCCCCAAACTATTCATCAATCCACTGCAATCCTCCCCCAAACTATTCATCAATCCACTGCAATGCTCCCCCAATCTATTCATCAATCCATTGCAATCCTCCCCCAAACTATTCATGATTCCACTGCAATCCTCCCCCAAAATATTCAACAACCCAATGCAATCCTGCGCAAACTATTCATCAATCCATTGAAATCCTCCCCCAAACTATTCATCAATCCATTGCAATCCTCACCCAAACTATTCATCAATACACTGCAATCCTCTCCAAAACTATTCATCAATCCACTGAAATCCTGCCCCAAACTATTCATCAATCCACTGCAATACTCCGCAAACTATTCATCAATTGACTGAAATCCTCCCCCAAACTATACATCAATTCTCTGCAATCCTCCCCCAAACTATTCATGAATCCACGGAAATCCTCCCCCAAACTATTCATCTTCCCAATGCAATCCACCGCAAACTATTCATCAATCCACTGCAATCCTTCCCCAAACTATTCATCAATCGACTGAAATCCTCCCCGAAACTATTCATCAACCCAGTGTAATCCTCCACAAACTATTCATCAATCCACTGCAATCCTCACCAAACTATTCATCAATCCATTGCAATCCTCACCCAAACTATTCATCAATCCACTGCAATTCTCCCCCAAACTATTCATCAATCCACTGAAATCCTCCCCCAAACTATTCATCAATCCACTGAAATCCTCCCCCAAACTATTCATCAATCCACTGCAATCCTCCCCCAAACTATTCATCAACCCACTGCAATCCTCCCCCAAACTATTCATCAATCCACTGCAATCCTCCCCAAACTATTCATCACCCATTGCAAACCTCCACCAAACTATTCATCAATCCACCGCAATCCTCCGCAAACTATTCATCAATCCATTGCAATCCTCCCCCAAAGTATTCATCAATCCACTGCAATCCTCCCCAAACTATTCATCAATCCACTGCAATCCTCCCCCTAATTATTCATCAATTCACTGCAATCCTCTGCAAACTTTTCATCAATCCACTGCAATCCTCCGCAAACTATTCATCAATCCACTGCAATCCTCCCCCAAACTATTCATCAATCCACTGCAATCTTCCGCAAACTATTCATCAATCCACTGCAATCCTCCGCAAACTATTCATCAATCTACTGCAATCCTCCCCAAACTATTCATCAATGCACTGCAATCCTCCCCCAAACTATTCATCAATCATTTGCAATCCTCCCCCAAACTATTCATCAATCCACTGCAATCCTCCGTAAACTATTCATCAATCCACTGCAATCCTCCACCAAACTATTCATCAATCCACTGCAATCCTCCGCCAAACTATTCATCAATCCACTGCAATCCGCCGCAAACTATTCATCAATCTACTGCAATCTTCCGCAAACTATTCATCAATCCACTGCAATCCTTCCCAAACTATTAATCAGTCTACTGCAATCCTCCGCAAACTATTCACCAATCCACTGCAATCCTCCCCCAAACTACTCATCAATCCACTGCAAACCTTCCCAAACTATTCATCAATCCAATGCAATCCTCCCCCAAACTATTCATCAATCAATTGCAATCCTCCCCCAAACTATTCATCAATCCACTGCTATCCTCCCCCAAACTATTCATCAACCCACTGCAATCCTACCCCAAACTATTCATCAACCCACTGCAATCCTCCACCAAAATATTCATCAATCCACTGCAATCCTCCCCAAACAAAACATCAATCTACTGCAATCCTCTGCAAATTATTCATCATTTCACTGAAATCCTCCCCCAAACTATTCATCGATCGACTACAATCCTCCCCCAAACTATTCATCAACCCACTGCAATCCTCCGCACACCATTCAACAATCCATTGCAATCCTCCCCCGAACTATTCATCAATCCTCTGCAATTCTCCGCAAACAATTCATCAATCCATTGCAATCCTCCCCCAAAGTATTCATCAATCCATTGCAATCCTCCTCAAACTATTCATCAACCCACTGAAATCCAACCCCAAACTATTCATCAATCCACTGCAATCCTCCCCAAACTATTCATCAATCCACTGCAATCCTCCACCAAACTATTCATCAATCAACTGCAATCCTCCGCCAAACTATTCATCAATCCACTGCAATCCTCACGCAAACTATTCATCAATCCACTGCAATCCTCACCCAAACTATTCATCAACAAACTGCAATCCTCCCCCAAACTATTCATCAACCCACTGAAATACTCCTCCAAACTATTCATCAACCCACTGCAATCCTCACCCAAACTATTCATCAATCCACTGAATTCCTCCCCCAAACTATTCATCAATCCAATGCAATCCTCCCCAAACTATTCATCAATCCACTGCAATCCTCCAACAAAATATTCATCAATCCATTGCAATCCTCCACCAAACTATTCATCAATCCACTGCAATCGTCCCCCAAACTATTCATCAATCCACTGCAATCCTTCCCAAACTATTCATCAATCCACTGCAATCCTCCCCCAAACTACTCAACAATCTACTGCAATCCTCCGCAAACTATTCATCAATCCACTGCAATCCTCCCCCAAACTATTCATCAATTCACTGCAATCCTCCCCCAAACTATTCATCAATCCACTGAAATCCTCCCCCAAACTATTCATCAATCCACTGCAATCCTCCCCCAAACTATTCATCAATCCACTGCAATGCTCCCCCAATCTATTCATCAATCCATTGCAATCCTCCCCCAAACTATTCATGATTCCACTGCAATCCTCCGCCAAAATATTCAACAACCCAATGCAATCCTCCGCAAACTATTCATCAATCCATTGAAATCCTCCCCCAAACTATTCATCAATCCATTGCAATCCTCACCCAAACTATTCATCAATACACTGCAATCCTCCCCAAAACTATTCATCAATCCACTGAAATCCTGCCCCTAACTATTCATCAATCCACTGCAATACTCCGCAAACTATTCATCAATCGACTGAAATCCTCCCCCAAACTATACATCAATTCTCTGCAATCCTCCGCAAACTATTCATCAATCCACTGCAATCCTCCCACAAACTATTCATCAACCCACTGCAATCCTCCCCCAAACTATTCATCAATCCACTGCAATCCTCCCCAAACTATTCATCACCCATTGCAAAGCTCCACCAAACTATTCATCAATCGACCGCAATCCTCCGCAAACTATTCATCAATCCATTGCAATCCTCCCCCAAAGTATTCATCAATCCACTGCAATCCTCCCCAAACTATTCATCAATCCACTGCAATCCTCCCCCAAATTATTCATCAATTCACTGCAATCCTCTGCAAACTATTCATCAATCCATTGCAATCCTCCGCAAACTATTCATCAATCCACTGCAATCCTCCCCCAAACTATTCATCAATCCACTGCAATCCCCCGCAAAATATTCATCAATCTAAAGCAATCTTCTGCAATCTATTCATCAATCCACTGCAATCCTCCACAAACTATTCATCAATCTACTGCAATCCTCCCCAAACTATTCATCAATCCACTGCAATCCTCCCCCAAACTATTCATCAATCATTTGCAATCCTCCCCCAAACTATTCACCAATCCACTGCAATCCTCCCCCAAACTATTCATCAATCCACTGCAATCCATCCCAAACTATTCATCAATCCACTGCAATCCTCCCCCAAACTATTCATCAATCCACTGCAAACCTTCCCAAACTATTCATCAATCCAATGCCATCCTCCCCCAAACTATTCATCAATCCACTGCAATCCTTCCCAAACTATTCATCAATCTACTGCAATCCTCCCCCAAACTATTCATCAATCCACTGCTATCCTCCCCCAAACTATTCATCAATCCACTGCAATCCTCCCCCAAACTATTCATCAATCCACTGCAATCCTCCCCCAAACTATTCATCAATCCACTGCAATCCTCCGCAAACTATTCATCAACCCACTGCAATCCTACCCCAAACTATTCATCAACCCACTGCAATCCTCCACCAAAATATTCATCAATCCACTGCAATCCTCCCCAAACTAAACATCAATCTACTGCAATCCTTCCCAAACTATTCATCAATCCACTGCAATCCTCCCCCAAACTATTCATCAATCCACTGCAATCCTCCCCAAACTATTCAACAATCCACAGAAATCCTCTCCCAAACTATTCATCAATCCACTGCAATCCTGCCCCAAACTATTCATCAATCCACTGCAATCCTCCCCCAAACTGTTCTTCAATTAACTGCAATCCTCCCCCAATCAATTCATCAATCCACTGCAATCCTCCCCCAAACTATTCATCAATCCACTGAAATGCTCCCCCAAACTATTCATCAATCCACTGCAATACTTCCCCAAACTATTCATCAATCAACTGCAATCCTTCCCAAACTATTCATCAATCCACTGCAATCCTCCCTCAAACTATTCATCAATACACAGAAATCCTTGCCAAACTATACATCAATCCACTGCAATCCTCTGCAAATTATTCATCATTTCACTGAAATCCTCCCCCAAACTATTCATCAATCGACTACAATCCTCCCCCAAACTATTCATCAACCCACTGCAATCCTCCGCACACCATTCAACAATCCATTGCAATCCTCCCCCAAACTATTCATCAATCCTCTGCAATTCTCCGCAAACTATTCATCAATCCATTGCAATCCTCCCCCAAAGTATTCATCAATCCATTGCAATCCTCCTCAAACTATTCATCAACCCACTGAAATCCAACCCCAAACTATTCATCATTCCACGGCAATCCTCCCCAAACTATTCATCAATCCACTGCAATCCTCCACCAAACTATTCATCAATCCACTGCAATCCTCCGCCAAACTATTCATCAATCCACTGCAATCCGCCGCAAACTATTCATCAATCTACTGCAATCTTCCGCAAACTATTCATCAATCCACTGCAATTCTTCCCAAACTATTAATCAGTCTACTGCAATCCTCCGCAAACTATTCACCAATCCACTGCAATCCTCCCCCAAACTACTCATCAATCCACTGCAAACCTTCCCAAACTATTCATCAATCCAATGCAATCCTCCCCCAAACTATTCATCAATCAACTGCAATCCTCCCCCAAACTATTCATCAATCCACTGCTATCCTCCCCCAAACTATTCATCAACCCACTGCAATCCTACCCCAAACTATTCATCAACCCACTGCAATCCTCCACCAAAATATTCATCAATCCACTGCAATCCTCCCCAAACAAAACATCAATCTACTGCAATCCTCTGCAAATTATTCATCATTTCACTGAAATCCTCCCCCAAACTATTCATCGATCGACTACAATCCTCCCCCAAACTATTCATCAACCCACTGCAATCCTCCGCACACCATTCAACAATCCATTGCAATCCTCCCCCGAACTATTCATCAATCCTCTGCAATTCTCCGCAAACAATTCATCAATCCATTGCAATCCTCCCCCAAAGTATTCATCAATCCATTGCAATCCTCCTCAAACTATTCATCAACCCACTGAAATCCAACCCCAAACTATTCATCAATCCACTGCAATCCTCCCCAAACTATTCATCAATCCACTGCAATCCTCCACCAAACTATTCATCAATCAACTGCAATCCTCCGCCAAACTATTCATCAATCCACTGCAATCCTCACGCAAACTATTCATCAATCCACTGCAATCCTCACCCAAACTATTCATCAACAAACTGCAATCCTCCCCCAAACTATTCATCAACCCACTGAAATACTCCTCCAAACTATTCATCAACCCACTGCAATCCTCACCCAAACTATTCATCAATCCACTGAAATCCTCCCCCAAACTATTCATCAATCCAATGCAATCCTCCCCAAACTATTCATCAATCCACTGCAATCCTCCAACAAAATATTCATCAATCCATTGCAATCCTCCACCAAACTATTCATCAATCCACTGCAATCGTCCCCCAAACTATTCATCAATCCACTGCAATCCTTCCCAAACTATTCATCAATCCACTGCAATCCTCCCCCAAACTACTCAACAATCTACTGCAATCCTCCGCAAACTATTCATCAATCCACTGCAATCCTCCCCCAAACTATTCATCAATTCACTGCAATCCTCCCCCAAACTATTCATCAATCCACTGAAATCCTCCCCCAAACTATTCATCAATCCACTGCAATCCTCCCCCAAACTATTCATCAATCCACTGCAATGCTCCCCCAATCTATTCATCAATCCATTGCAATCCTCCCCCAAACTATTCATGATTCCACTGCAATCCTCCGCCAAAATATTCAACAACCCAATGCAATCCTCCGCAAACTATTCATCAATCCATTGAAATCCTCCCCCAAACTATTCATCAATCCATTGCAATCCTCACCCAAACTATTCATCAATACACTGCAATCCTCCCCAAAACTATTCATCAATCCACTGAAATCCTGCCCCTAACTATTCATCAATCCACTGCAATACTCCGCAAACTATTCATCAATCGACTGAAATCCTCCCCCAAACTATACATCAATTCTCTGCAATCCTCCGCAAACTATTCATCAATCCACTGCAATCCTCCCACAAACTATTCATCAACCCACTGCAATCCTCCCCCAAACTATTCATCAATCCACTGCAATCCTCCCCAAACTATTCATCACCCATTGCAAACCTCCACCAAACTATTCATCAATCGACCGCAATCCTCCGCAAACTATTCATCAATCCATTGCAATCCTCCCCCAAAGTATTCATCAATCCACTGCAATCCTCCCCAAACTATTCATCAATCCACTGCAATCCTCCCCCAAATTATTCATCAATTCACTGCAATCCTCTGCAAACTATTCATCAATCCATTGCAATCCTCCGCAAACTATTCATCAATCCACTGCAATCCTCCCCCAAACTATTCATCAATCCACTGCAATCCCCCGCAAAATATTCATCAATCTAAAGCAATCTTCTGCAATCTATTCATCAATCCACTGCAATCCTCCACAAACTATTCATCAATCTACTGCAATCCTCCCCAAACTATTCATCAATCCACTGCAATCCTCCCCCAAACTATTCATCAATCATTTGCAATCCTCCCCCAAACTATTCACCAATCCACTGCAATCCTCCCCCAAACTATTCATCAATCCACTGCAATCCATCCCAAACTATTCATCAATCCACTGCAATCCTCCCCCAAACTATTCATCAATCCACTGCAAACCTTCCCAAACTATTCATCAATCCAATGCCATCCTCCCCCAAACTATTCATCAATCCACTGCAATCCTTCCAAACTATTCATCAATCTACTGCAATCCTCCCCCAAACTATTCATCAATCCACTGCTATCCTCCCCCAAACTATTCATCAATCCACTGCAATCCTCCCCCAAACTATTCATCAATCCACTGCAATCCTCCCCCAAACTATTCATCAATCCACTGCAATCCTCCGCAAACTATTCATCAACCCACTGCAATCCTACCCCAAACTATTCATCAACCCACTGCAATCCTCCACCAAAATATTCATCAATCCACTGCAATCCTCCCCAAACTAAACATCAATCTACTGCAATCCTTCCCAAACTATTCATCAATCCACTGCAATCCTCCCCCAAACTATTCATCAATCCACTGCAATCCTCCCCAAACTATTCAACAATCCACAGAAATCCTCTCCCAAACTATTCATCAATCCACTGCAATCCTGCCCCAAACTATTCATCAATCCACTGCAATCCTCCCCCAAACTGTTCTTCAATTAACTGCAATCCTCCCTCAATCAATTCATCAATCCACTGCAATCCTTTCCCAAACTATTCATCAATCCACTGCAATCCTCCCCCAAACTATTCATCAATCCACTGAAATACTCCCCCAAACTATTCATCAATCCACTGCAATCCTTCCCCAAACTATTCATCAATCCACTGCAATCCTTCCCAAACTATTCATCAATCCACTGCAATCCTCCCTCAAACTATTCATCAATCCACAGAAATCCTTGCCAAACTATTCATCAATCCACTGCAATCCTCTGCAAATTATTCATCATTTCACTGAAATCCTCCCCCAAACTATTCATCAATCGACTACAGTCCTCCCCCAAACTATTCATTAACCCACTGCAATCCTCCGCACACCATTCAACAATCCATTGCAATCCTCCCCCAAACTATTCATCAATCCTCTGCAATTCTCCGCAAACTATTCATCAATCCATTGCAATCCTCCCCCAAAGTATTCATCAATCCATTGCAATCCTCCTCAAACTATTCATCAACCCACTGAAATCCAACCCCAAACTATTCATCAATCCACTGCAATCCTCCCCAAACTATTCATCAATCCACTGCAATCGTCCCCCAAACTATTCATCAATCCACTGCAATCCTTCCCAAACTATTCATCAATCCACTGCAATCCTCCCCCAAACTACTCAACAATCTACTGCAATCCTCCGCAAACTATTCATCAATCCACTGCAATCCTCCCCCAAACTATTCATCAATTCACTGCAATCCTCCCCCAAACTATTCATCAATCCACTGAAATCCTCCCCCAAACTATTCATCAATCCACTGCAATCCTCCCCCAAACTATTCATCAATCCACTGCAATGCTCCCCCAATCTATTCATCAATCCATTGCAATCCTCCCCCAAACTATTCATGATTCCACTGCAATCCTCCGCCAAAATATTCAACAACCCAATGCAATCCTCCGCAAACTATTCATCAATCCATTGAAATCCTCCCCCAAACTATTCATCAATCCATTGCAATCCTCCTCAAACTATTCATCAACCCACTGAAATCCAACCCCATTCTATTCATCAATCCACTGCAATCCTCCCCAAACTATTCATCAATCCACTGCAATCCTCCACCAAACTATTCATCAATCAACTGCAATCCTCCGCCAAACTATTCATCAATCCACTGCAATCCTCACGCAAACTATTCATCAATCCACTGCAATCCTCACCCAAACTATTCATCAACAAACTGCAATCCTCCCCCAAACTATTCATCAACCCACTGAAATACTCCTCCAAACTATTCATCAACCCACTGCAATCCTCACCCAAACTATTCATCAATCCACTGAAATCCTCCCCCAAACTATTCATCAATCCAATGCAATCCTCCCCAAACTATTCATCAATCCACTGCAATCCTCCACCAAAATATTCATCAATCCATTGCAATCCTCCACCAAACTATTCATCAATCCACTGCAATCGTCCCCCAAACTATTCATCAATCCACTGCAATCCTTCCCAAACTATTCATCAATCCACTGCAATCCTCCCCCAAACTACTCAACAATCTACTGCAATCCTCCGCAAACTATTCATCAATCCACTGCAATCCTCCCCCAAACTATTCATCAATTCACTGCAATCCTCCCCCAAACTATTCATCAATCCACTGAAATCCTCCCCCAAACTATTCATCAATCCACTGCAATCCTCCCCCAAACTATTCATCAATCCACTGCAATGCTCCCCCAATCTATTCATCAATCCATTGCAATCCTCCCCCAAACTATTCATGATTCCACTGCAATCCTCCGCCAAAATATTCAACAACCCAATGCAATCCTCCGCAAACTATTCATCAATCCATTGAAATCCTCCCCCAAACTATTCATCAATCCATTGCAATCCTCACCCAAACTATTCATCAATACACTGCAATCCTCCCCAAAACTATTCATCAATCCACTGAAATCCTGCCCCTAACTATTCATCAATCCACTGCAATACTCCGCAAACTATTCATCAATCGACTGAAATCCTCCCCCAAACTATACATCAATTCTCTGCAATCCTCCGCAAACTATTCATCAATCCACTGCAATCCTCCCACAAACTATTCATCAACCCACTGCAATCCTCCCCCAAACTATTCATCAATCCACTGCAATCCTCCCCAAACTATTCATCACCCTTTGCAAACCTCCACCAAACTATTCATCAATCGACCGCAATCCTCCGCAAACTATTCATCAATCCATTGCAATCCTCCCCCAAAGTATTCATCAATCCACTGCAATCCTCCCCAAACTATTCATCAATCCACTGCAATCCTCCCCCAAATTATTCATCAATTCACTGCAATCCTCTGCAAACTATTCATCAATCCATTGCAATCCTCCGCAAACTATTCATCAATCCACTGCAATCCTCCCCCAAACTATTCATCAATCCACTGCAATCCCCCGCAAAATATTCATCAATCTAAAGCAATCTTCTGCAATCTATTCATCAATCCACTGCAATCCTCCACAAACTATTCATCAATCTACTGCAATCCTCCCCAAACTATTCATCAATCCACTGCAATCCTCCCCCAAACTATTCATCAATCATTTGCAATCCTCCCCCAAACTATTCACCAATCCACTGCAATCCTCCCCCAAACTATTCATCAATCCACTGCAATCCATCCCAAACTATTCATCAATCCACTGCAATCCTCCCCCAAACTATTCATCAATCCACTGCAAACCTTCCCAAACTATTCATCAATCCAATGCCATCCTCCCCCAAACTATTCATCAATCCACTGCAATCCTTCCCAAACTATTCATCAATCTACTGCAATCCTCCCCCAAACTATTCATCAATCCACTGCTATCCTCCCCCAAACTATTCATCAATCCACTGCAATCCTCCCCCAAACTATTCATCAATCCACTGCAATCCTCCCCCAAACTATTCATCAATCCACTGCAATCCTCCGCAAACTATTCATCAACCCACTGCAATCCTACCCCAAACTATTCATCAACCCACTGCAATCCTCCACCAAAATATTCATCAATCCACTGCAATCCTCCCCAAACTAAACATCAATCTACTGCAATCCTTCCCAAACTATTCATCAATCCACTGCAATCCTCCCCCAAACTATTCATCAATCCACTGCAATCCTCCCCAAACTATTCAACAATCCACAGAAATCCTCTCCCAAACTATTCATCAATCCACTGCAATCCTGCCCCAAACTATTCATCAATCCACTGCAATCCTCCCCCAAACTGTTCTTCAATTAACTGCAATCCTCCCTCAATCAATTCATCAATCCACTGCAATCCTTTCCCAAACTATTCATCAATCCACTGCAATCCTCCCCCAAACTATTCATCAATCCACTGAAATACTCCCCCAAACTATTCATCAATCCACTGCAATCCTTCCCCAAACTATTCATCAATCCACTGCAATCCTTCCCAAACTATTCATCAATCCACTGCAATCCTCCCTCAAACTATTCATCAATCCACAGAAATCCTTGCCAAACTATTCATCAATCCACTGCAATCCTCTGCAAATTATTCATCATTTCACTGAAATCCTCCCCCAAACTATTCATCAATCGACTACAGTCCTCCCCCAAACTATTCATTAACCCACTGCAATCCTCCGCACACCATTCAACAATCCATTGCAATCCTCCCCCAAACTATTCATCAATCCTCTGCAATTCTCCGCAAACTATTCATCAATCCATTGCAATCCTCCCCCAAAGTATTCATCAATCCATTGCAATCCTCCTCAAACTATTCATCAACCCACTGAAATCCAACCCCAAACTATTCATCAATCCACTGCAATCCTCCCCAAACTATTCATCAATCCACTGCAATCCTCCACCAAACTATTCATCAATCCACTGCAATCCTCCGCCAAACTATTCATCAATCCACTGCAATCCCCTGCAAACTATTCATCAATCTACTGTAATCTTCCGGAAACTATTCATCAATCCACTGCAATCCTCACGCAAACTATTCATCAATCCACTGCAATCCTCACCCAAACTATTCATCAACAAACTGCAATCCTCCCCCAAACTATTCAACAACCCACTGAAATAATCCTCCAAACTATTCATGAACCCACTGCAATCCTCCCCCAAACTCTTCATCAATCCACTGAAATCCTCCCCCAAACTATTCATCAATCCACTGCAATCCTCCCCAAACTATTCATCAATCCACTGCAATCCTCCACCAAACTATTCAACCATCCATTGCAATCCTCCACCAAACAATTCATCAATCCACTGCAATCGTCCCCCAAACTATTCATCAATCCACTGCAATCCTTCCCAAACTATTCATCAATCCACTGCAATCCTCCCCCAAACTACTCAACAATCTACTGCAATCCTCCGCAAACTATTCATCAATCCACTGCAATCCTCCCCCAAACTATTCATCAATTCACTGCAATCCTCCCCCAAACTATTCATCAATCCACTGAAATCCTCCCCCAAACTATTCATCAATCCACTGCAATCCTCCCCCAAACTATTCATCAATCCACTGCAATGCACCCCCAATCTATTCATCAATCCACTGCAATCCTCCGCAAACTATTCATCAACCCACTGCAATCCTACCCCAAACTATTCATCAACCCACTGCAATCCTCCACCAAAACATTCATCAATCCACTGCAATCCTCCCCAAACTAAACATCAATCTACTGCAATCCTTCCAAAACTATTCATCAATCCACTGCAATCCTCCCCAAACTATTCATCAATCCACAGAAATCCTCCCCCAAACTATTCATCAATCCACTGCAATCCTGCCCCAAACTATTCATCAATCCACTGCAATCCTCCCCCAAACTGTTCTTCAATTAACTGCAATCCTCCCCCAATCAATTCATCAATCCACTGCAATCCTCCCCCAAACTATTCATCAATCCACTGAAATCCTCCCCCAAACTATTCATCAATCCACTGAAATCCTCCCCCAAACTATTCATCAATCCACTGCAATCCTCCCCAAACTATTCATCAATCCACTGCAATCCTCCACCAAACAATTCAACCATCCATTGCAATCCTCCACCAAACAATTCATCAATCCACTGCAATCGTCCCCCAAACTATTCATCAATCCACTGCAATCCTTCCCAAACTATTCATCAATCCACTGAAATCCTGCCCCAAACTATTCATCAATCCACTGCAATACTCCGCAAACTATTCATCAATTGACTGAAATCCTCCCCCAAACTATACATCAATTCTCTGCAATCCTCCCCCAAACTATTCATGAATCCACGGAAATCCTCCCCCAAACTATTCATCTTCCCAATGCAATCCACCGCAAACTATTCATCAATCCACTGCAATCCTTCCCCAAACTATTCATCAATCGACTGAAATCCTCCCCAAACTATTCATCAATCCACAGAAATCCTCCCCCAAACTATTCATCAATCCACTGCAATCCTCCCCCAAACTGTTCTTCAATTAACTGCAATCCTCCACCAATCAATTCATCAATCCACTGCAATCCTCCCCCAAACTATTCATCAATCCACTGAAATCCTCCCCCAAACTATTCATCAATCCACTGCAATACTTCCCCAAACTATTCATCAATCCACTGCAATCCTTCCCAAACTATTCATCAATCCACTGCAATCCTCCACCAAACTATTCATCAATCAACTGCAATCCTCCGCCAAACTATTCATCAATCCACTGCAATCCTCACGCAAACTATTCATCAATCCACTGCAATCCTCACCCAAACTATTCATCAACAAACTGCAATCCTCCCCCAAACTATTCATCAACCCACTGAAATACTCCTCCAAACTATTCATCAACCCACTGCAATCCTCACCCAAACTATTCATCAATCCACTGAAATCCTCCCCCAAACTATTGATCAATCCAATGCAATCCTCCCCAAACTATTCATCAATCCACTGCAATCCTCCACCAAAATATTCATCAATCCATTGCAATCCTCCACCAAACTATTCATCAATCCACTGCAATCGTCCCCCAAACTATTCATCAATCCACTGCAATCCTTCCCAAACTATTCATCAATCCACTGCAATCCTCCCCCAAACTACTCAACAATCTACTGCAATCCTCCTCAAACTATTCATCAATCCACTGCAATCCTCCCCCAAACTATTCATCAATTCACTGCAATCCTCCCCCAAACTATTCATCAATCCACTGAAATCCTCCCCCAAACTATTCATCAATCCACTGCAATCCTCCCCCAAACTATTCATCAATCCACTGCAATGCTCCCCCAATCTATTCATCAATCCATTGCAATCCTCCCCCAAACTATTCATGATTCCACTGCAATCCTCCGCCAAAATATTCAACAACCCAATGCAATCCTCCGCAAACTATTCATCAATCCATTGAAATCCTCCCCCAAACTATTCATCAATCCATTGCAATCCTCACCCAAACTATTCATCAATACACTGCAATCCTCCCCAAAACTATTCATCAATCCACTGAAATCCTGCCCCTAACTATTCATCAATCCACTGCAATACTCCGCAAACTATTCATCAATCGACTGAAATCCTCCCCCAAACTATACATCAATTCTCTGCAATCCTCCGCAAACTATTCATCAATCCACTGCAATCCTCCCACAAACTATTCATCAACCCACTGCAATCCTCCCCCAAACTATTCATCAATCCACTGCAATCCTCCCCAAACTATTCATCACCCATTGCAAAGCTCCACCAAACTATTCATCAATCGACCGCAATCCTCCGCAAACTATTCATCAATCCATTGCAATCCTCCCCCAAAGTATTCATCAATCCACTGCAATCCTCCCCAAACTATTCATCAATCCACTGCAATCCTCCCCCAAATTATTCATCAATTCACTGCAATCCTCTGCAAACTATTCATCAATCCATTGCAATCCTCCGCAAACTATTCATCAATCCACTGCAATCCTCCCCCAAACTATTCATCAATCCACTGCAATCCCCCGCAAAATATTCATCAATCTAAAGCAATCTTCCGCAATCTATTCATCAATCCACTGCAATCCTCCACAAACTATTCATCAATCTACTGCAATCCTCCCCAAACTATTCATCAATGCACTGCAATCCTCCCCCAAACTATTCATCAATCATTTGCAATCCTCCCCCAAACTATTCATCAATCCACTGCAATCCTCCGTAAACTTTCACCAATCCACTGCAATCCTTCCCCAAACTATTCATCAATCCACTGCAATCAATCCCAAACTATTCATCAATCCACTGCAATCCTCCCCCAAACTATTCATCAATCCACTGCAAACCTTCCCAAACTATTCATCAATCCAATGCCATCCTCCCCCAAACTATTCATCAATCCACTGCAATCCTTCCCAAACTATTCATCAATCTACTGCAATCCTCCCCCAAACTATTCATCAATCCACTGCTATCCTCCCCCAAACTATTCATCAATCCACTGCAATCCTCCCCCAAACTATTCATCAATCCACTGCAATCCTCCGCAAACTATTCATCAACCCACTGCAATCCTACCCCAAACTATTCATCAACCCACTGCAATCCTCCACCAAAATATTCATCAATCCACTGCAATCCTCCCCAAACTAAACATCAATCTACTGCAATCCTTCCCAAACTATTCATCAATCCACTGCAATCCTCCCCCAAACTATTCATCAATCCACTGCAATCCTCCCCAAACTATTCAACAATCCACAGAAATCCTCTCCCAAACTATTCATCAATCCACTGCAATCCTGCCCCAAACTATTCATCAATCCACTGCAATCCTCCCCCAAACTGTTCTTCAATTAACTGCAATCCTCCCTCAATCAATTCATCAATCCACTGCAATCCTTTCCCAAACTATTCATCAATCCACTGCAATCCTCCCCCAAACTATTCATCAATCCACTGAAATACTCCCCCAAACTATTCATCAATCCACTGCAATCCTTCCCCAAACTATTCATCAATCCACTGCAATCCTTCCCAAACTATTCATCAATCCACTGCAATCCTCCCTCAAACTATTCATCAATCCACAGAAATCCTTGCCAAACTATTCATCAATCCACTGCAATCCTCTGCAAATTATTCATCATTTCACTGAAATCCTCCCCCAAACTATTCATCAATCGACTACAGTCCTCCCCCAAACTATTCATTAACCCACTGCAATCCTCCGCACACCATTCAACAATCCATTGCAATCCTCCCCCAAACTATTCATCAATCCTCTGCAATTCTCCGCAAACTATTCATCAATCCATTGCAATCCTCCCCCAAAGTATTCATCAATCCATTGCAATCCTCCTCAAACTATTCATCAACCCACTGAAATCCAACCCCAAACTATTCATCAATCCACTGCAATCCTCCCCAAACTATTCATCAATCCACTGCAATCCTCCACCAAACTATTCATCAATCCACTGCAATCCTCCGCCAAACTATTCATCAATCCACTGCAATCCCCTGCAAACTATTCATCAATCTACTGTAATCTTCCGGAAACTATTCATCAATCCACTGCAATCCTCACGCAAACTATTCATCAATCCACTGCAATCCTCACCCAAACTACTCATCAACAAACTGCAATCCTCCCCCAAACTATTCAACAACCCACTGAAATACTCCTCCAAACTATTCATGAACCCACTGCAATCCTCCCCCAAACTCTTCATCAATCCACTGAAATCCTCCCCCAAACTATTCATCAATCCACTGCAATCCTCCCCAAACTATTCATCAATCCACTGCAATCCTCCACCAAACTATTCAACCATCCATTGCAATCCTCCAACAAACAATTCATCAATCCACTGCAATCGTCCCCCAAACTATTCATCAATCCACTGCAATCCTTCCCAAACTATTCATCAATCCACTGCAATCCTCCCCCAAACTACTCAACAATCTACTGCAATCCTCCGCAAACTATTCATCAATCCACTGCAATCCTCCCCCAAACTATTCATCAATTCACTGCAATCCTCCCCCAAACTATTCATCAATCCACTGAAATCCTCCCCCAAACTATTCATCAATCCACTGCAATCCTCCCCCAAACTATTCATCAATCCACTGCAATGCACCCCCAATCTATTCATCAATCCACTGCAATCCTCCGCAAACTATTCATCAACCCACTGCAATCCTACCCCAAACTATTCATCAACCCACTGCAATCCTCCACCAAAACATTCATCAATCCACTGCAATCCTCCCCAAACTAAACATCAATCTACTGCAATCCTTCCAAAACTATTCATCAATCCACTGCAATCCTCCCCAAACTATTCATCAATCCACAGAAATCCTCCCCCAAACTATTCATCAATCCACTGCAATCCTGCCCCAAACTATTCATCAATCCACTGCAATCCTCCCCCAAACTGTTCTTCAATTAACTGCAATCCTCCCCCAATCAATTCATCAATCCACTGCAATCCTCCCCCAAACTATTCATCAATCCACTGAAATCCTCCCCCAAACTATTCATCAATCCACTGAAATCCTCCCCCAAACTATTCATCAATCCACTGCAATCCTCCCCAAACTATTCATCAATCCACTGCAATCCTCCACCAAACTATTCAACCATCCATTGCAATCCTCCACCAAACAATTCATCAATCCACTGCAATCGTCCCCCAAACTATTCATCAATCCACTGCAATCCTTCCCAAACTATTCATCAATCCACTGAAATCCTGCCCCAAACTATTCATCAATCCACTGCAATACTCCGCAAACTATTCATCAATTGACTGAAATCCTCCCCCAAACTATACATCAATTCTCTGCAATCCTCCCCCAAACTATTCATGAATCCACGGAAATCCTCCCCCAAACTATTCATCTTCCCAATGCAATCCACCGCAAACTATTCATCAATCCACTGCAATCCTTCCCCAAACTATTCATCAATCGACTGAAATCCTCCCCAAACTATTCATCAATCCACAGAAATCCTCCCCCAAACTATTCATCAATCCACTGCAATCCTCCCCCAAACTGTTCTTCAATTAACTGCAATCCTCCCCCAATCAATTCATCAATCCACTGCAATCCTCCCCCAAACTATTCATCAATCCACTGAAATCCTCCCCCAAACTATTCATCAATCCACTGAAATCCTCCCCCAAACTATTCATCAATCCACTGCAATCCTCCCCAAACTATTCATCAATCCACTGCAATCCTCCACCAAACTATTCAACCATCCATTGCAATCCTCCACCAAACAATTCATCAATCCACTGCAATCGTCCCCCAAACTATTCATCAATCCACTGCAATCCTTCCCAAACTATTCATCAATCCACTGCAATCCTCCACCAAACTATTCAACCATCCATTGCAATCCTCCACCAAACAATTCATCAATCCACTGCAATCGTCCCCCAAACTATTCATCAATCCACTGCAATCCTTCCCAAACTATTCATCAATCCACTGAAATCCTCCCCCAAACTATTCATCAATCCACTGAAATCCTCCCCCAAACTATTCATCAATCCACTGCAATCCTCCCCAAACTATTCATCAATCCACTGCAATCCTCCACCAAACTATTCAACCATCCATTGCAATCCTCCACCAAACAATTCATCAATCCACTGCAATCGTCCCCCAAACTATTCATCAATCCACTGCAATCCTTCCCAAACTATTCATCAATCCACTGAAATCCTGCCCCAAACTATTCATCAATCCACTGCAATACTCCGCAAACTATTCATCAATTGACTGAAATCCTCCCCCAAACTATACATCAATTCTCTGCAATCCTCCCCCAAACTATTCATGAATCCACGGAAATCCTCCCCCAAACTATTCATCTTCCCAATGCAATCCACCGCAAACTATTCATCAATCCACTGCAATCCTTCCCCAAACTATTCATCAATCGACTGAAATCCTCCCCAAACTATTCATCAATCCACAGAAATCCTCCCCCAAACTATTCATCAATCCACTGCAATCCTCCCCCAAACTGTTCTTCAATTAACTGCAATCCTCCCCCAATCAATTCATCAATCCACTGCAATCCTCCCCCAAACTATTCATCAATCCACTGAAATCCTCCCCCAAACTATTCATCAATCCACTGAAATCCTCCCCCAAACTATTCATCAATCCACTGCAATCCTCCCCAAACTATTCATCAATCCACTGCAATCCTCCACCAAACTATTCAACCATCCATTGCAATCCTCCACCAAACAATTCATCAATCCACTGCAATCGTCCCCCAAAGTATTCATCAATCCACTGCAATCCTTCCCAAACTATTCATCAATCCACTGCAATCCTCCCCCAAACTACTCAACAATCTGCTGCAATCCTCCGCAAACTATTCATCAATCCACTGCAATCCTCCCCCAAACTATTCATCAATTCACTGCAATCCTCCCCCAAACTATTCATCAATCCACTGAAATCCTCCCCCAAACTATTCATCAATCCACTGCAATCCTCCCCCAAACTATTCATCAATCCACTGCAATGCACCCCCAATCTATTCATCAATCCACTGCAATCCTCCGCAAACTATTCATCAACCCACTGCAATCCTACCCCAAACTATTCATCAACCCACTTCAATCCTCCACCAAAACATTCATCAATCCACTGCAATCCTCCCCAAACTAAACATCAATCTACTGCAATCCTTCCAAAACTATTCATCAATCCACTGCAATCCTCCCCCAAACTATTCATCAATCCACTGCAATCCTCCCCAAACTATTCATCGATCCAATGCAATCCTCCCCAAACTATTCATCAATCCACAGAAATCCTCCCCCAAACTATTCATCAATCCACTGCAATCCTGCCCCAAACTATTCATCAATCGACTGCAATCCTCCCCCAAACTGTTCTTCAATTAACTGCAATCCTCCCCCAATCAATTCATCAATCCACTGCAATCCTCCCCCAAACTATTCATCAATCCACTGATATCCTCCCCCAAACTATTCATCAATCCACTGCAATACTTCCCCAAACTATTCATCAATCCACTGCAATCCTTCCCAAACTATTCATCAATCCGCTGCAATCCTCCCTCAAACTATTCATCAATACACAGAAATCCTTGCCAAACTATTCATCAATCCATTGCAATCCTCTGCAAATTATTCATCATTTCACTGAAATCCTCCCCCAAACTATTCATCAATCGACTACAATCCTCCCCCAAACTATTCATCAACCCACTGCAATCCTCCGCACACCATTCAACAATCCATTGCAATCCTCCCCCAAACTATTCATCAATCCTCTGCAATTCTCCGCAAACTATTCATCAATCCATTGCAATCCTCCCCCAAAGTATTCATCAATCCATTGCAATCCTCCTCAAACTATTCATCAACCCACTGAAATCCAACCCCAAACTATTCATCAATCCACTGCAATCCTCCCCAAACTATTCATCAATCCACTGCAATCCTCCACCAAACTATTCACCAATCCACTGCAATCCTCCCCAAACTATTCATCAATCCACTGCAATCCTCCCCCAAACTATTCATCAATCCACTGCAATCCTCCGCCAAACTATTCATCAATCCACTGCAATCCGCCGCAAACTATTCATCAATCTACTGCAATCTTCCGGAAACTATTCATCAATCCACTGCAATCCTCATGCAAACTATTCATCAATCCACTGCAATCCTCACCCAAACTATTCATCAACAAACTGCAATCCTCCCCCAAACTATTCATCAACCCACTGAAATACTCCTCCAAACTATTCATCAACCCACTGCAATCCTCCCCCAAACTATTCATCAATCCACTGAAATCCTCCCCCAAACTATTCATCAATCCACTGCAATCCTCCCCAAACTATTCATCAATCCACTGCAATCCTCCACCAAACTATTCATCAATCCATTGCAATCCTCCACCAAACTATTCATCAATCCACTGCAATCGTCCCCCAAACTATTCATCAATCCACTGCAATCCTTCCCAAACTATTCATCAATCCACTGCAATCCTCCCCCAAACTACTCAACAATCTGCTGCAATCCTCCGCAAACTATTCATCAATCCACTGCAATCCTCCCCCAAACTATTCATCAATTCACTGCAATCCTCCCCCAAACTATTCATCAATCCACTGAAATCCTCCCCCAAACTATTCATCAATCCACTGCAATCCTCCCCCAAACTATTTATTAATCCACTGCAATGCTCCCCCAATCTATTCATCAATCCATTGCAATCCTCCCCCAAACTATTCATGATTCCACTGCAATCCTCCCCCAAAATATTCAACAACCCAATGCAATCCTCCGCAAACTATTCATCAATCCATTGAAATCCTCCCCCAAACTATTCATCAATCCATTGCAATCCTCACCCAAACTATTCATCAATACACTGCAATCCTCCCCAAAACTATTCATCAATCCACTGAAATCCTGCCCCAAACTATTCATCAATCCACTGCAATACTCCGCAAACTATTCATCAATCGACTGAAATCCTCCCCCAAACTATACATCAATTCTCTGCAATCCTCCCCCAAACTATTCATGAATCCTCGGAAATCCTCCCCCAAACTATTCATCAACCCAATGCAATCCTCCGCAAACTATTCATCAATCCACTGCAATCCTCCCCCAAACTATTCATCAATCGACTGAAATCCTCCCCGAAACTATTCATCAACCCAGTGTAATCCTCCACAAACTATTCATCAATCCACTGCAATCCTCACCAAACTATTCATCAATCCATTGCAATCCTCACCCAAACTATTCATCAATCCACTGCAATCCTCCCCAAAACTATTCATCAATCCACTGAAATCCTCCCCCAAACTATTCATCAATCCACTGAAATCCTCCCCCAAACTATTCATCAATCCACTGCAATCCTCCCACAAACTATTCATCAACCCACTGCAATCCTCCCCCAAACTATTCATCAATCCACTGCAATCCTCCCCAAACTATTCATCACCCATTGCAAACCTCCACCAAACTATTCATCAATCCACCGCAATCCTCCGCAAACTATTCATCAATCCACTGCAATCCTCCACCAAACTATTCAACCATCCATTGCAATCCTTCACCAAACAATTCATCAATCCACTGCAATCCTCCCCCAAACTACTCAACAATCTACTGCAATCCTCCGCAAACTATTCATCAATCCACTGCAATCCTCCCCCAAACTATTCATCAATTCACTGCAATCCTCCCCCAAACTATTCATCAATCCACTGAAATCCTCCCCCAAACTATTCATCAATCCACTGCAATCCTCCCCCAAACTATTCATCAATCCACTGCAATGCACCCCCAATCTATTCATCAATCCACTGCAATCCTCCGCAAACTATTCATCAACCCACTGCAATCCTACCCCAAACTATTCATCAACCCACTGCAATCCTCCACCAAAATATTCATCAATCCACTGCAATCCTCCCCAAACTAAACATCAATCTACTGCAATCCTTCCAAAACTATTCATCAATCCACTGCAATCCTCCCCCAAACTATTCATCAATCCACTGCAATCCTCCCCAAACTATTCATCAATCCACAGAAATCCTCCCCCAAACTATTCATCAATCCACTGCAATCCTGCCCCAAACTATTCATCAATCCACTGCAATCCTGCCCCAAACTGTTCTTCAATTAACTGCAATCCTCCCCCAATCAATTCATCAATCCACTGCAATCCTCCCCCAAACTATTCATCAATCCACTGAAATCCTCCCCCAAACTATTCATCAATCCACTGCAATACTTCCCCAAACTATTCATCAATCCACTGCAATCCTTCCCAAACTATTCATCAATCCGCTGCAATCCTCCCTCAAACTATTCATCAATACACAGAAATCCTTGCCAAACTATTCATCAATCCACTGCAATCCTCTGCAAATTATTCATCATTTCACTGAAACCCTCCCCCAAACTATTCATCAATCGACTACAATCCTCCCCCAAACTATTCATCAACCCACTGCAATCCTCCGCACACCATTCAACAATCCATTGCCTTCCTCCCCCATACTATTCATCAATCCTCTGCAATTCTCCGCAAACTATTCATCAATCCATTGCAATCCTCCCCCAAAGTATTCATCAATCCATTGCAATCCTCCTCAAACTATTCATCAACCCACTGAAATCCAACCCCAAACTATTCATCAATCCACTGCAATCCTCCCCAAACTATTCTTCAATCCACTGCAATCCTCCACCAAACTATTCATCAATTCCCTGCAATCCTCCGCCAAACTATTCATCAATCCACTGCAATCCGCCGCAAACTATTCATCAATCTACTGCAATCTTCCGGAAACTATTCATCAATCCACTGCAATCCTCATGCAAACTATTCATCAATCCACTGCAATCCTCACCCAAACTATTCATCAACAAACTGCAATCCTCCCCCAAACTATTCATCAACCCACTGAAATACTCCTCCAAACTATTCATCAACCCACTGCAATCCTCCCCCACACTATTCATCAATCCACTGAAATCCTCCCCCAAACTATTCATCAATCCACTGCAATCCTCCCCAAACTATTCATCAATCCACTGCAATCCTCCACCAAACTATTCATCAATCCATTGCAATCCTCCACCAAACTATTCATCAATCCACTGCAATCGTCCCCCAAACTATTCATCAATCCACTGCAATCCTTCCCAAACTATTCATCAATCCACTGCAATCCTCCCCCAAACTACTCAACAATCTGCTGCAATCCTCCGCAAACTATTCATCAATCCACTGCAATCCTCCCCCAAACTATTCATCAATTCACTGCAATCCTCCCCCAAACTATTCATCAATCCACTGAAATCCTCCCCCAAACTATTCATCAATCCACTGCAATCCTCCCCCAAACTATTCATTAATCCACTGCAATGCTCCCCCAATCTATTCATCAATCCATTGCAATCCTCGCCCAAACTATTCATGATTCCACTGCAATCCTCCCCCAAAATATTCAACAACCCAATGCAATCCTCCGCAAACTATTCATCAATCCATTGAAATCCTCCCCCAAACTATTCATCAATCCATTGCAATCCTCACCCAAACTATTCATCAATACACTGCAATCCTCCCCAAAACTATTTTACAATCCACTGAAATCCTGCCCCAAACTATTCATCAATCCACTGCAATACTCCGCAAACTATTCATCAATCGACTGAAATCCTCCCCCAAACTATACATCAATTCTCTGCAATCGTCCCCCAAACTATTCATGAATCCACGGAAATCCTCCCCCAAACTATTCATCAACCCAATGCAATCCTCCGCAAACTATTCATCAATCCACTGCAATCCTCCCCCAAACTATTCATCAATCGACTGAAATCCTCCCCGAAACTATTCATCAACCCAGTGCAATCCTCCACAAACTATTCATCAATCCACTGCAATCCTCCCCAAACTAAACATCAATCTACTGCAATCCTTCCAAAACTATTCATCAATCCACTGCAATCCTCCCCCAAACTATTCATCAATCCACTGCAATCCTCCCCAAACTATTCATCAATCCACAGAAATCCTCCCCCAAACTATTCATCAATCCACTGCAATCCTGCCCCAAACTATTCATCAATCCACTGCAATCCTGCCCCAAACTGTTCTTCAATTAACTGCAATCCTCCCCCAATCAATTCATCAATCCACTGCAATCCTCCCCCAAACTATTCATCAATCCACTGAAATCCTCCCCCAAACTATTCATCAATCCACTGCAATACTTCCCCAAACTATTCATCAATCCACTGCAATCCTTCCCAAACTATTCATCAATCCGCTGCAATCCTCCCTCAAACTATTCATCAATACACAGAAATCCTTGCCAAACTATTCATCAATCCACTGCAATCCTCTGCAAATTATTCATCATTTCACTGAAACCCTCCCCCAAACTATTCATCAATCGACTACAATCCTCCCCCAAACTATTCATCAACCCACTGCAATTCTCCGCACACCATTCAACAATCCATTGCCTTCCTCCCCCATACTATTCATCAATCCTCTGCAATTCTCCGCAAACTATTCATCAATCCATTGCAATCCTCCCCCAAAGTATTCATCAATCCACTGCAATCCTCACCCAAACTATTCATCAACAAACTGCAATCCTCCCCCAAACTATTCATCAACCCACTGAAATACTCCTCCAAACTATTCATCAACCCACTGCAATCCTCCCCCAAACTATTCATCAATCCACTGAAATCCTCCCCCAAACTATTCATCAATCCACTGCAATCCTCCCCAAACTATTCATCAATCCACTGCAATCCTCCACCAAACTATTCATCAATCCATTGCAATCCTCCACCAAACTATTCATCAATCCACTGCAATCGTCCCCCAAACTATTCATCAATCCACTGCAATCCTTCCCAAACTATTCATCAATCCACTGCAATCCTCCCCCAAACTACTCAACAATCTGCTGCAATCCTCCGCAAACTATTCATCAATCCACTGCAATCCTCCCCCAAACTATTCATCAATTCACTGCAATCCTCCCCCAAACTATTCATCAATCCACTGAAATCCTCCCCCAAACTATTCATCAATCCACTGCAATCCTCCCCCAAACTATTTATTAATCCACTGCAATGCTCCCCCAATCTATTCATCAATCCATTGCAATCCTCCCCCAAACTATTCATGATTCCACTGCAATCCTCCCCCAAAATATTCAACAACCCAATGCAATCCTCCGCAAACTATTCATCAATCCATTGAAATCCTCCCCCAAACTATTCATCAATCCATTGCAATCCTCACCCAAACTATTCATCAATACACTGCAATCCTCCCCAAAACTATTCATCAATCCACTGCAATACTCCGCAAACTATTCATCAATCGACTGAAATCCTCCCCCAAACTATACATCAATTCTCTGCAATCCTCCCCCAAACTATTCATGAATCCTCGGAAATCCTCCCCCAAACTATTCATCAACCCAATGCAATCCTCCGCAAACTATTCATCAATCCACTGCAATCCTCCCCCAAACTATTCATCAATCGACTGAAATCCTCCCCGAAACTATTCATCAACCCAGTGTAATCCTCCACAAACTATTCATCAATCCACTGCAATCCTCACCAAACTATTCATCAATCCATTGCAATCCTCACCCAAACTATTCATCAATCCACTGCAATCCTCCCCAAAACTATTCATCAATCCACTGAAATCCTCCCCCAAACTATTCATCAATCCACTGAAATCCTCCCCCAAACTATTCATCAATCCACTGCAATCCTCCCACAAACTATTCATCAACCCACTGCAATCCTCCCCCAAACTATTCATCAATCCACTGCAATCCTCCCCAAACTATTCATCACCCATTGCAAACCTCCACCAAACTATTCATCAATCCACCGCAATCCTCCGCAAACTATTCATCAATCCACTGCAATCCTCCACCAAACTATTCAACCATCCATTGCAATCCTTCACCAAACAATTCATCAATCCACTGCAATCCTCCCCCAAACTACTCAACAATCTACTGCAATCCTCCGCAAACTATTCATCAATCCACTGCAATCCTCCCCCAAACTATTCATCAATTCACTGCAATCCTCCCCCAAACTATTCATCAATCCACTGAAATCCTCCCCCAAACTATTCATCAATCCACTGCAATCCTCCCCCAAACTATTCATCAATCCACTGCAATGCACCCCCAATCTATTCATCAATCCACTGCAATCCTCCGCAAACTATTCATCAACCCACTGCAATCCTACCCCAAACTATTCATCAACCCACTGCAATCCTCCACCAAAATATTCATCAATCCACTGCAATCCTCCCCAAACTAAACATCAATCTACTGCAATCCTTCCAAAACTATTCATCAATCCACTGCAATCCTCCCCCAAACTATTCATCAATCCACTGCAATCCTCCCCAAACTATTCATCAATCCACAGAAATCCTCCCCCAAACTATTCATCAATCCACTGCAATCCTGCCCCAAACTATTCATCAATCCACTGCAATCCTGCCCCAAACTGTTCTTCAATTAACTGCAATCCTCCCCCAATCAATTCATCAATCCACTGCAATCCTCCCCCAAACTATTCATCAATCCACTGAAATCCTCCCCCAAACTATTCATCAATCCACTGCAATACTTCCCCAAACTATTCATCAATCCACTGCAATCCTTCCCAAACTATTCATCAATCCGCTGCAATCCTCCCTCAAACTATTCATCAATACACAGAAATCCTTGCCAAACTATTCATCAATCCACTGCAATCCTCTGCAAATTATTCATCATTTCACTGAAACCCTCCCCCAAACTATTCATCAATCGACTACAATCCTCCCCCAAACTATTCATCAACCCACTGCAATCCTCCGCACACCATTCAACAATCCATTGCCTTCCTCCCCCATACTATTCATCAATCCTGTGCAATTCTCCGCAAACTATTCATCAATCCATTGCAATCCTCCCCCAAAGTATTCATCAATCCATTGCAATCCTCCTCAAACTATTCATCAACCCACTGAAATCCAACCCCAAACTATTCATCAATCCACTGCAATCCTCCCCAAACTATTCTTCAATCCACTGCAATCCTCCACCAAACTATTCATCAATTCCCTGCAATCCTCCGCCAAACTATTCATCAATCCACTGCAATCCGCCGCAAACTATTCATCAATCTACTGCAATCTTCCGGAAACTATTCATCAATCCACTGCAATCCTCATGCAAACTATTCATCAATCCACTGCAATCCTCACCCAAACTATTCATCAACAAACTGCAATCCTCCCCCAAACTATTCATCAACCCACTGAAATACTCCTCCAAACTATTCATCAACCCACTGCAATCCTCCCCCACACTATTCATCAATCCACTGAAATCCTCCCCCAAACTATTCATCAATCCACTGCAATCCTCCCCAAACTATTCATCAATCCACTGCAATCCTCCACCAAACTATTCATCAATCCATTGCAATCCTCCACCAAACTATTCATCAATCCACTGCAATCGTCCCCCAAACTATTCATCAATCCACTGCAATCCTTCCCAAACTATTCATCAATCCACTGCAATCCTCCCCCAAACTACTCAACAATCTGCTGCAATCCTCCGCAAACTATTCATCAATCCACTGCAATCCTCCCCCAAACTATTCATCAATTCACTGCAATCCTCCCCCAAACTATTCATCAATCCACTGAAATCCTCCCCCAAACTATTCATCAATCCACTGCAATCCTCCCCCAAACTATTCATTAATCCACTGCAATGCTCCCCCAATCTATTCATCAATCCATTGCAATCCTCGCCCAAACTATTCATGATTCCACTGCAATCCTCCCCCAAAATATTCAACAACCCAATGCAATCCTCCGCAAACTATTCATCAATCCATTGAAATCCTCCCCCAAACTATTCATCAATCCATTGCAATCCTCACCCAAACTATTCATCAATACACTGCAATCCTCCCCAAAACTATTTTACAATCCACTGAAATCCTGCCCCAAACTATTCATCAATCCACTGCAATACTCCGCAAACTATTCATCAATCGACTGAAATCCTCCCCCAAACTATACATCAATTCTCTGCAATCCTCCCCCAAACTATTCATGAATCCACGGAAATCCTCCCCCAAACTATTCATCAACCCAATGCAATCCTCCGCAAACTATTCATCAATCCACTGCAATCCTCCCCCAAACTATTCATCAATCGACTGAAATCCTCCCCGAAACTATTCATCAACCCAGTGCAATCCTCCACAAACTATTCATCAATCCACTGCAATCCTCCCCAAACTAAACATCAATCTACTGCAATCCTTCCAAAACTATTCATCAATCCACTGCAATCCTCCCCCAAACTATTCATCAATCCACTGCAATCCTCCCCAAACTATTCATCAATCCACAGAAATCCTCCCCCAAACTATTCATCAATCCACTGCAATCCTGCCCCAAACTATTCATCAATCCACTGCAATCCTGCCCCAAACTGTTCTTCAATTAACTGCAATCCTCCCCCAATCAATTCATCAATCCACTGCAATCCTCCCCCAAACTATTCATCAATCCACTGAAATCCTCCCCCAAACTATTCATCAATCCACTGCAATACTTCCCCAAACTATTCATCAATCCACTGCAATCCTTCCCAAACTATTCATCAATCCGCTGCAATCCTCCCTCAAACTATTCATCAATACACAGAAATCCTTGCCAAACTATTCATCAATCCACTGCAATCCTCTGCAAATTATTCATCATTTCACTGAAACCCTCCCCCAAACTATTCATCAATCGACTACAATCCTCCCCCAAACTATTCATCAACCCACTGCAATTCTCCGCACACCATTCAACAATCCATTGCCTTCCTCCCCCATACTATTCATCAATCCTCTGCAATTCTCCGCAAACTATTCATCAATCCATTGCAATCCTCCCCCAAAGTATTCATCAATCCATTGCAATCCTCCTCAAACTATTCATCAACCCACTGAAATCCAACCCCAAACTATTCATCAATCCACTGCAATCCTCCCCAAACTATTCTTCAATCCACTGCAATCCTCCACCAAACTATTCATCAATTCCCTGCAATCCTCCGCCAAACTATTCATCAATCCACTGCAATCCGCCGCAAACTATTCATCAATCTACTGCAATCTTCCGGAAACTATTCATCAATCCACTGCAATCCTCATGCAAACTATTCATCAATCCACTGCAATCCTCACCCAAACTATTCATCAACAAACTGCAATCCTCCCCCAAACTATTCATCAACCCACTGAAATACTCCTCCAAACTATTCATCAACCCACTGCAATCCTCCCCCACACTATTCATCAATCCACTGAAATCCTCCCCCAAACTATTCATCAATCCACTGCAATCCTCCCCAAACTATTCATCAATCCACTGCAATCCTCCACCAAACTATTCATCAATCCATTGCAATCCTCCACCAAACTATTCATCAATCCACTGCAATCGTCCCCCAAACTATTCATCAATCCACTGCAATCCTTCCCAAACTATTCATCAATCCACTGCAATCCTCCCCCAAACTACTCAACAATCTGCTGCAATCCTCCGCAAACTATTCATCAATCCACTGCAATCCTCCCCCAAACTATTCATCAATTCACTGCAATCCTCCCCCAAACTATTCATCAATCCACTGAAATCCTCCCCCAAACTATTCATCAATCCACTGCAATCCTCCCCCAAACTATTCATTAATCCACTGCAATGCTCCCCCAATCTATTCATCAATCCATTGCAATCCTCGCCCAAACTATTCATGATTCCACTGCAATCCTCCCCCAAAATATTCAACAACCCAATGCAATCCTCCGCAAACTATTCATCAATCCATTGAAATCCTCCCCCAAACTATTCATCAATCCATTGCAATCCTCACCCAAACTATTCATCAATACACTGCAATCCTCCCCAAAACTATTTTACAATCCACTGAAATCCTGCCCCAAACTATTCATCAATCCACTGCAATACTCCGCAAACTATTCATCAATCGACTGAAATCCTCCCCCAAACTATACATCAATTCTCTGCAATCCTCCCCCAAACTATTCATGAATCCACGGAAATCCTCCCCCAAACTATTCATCAACCCAATGCAATCCTCCGCAAACTATTCATCAATCCACTGCAATCCTCCCCCAAACTATTCATCAATCGACTGAAATCCTCCCCGAAACTATTCATCAACCCAGTGCAATCCTCCACAAACTATTCATCAAACCACTGCAATCCTCACCAAACTATTCATCAATCCATTGCAATCCTGCCCCAAACTATTCATCAATCCACTGCAATCCTCCCCCAAACTGTTCTTCAATTAACTGCAATCCTCCCCCAATCAATTCATCAATCCACTGCAATCCTCCCCCAAACTATTCATCAATCCACTGAAATCCTCCCCCAAACTATTCATCAATCCACTGCAATACTTCCCCAAACTATTCATCAATCCACTGCAATCCTTCCCAAACTATTCATCAATCCGCTGCAATCCTCCCTCAAACTATTCATCAATACACAGAAATCCTTGCCAAACTGTTCATCAATCCACTGCAATCCTCTGCAAATTATTCATCATTTCACTGAAATCCTCCCCCAAACTATTCATCAATCGACTACAATCCTCCCCCAAACTATTCATCAACCCACTGCAATCCTCCGCACACCATTCAACAATCCATTGCAATCCTCCCCCAAACTATTACTCAATCCTCTGCAATTCTCCGCAAACTATTCATCAATCCATTGCAATCCTCCCCCAAAGTATTCATCAATCCATTGCAATCCTCCTCAAACTATTCATCAACCCACTGAAATCCAACCCCAAACTATTCATCAATCCACTGCAATCCTCCCCAAACTATTCATCAATCCACTGCAATCCTCCACCAAACTATTCATCAATCCACTGCAATCCTCCCCAAACTATTCATCAATCCACTGCAATCCTCCCCCAAACTATTCATCAATCCACTGCAATCCTCCGCCAAACTGTTCATCAATCCACTGCAATCCGCCGCAAACTATTCATCAATCTACTGCAATCTTCCGGAAACTATTCATCAATCCACTGCAATCCTCATGCAAACTATTCATCAATCCACTGCAATCCTCACCCAAACTATTCATCAACAAACTGCAATCCTCCCCCAAACTATTCATCAACCCACTGAAATACTCCTCCAAACTATTCATCAACCCACTGCAATCCTCCCCCAAACTATTCATCAATCCACTGAAATCCTCCCCCAAACTATTCATCAATCCACTGCAATCCTCCCCAAACTATTCATCAATCCACTGCAATCCTCCACCAAACTATTCATCAATCCATTGCAATCCTCCACCAAACTATTCATCAATCCACTGCAATCGTCCCCCAAAGTATTCATCAATCCACTGCAATCCTTCCCAAACTATTCATCAATCCACTGCAATCCTCCCCCAAACTACTCAACAATCTGCTGCAATCCTCCGCAAACTATTTATCAATCCACTGCAATCCTCCCCCAAACTATTCATCAATTCACTGCAATCCTCCCCCAAACTATTCATCAATCCACTGAAATCCTCCCCCAAACTATTCATCAATCCACTGCAATCCTCCCCCAAACTATTCATTAATCCACTGCAATGCTCCCCCAATCTATTCATCAATCCATTGCAATCCTCCCCCAAACTATTCATGATTCCACTGCAATCCTCCCCCAAAATATTCAACAACCCAATGCAATCCTCCGCAAACTATTCATCAATCCATTGAAATCCTCCCCCAAACTATTCATCAATCCATTGCAATCCTCACCCAAACTATTCATCAATACACTGCAATCCTCCCCAAAACTATTCATGAATCCACGGAAATCCTCCCCCAAACTATTCATCAACCCAATGCAATCCTCCGCAAACTATTCATCAATCCACTGCAATCCTCCCCCAAACTATTCATCAATCGACTGAAATCCTTCCCGAAACTATTCATCAACCCAGTGTAATCCTCCACAAACTATTCATCAATCCACGGCAATCCTCCCCCAAACTATTCATCAATCGACTGAAATCCTCCCCGAAACTATTCATCAATCCACTGCAATCCTCCCCAAACTATTCATCAATCCACAGAAATCCTCCCCCAAACTATTCATCAATCCACTGCAATCCTGCCCCAAACTATTCATCAATCCACTGCAATCCTCCCCCAAACTGTTCTTCAATTAACTGCAATCCTCCCCCAATCAATTCATCAATCCACTGCAATCCTCCCCCAAACTATTCATCAATCCACTGAAATCCTCCCCCAAACTATTCATCAATCCACTGCAATACTTCCCCAAACTATTCATCAGTCCACTGCAATCCTTCCCAAACTATTCATCAATCCGCTGCAATCCTCCCTCAAACTATTCATCAATACACAGAAATCCTTGCCAAACTATTCGTCAATCCACTGCAATCCTCTGCAAATTATTCATCATTTCACTGAAATCCTCCCCCAAACTATTCATCAATCGACTACAATCCTCCCCCAAACTATTCATCAACCCACTGCAATCCTCCGCACACCATTCAACAATCCATTGCAATCCTCCCCCAAACTATTCATCAATCCTCTGCAATTCTCCGCAAACTATTCATCAATCCATTGCAATCCTCCCCCAAAGTATTCATCAATCCATTGCAATCCTCCTCAAACTATTCATCAACCCACTGAAATCCAACCCCAAGCTATTCATCAATCCACTGCAATCCTCCCCAAACTATTCATCAATCCACTGCAATCCTCCACCAAACTATTCATCAATCCACTGCAATCCTCCCCAAACTATTCATCAATCCACTGCAATCCGCCGCAAACTATTCATCAATCTACTGCAATCTTCCGGAAACTATTCATCAATCCACTGCAATCCTCATGCAAACTATTCATCAATCCACTGCAATCCTCACCCAAACTATTCATCAACAAACTGCAATCCTCCCCCAAACTATTCATCAACCCACTGAAATACTCCTCCAAACTATTCATCAACCCACTGCAATCCTCCCCCAAACTATTCATCAATCCACTGAAATCCTCCCCCAAACTATTCATCAATCCACTGCAATCCTCCCCAAACTATTCATCAATCCACTGCAATCCTCCACCAAACTATTCATCAATCCATTGCAATCCTCCACCAAACTATTCATCAATCCACTGCAATCGTCCCCCAAAGTATTCATCAATCCACTGCAATCCTTCCCAAACTATTCATCAATCCACTGCAATCCTCCCCCAAACTACTCAACAATCTGCTGCAATCCTCCGCAAACTATTCATCAATCCACTGCAATCCTCCCCCAAACTATTCATCAATTCACTGCAATCCTCCCCCAAACTATTCATCAATCCACTGAAATCCTCCCCCAAACTATTCATCAATCCACTGCAATCCTCCCCCAAACTATTCATTAATCCACTGCAATGCTCCCCCAATCTATTCATCAATCCATTGCAATCCTCCCCCAAACTATTCATGATTCCACTGCAATCCTCCCCCAAAATATTCAACAACCCAATGCAATCCTCCGCAAACTATTCATCAATCCATTGAAATCCTCCCCCAAACTATTCATCAATCCATTGCAATCCTCACCCAAACTATTCATCAATACACTGCAATCCTCCCCAAAACTATTCATCAATCCACTGAAATCCTGCCCCAAACTATTCATCAATCCACTGCAATACTCCGCAAACTATTCATCAATCGACTGAAATCCTCCCCCAAACTATACATCAATTCTCTGCAATCCTCCCCCAAACTATTCATGAATCCACGGAAATCCTCCCCCAAACTATTCATCAACCCAATGCAATCCTCCGCAAACTATTCATCAATCCACAGCAATCCTCCCCCAAACTATTCATCAATCGACTGAAATCCTCCCCGAAACTATTCATCAACCCAGTGTAATCCTCCACAAACTATTCATCAATCCACTGCAATCCTCCCCCAAACTATTCATCAATCGACTGAAATCCTCCCCGAAACTATTCATCAATCCACTGCAATCCTCCCCAAACTATTCATCAATCCACAGAAATCCTCCCCCAAACTATTCATCAATCCACTGCAATCCTGCCCCAAACTATTCATCAATCCACTGCAATCCTCCCCCAAACTGTTCTTCAATTAACTGCAATCCTCCCCCAATCAATTCATCAATCCACTGCAATCCTCCCCCAAACTATTCATCAATCCACTGAAATCCTCCCCCAAACTATTCATCAATCCACTGCAATACTTCCCCAAACTATTCATCAATCCACTGCAATCCTTCCCAAACTATTCATCAATCCGCTGCAATCCTCCCTCAAACTATTCATCAATACACAGAAATCCTTGCCAAACTATTCATCAATCCACTGCAATCCTCTGCAAATTATTCATCATTTCACTGAAATCCTCCCCCAAACTATTCATCAATCGACTACAATCCTCCCCCAAACTATTCATCAACCCACTGCAATCCTCCGCACACCATTCAACAATCCATTGCAATCCTCCCCCATACTATTCATCAATCCTCTGCAATTCTCCGCAAACTATTCATCAATCCATTGCAATCCTCCCCCAAAGTATTCATCAATCCATTGCAATCCTCCTCAAACTATTCATCAACCCACTGAAATCCAACCCCAAACTATTCATCAATCCACTGCAATCCTCCCCAAACTATTCATCAATCCACTGCAATCCTCCACCAAACTATTCATCAATCCACTGCAATCCTCCGCCAAACTATTCATCAATCCACTGCAATCCGCCGCAAACTATTCATCAATCTACTGCAATCTTCCGGAAACTATTCATCAATCCACTGCAATCCTCATGCAAACTATTCATCAATCCACTGCAATCCTCACCCAAACTATTCATCAACAAACTGCAATCCTCCCCCAAACTATTCATCAACCCACTGAAATACTCCTCCAAACTATTCATCAACCCACTGCAATCCTCCCCCAAACTCTTCATCAATCCACTGAAATCCTCCCCCAAACTATTCATCAATCCACTGCAATCCTCCCCAAACTATTTATCAATCCACTGCAATCCTCCACCAAACTATTCATCAATCCATTGCAATCCTCCACCAAACTATTCATCAATCCACTGCAATCGTCCCCCAAACTATTCATCAATCCACTGCAATCCTTCCCAAACTATTCATCAATCCACTGCAATCCTCCCCCAAACTACTCAACAATCTGTTGCAATCCTCCGCAAACTATTCATCAATCCACTGCAATCCTCCCCCAAACTATTCATCAATTCACTGCAATCCTCCCCCAAACTATTCATCAATCCACTGAAATCCTCCCCCAAACTATTCATCAATCCACTGCAATCCTCCCCCAAACTATTCATTAATCCACTGCAATGCTCCCCCAATCTATTCATCAATCCATTGCAATCCTCCCCCAAACTAATCATGATTCCACTGCAATCCTCCCCCAAAATATTCAACAACCCAATGCAATCCTCCGCAAACTATTCATCAATCCATTGAAATCCTCCCCCAAACTATTCATCAATCCATTGCAATCCTCACCCAAACTATTCATCAATACACTGCAATCCTCCCCAAAACTATTCATCAATCCACTGAAATCCTGCCCCAAACTATTCATCAATCCACTGCAATACTCCGCAAACTATTCATCAATCGACTGAAATCCTCCCCCAAACTATACATCAATTCTCTGCAATCCTCCCCCAAACTATTCATGAATCCACGGAAATCCTCCCCCAAACTATTCATCAACCCAATGCAATCCTCCGCAAACTATTCATCAATCCACAGCAATCCTCCCCCAAACTATTCATCAATCGACTGAAATCCTCCTCGAAACTATTCATCAACCCAGTGTAATCCTCCACAAACTATTCATCAATCCACTGCAATCCTCCCCCAAACTATTCATCAATCGACTGAAATCCTCCCCGAAACTATTCATCAATCCACTGCAATCCTCCCCAAACTATTCATCAATCCACAGAAATCCTCCCCCAAACTATTCATCAATCCACTGCAATCCTGCCCCAAACTATTCATCAATCCACTGCAATCCTCCCCCAAACTGTTCTTCAATTAACTGCAATCCTCCCCCAATCAATTCATCAATCCACTGCAATCCTCCCCCAAACTATTCATCAATCCACTGAAATCCTCCCCCAAACTATTCATCAATCCACTGCAATACTTCCCCAAACTATTCATCAATCCACTGCAATCCTTCCCAAACTATTCATCAATCCGCTGCAATCCTCCCTCAAACTATTCATCAATACACAGAAATCCTTGCCAAACTATTCATCAATCCACTGCAATCCTCTGCAAATTATGCATCATTTCACTGAAATCCTCCCCCAAACTATTCATCAATCGACTACAATCCTCCCCCAAACTATTCATCAACGCACTGCAATCCTCCGCACACCATTCAACAATCCATTGCAATCCTCCCCCATACTATTCATCAATCCTCTGCAATTCTCCGCAAACTATTCATCAATCCATTGCAATCCTCCCCCAAAGTATTCATCAATCCATTGCAATCCTCCTCAAACTATTCATCAACCCACTGAAATCCAACCCCAAACTATTCATCAATCCACTGCAATCCTCCCCAAACTATTCATCAATCCACTGCAATCCTCCACCAAACTATTCATCAAACCACTGCAATCCTCCGCCAAACTATTCATCAATCCACTGCAATCCGCCGCAAACTATTCATCAATCTACTGCAATCTTCCGGAAACTATTCATCAATCCACTGCAATCCTCATGCAAACTATTCATCAATCCACTGCAATCCTCACCCAAACTATTCATCAACAAACTGCAATCCTCCCCCAAACTATTCATCAACCCACTGAAATACTCCTCCAAACTATTCATCAACCCACTGCAATCCTCCCCCAAACTCTTCATCAATCCACTGAAATCCTCCCCCAAACTATTCATCAATCCACTGCAATCCTCCCCAAACTATTCATCAATCCACTGCAATCCTCCACCAAACTATTCATCAATCCATTGCAATCCTCCACCAAACTATTCATCAATCCACTGCAATCGTCCCCCAAACTATTCATCAATCCACTGCAATCCTTCCCAAACTATTCATCAATCCACTGCAATCCTCCCCCAAACTACTCAACAATCTGCTGCAATCCTCCGCAAACTATTCATCAATCCACTGCAATCCTCCCCCAAACTATTCATCAATTCACTGCAATCCTCCCCCAAACTATTCATCAATCCACTGAAATCCTCGCCCAAACTATTCATCAATCCACTGCAATCCTCCCCCAAACTGTTCATTAATCCACTGCAATGCTCCCCCAATCTATTCATCAATCCATTGCAATCCTCCCCCAAACTATTCATGATTCCACTGCAATCCTCCCCCAAAATATTCAACAACCCAATGCAATCCTCCGCAAACTATTCATCAATCCATTGAAATCCTCCCCCAAACTATTCATCAATCCATTGCAATCCTCACCCAAACTATTCATCAATACACTGCAATCCTCCCCAAAACTATTCATCAATCCACTGAAATCCTGCCCCAAACTATTCATCAATCCACTGCAATACTCCGCAAACTATTCATCAATCGACTGAAATCCTCCCCCAAACTAGACATCAATTCTCTGCAAATCTCCCCCAAACTATTCATGAATCCACGGACATCCTCCCCCAAACTATTCATCAACCCAATGCAATCCTCCGCAAACTATTCATCAATCCACTGCAATCCTCCCCCAAACTATTCATCAATCGACTGAAATCCTCCCCGAAACTATTCATCAACCCAGTGTAATCCTCCACAAACTATTCATCAATCCACTGCAATCCTCACCAAACTATTCATCAATCCATTGCAATCCTGCCCCAAACTATTCATCAATCCACTGCAATCCTCCCCCAAACTGTTCTTCAATTAACTGCAATCCTCCCCCAATCAATTCATCAATCCACTGCAATCCTCCCCCAAACTATTCATCAATCCACTGAAATCCTCCCCCAAACTATTCATCAATCCACTGCAATACTTCCCCAAACTATTCATCAATCCACTGCAATCCTTCCCAAACTATTCATCAATCCGCTGCAATCCTCCCTCAAACTATTCATCAATACACAGAAATCCTTGCCAAACTATTCATCAATCCACTGCAATCCTCTGCAAATTATTCATCATTTCACTGAAATCCTCCCCCAAACTATTCATCAATCGACTACAATCCTCCCCCAAACTATTCATCAACCCACTGCAATCCTCCGCACACCATTCAACAATCCATTGCAATCCTCCCCCAAACTATTCATCAATCCTCTGCAATTCTCCGCAAACTATTCATCAATCCATTGCAATCCTCCCCCAAAGTATTCATCAATCCATTGCAATCCTCCTCAAACTATTCATCAACCCACTGAAATCCAACCCCAAACTATTCATCAATCCACTGCAATCCTCCCCAAACTATTCATCAATCCACTGCAATCCTCCACCAAACTATTCATCAATCCACTGCAATCCTCCCCAAACTATTCATCAATCCACTGCAATCCTCCCCCAAACTATTCATCAATCCACTGCAATCCTCCGCCAAACTATTCATCAATCCACTGCAATCCGCCGCAAACTATTCATCAATCTACTGCAATCTTCCGGAAACTATTCATCAATCCACTGCAATCCTCATGCAAACTATTCATCAATCCACTGCAATCCTCACCCAAACTATTCATCAACAAACTGCAATCCTCCCCCAAACTATTCATCAACCCACTGAAATACTCCTCCAAACTATTCATCAACCCACTGCAATCCTCCCCCAAAACTATTCATCAATCCACTGAAATCCTCCCCCAAACTATTCATCAATCCACTGCAATCCTCCCCAAACTATTCATCAATCCACTGCAATCCTCCACCAAACTATTCATCAATCCATTGCAATCCTCCACCAAACTATTCATCAATCCACTGCAATCGTCCCCCAAAGTATTCATCAATCCACTGCAATCCTTCCCAAACTATTCATCAATCCACTGCAATCCTCCCCCAAACTACTCAACAATCTGCTGCAATCCTCCGCAAACTATTCATCAATCCACTGCAATCCTCCCCCAAACTATTCATCAATTCACTGCAATCCTCCCCCAAACTATTCATCAATCCACTGAAATCCTCCCCCAAACTATTCATCAATCCACTGCAATCCTCCCCCAAACTATTTATTAATCCACTGCAATGCTCCCCCAATCTATTCATCAATCCATTGCAATCCTCCCCCAAACTATTCATGATTCCACTGCAATCCTCCCCCAAAATATTGAACAACCCAATGCAATCCTCCGCAAACTATTCATCAATCCATTGAAATCCTCCCCCAAACTATTCATCAATCCATTGCAATCCTCACCCAAACTATTCATCAATACACTGCAATCCTCCCCAAAACTATTCATCAATCCACTGAAATCCTGCCCCAAACTATTCATCAATCCACTGCAATACTCCGCAAACTATTCATCAATCGACTGAAATCCTCCCCCAAACTATACATCAATTCTCTGCAATCCTCCCCCAAACTATTCATGAATCCATGGAAATCCTCCCCCAAACTATTCATCAACCCAATGCAATCCTCCGCAAACTATTCATCAATCCACTGCAATCCTCCCCCAAACTATTCATCAATCGACTGAAATCCTCCCCGAAACTATTCATCAACCCAGTGTAATCCTCCACAAACTATTCATCAATCCACTGCAATCCTCACCAAACTATTCATCAATCCATTGCAATCCTCACCCAAACTATTCATCAATCCACTGCAATCCTCCACAAAACTATTCATCAATCCACTGAAATCCTCCCCCAAACAATTCATCAATCCACTGAAATCCTCCCCCAAACTATTCATCAATCCACTGCAATCCTCCCACAAACTATTCATCAACCCACTGCAATCCTCCCCCAAACTATTCATCAATCCACTGCAATCCTCCCCAAACTATTCATCACCCATTGCAAACCTCCACCAAACTATTCATCAATCCACCGCAATCCTCCGCAAACTATTCATCAATCCACTGCAATCCTCCACCAAACTATTCAACCATCCATTGCAATCCTCCACCAAACAATTCATCAATCCACTGCAATCGTCCCCCAAACTATTCATCAATCCACTGCAATCCTTCCCAAACTATTCATCAATCCACTGCAATCCTCCCCCAAACTACTCAACAATCTACTGCAATCCTCCGCAAACTATTCATCAATCCACTGCAATCCTCCCCCAAACTATTCATCAATTCACTGCAATCCTCCCCCAAACTATTCATCAATCCACTGAAATCCTCCCCCAAACTATTCATCAATCCACTGCAATCCTCCCCCAAACTATTCATCAATCCACTGCAATGCACCCCCAATCTATTCATCAATCCACTGCAATCCTCCGCAAACTATTCATCAACCCACTGCAATCCTACCCCAAACTATTGATCAACCCACTGCAATCCTCCGCCAAAATATTCATCAATCCACTGCAATCCTCCCCAAACTAAACATCAATCTACTGCAATCCTTCCAAAACTATTCATCAATCCACTGCAATCCTCCCCCAAACTATTCATCAATCCACTGCAATCCTCCCCAAACTATTCATCAATCCACAGAAATCCTCCCCCAAACTATTCATCAATCCACTGCAATCCTGGCCCAAACTATTCATCAATCCACTGCAATCCTCCCCCAAACTGTTCTTCAATTAACTGCAATCCTCCCCCAATCAATTCATCAATCCACTGCAATCCTCCCCCAAACTATTCATCAATCCACTGAAATCCTCCCCCAAACTATTCATCAATCCACTGCAATACTTCCCCAAACTATTCATCAATCCACTGCAATCCTTCCCAAACTATTCATCAATCCGCTGCAATCCTCCCTCAAACTATTCATCAATACACAGAAATCCTTGCCAAACTATTCATCAATCCACTGCAATCCTCTGCAAATTATTCATCATTTCACTGAAATCCTCCCCCAAACTATTCATCAATCGACTACAATCCTCCCCCAAACTATTCATCAACCCACTGCAATCCTCCGCACACCATTCAACAATCCATTGCAATCCTCCCCCATACTATTCATCAATCCTCTGCAATTCTCCGCAAACTATTCATCAATCCATTGCAATCCTCCCCCAAAGTATTCATCAATCCATTGCAATCCTCCTCAAACTATTCATCAACCCACTGAAATCCAACCCCAAACTATTCATCAATCCACTGCAATCCTCCCCAAACTATTCATCAATCCACTGCAATCCTCCACCAAACTATTCATCAATCCACTGCAATCCTCCGCCAAACTATTCATCAATCCACTGCAATCCGCCGCAAACTATTCATCAATCTACTGCAATCTTCCGGAAACTATTCATCAATCCACTGCAATCCTCATGCAAACTATTCATCAATCCACTGCAATCCTCACCCAAACTATTCATCAACAAACTGCAATCCTCCCCCAAACTATTCATCAACCCACTGAAATACTCCTCCAAACTATTCATCAACCCACTGCAATCCTCCCCCAAACTCTTCATCAATCCACTGAAATCCTCCCCCAAACTATTCATCAATCCACTGCAATCCTCCCCAAACTATTTATCAATCCACTGCAATCCTCCACCAAACTATTCATCAATCCATTGCAATCCTCCACCAAACTATTCATCAATCCACTGCAATCGTCCCCCAAACTATTCATCAATCCACTGCAATCCTTCCCAAACTATTCATCAATCCACTGCAATCCTCCCCCAAACTACTCAACAATCTGTTGCAATCCTCCGCAAACTATTCATCAATCCACTGCAATCCTCCCCCAAACTATTCATCAATTCACTGCAATCCTCCCCCAAACTATTCATCAATCCACTGAAATCCTCCCCCAAACTATTCATCAATCCACTGCAATCCTCCCCCAAACTATTCATTAATCCACTGCAATGCTCCCCCAATCTATTCATCAATCCATTGCAATCCTCCCCCAAACTAATCATGATTCCACTGCAATCCTCCCCCAAAATATTCAACAACCCAATGCAATCCTCCGCAAACTATTCATCAATCCATTGAAATCCTCCCCCAAACTATTCATCAATCCATTGCAATCCTCACCCAAACTATTCATCAATACACTGCAATCCTCCCCAAAACTATTCATCAATCCACTGAAATCCTGCCCCAAACTATTCATCAATCCACTGCAATACTCCGCAAACTATTCATCAATCGACTGAAATCCTCCCCCAAACTATACATCAATTCTCTGCAATCCTCCCCCAAACTATTCATGAATCCACGGAAATCCTCCCCCAAACTATTCATCAACCCAATGCAATCCTCCGCAAACTATTCATCAATCCACAGCAATCCTCCCCCAAACTATTCATCAATCGACTGAAATCCTCCTCGAAACTATTCATCAACCCAGTGTAATCCTCCACAAACTATTCATCAATCCACTGCAATCCTCCCCCAAACTATTCATCAATCGACTGAAATCCTCCCCGAAACTATTCATCAATCCACTGCAATCCTCCCCAAACTATTCATCAATCCACAGAAATCCTCCCCCAAACTATTCATCAATCCACTGCAATCCTGCCCCAAACTATTCATCAATCCACTGCAATCCTCCCCCAAACTGTTCTTCAATTAACTGCAATCCTCCCCCAATCAATTCATCAATCCACTGCAATCCTCCCCCAAACTATTCATCAATCCACTGAAATCCTCCCCCAAACTATTCATCAATCCACTGCAATACTTCCCCAAACTATTCATCAATCCACTGCAATCCTTCCCAAACTATTCATCAATCCGCTGCAATCCTCCCTCAAACTATTCATCAATACACAGAAATCCTTGCCAAACTATTCATCAATCCACTGCAATCCTCTGCAAATTATGCATCATTTCACTGAAATCCTCCCCCAAACTATTCATCAATCGACTACAATCCTCCCCCAAACTATTCATCAACGCACTGCAATCCTCCGCACACCATTCAACAATCCATTGCAATCCTCCCCCATACTATTCATCAATCCTCTGCAATTCTCCGCAAACTATTCATCAATCCATTGCAATCCTCCCCCAAAGTATTCATCAATCCATTGCAATCCTCCTCAAACTATTCATCAACCCACTGAAATCCAACCCCAAACTATTCATCAATCCACTGCAATCCTCCCCAAACTATTCATCAATCCACTGCAATCCTCCACCAAACTATTCATCAAACCACTGCAATCCTCCGCCAAACTATTCATCAATCCACTGCAATCCGCCGCAAACTATTCATCAATCTACTGCAATCTTCCGGAAACTATTCATCAATCCACTGCAATCCTCATGCAAACTATTCATCAATCCACTGCAATCCTCACCCAAACTATTCATCAACAAACTGCAATCCTCCCCCAAACTATTCATCAACCCACTGAAATACTCCTCCAAACTATTCATCAACCCACTGCAATCCTCCCCCAAACTCTTCATCAATCCACTGAAATCCTCCCCCAAACTATTCATCAATCCACTGCAATCCTCCCCAAACTATTCATCAATCCACTGCAATCCTCCACCAAACTATTCATCAATCCATTGCAATCCTCCACCAAACTATTCATCAATCCACTGCAATCGTCCCCCAAAGTATTCATCAATCCACTGCAATCCTTCCCAAACTATTCATCAATCCACTGCAATCCTCCCCCAAACTACTCAACAATCTGCTGCAATCCTCCGCAAACTATTCATCAATCCACTGCAATCCTCCCCCAAACTATTCATCAATTCACTGCAATCCTCCCCCAAACTATTCATCAATCCACTGAAATCCTCGCCCAAACTATTCATCAATCCACTGCAATCCTCCCCCAAACTGTTCATTAATCCACTGCAATGCTCCCCCAATCTATTCATCAATCCATTGCAATCCTCCCCCAAACTATTCATGATTCCACTGCAATCCTCCCCCAAAATATTCAACAACCCAATGCAATCCTCCGCAAACTATTCATCAATCCATTGAAATCCTCCCCCAAACTATTCATCAATCCATTGCAATCCTCACCCAAACTATTCATCAATACACTGCAATCCTCCCCAAAACTATTCATCAATCCACTGAAATCCTGCCCCAAACTATTCATCAATCCACTGCAATACTCCGCAAGCTATTCATCAATCGACTGAAATCCTCCCCCAAACTAGACATCAATTCTCTGCAAATCTCCCCCAAACTATTCATGAATCCACGGACATCCTCCCCCAAACTATTCATCAACCCAATGCAATCCTCCGCAAACTATTCATCAATCCACTGCAATCCTCCCCCAAACTATTCATCAATCGACTGAAATCCTCCCCGAAACTATTCATCAACCCAGTGTAATCCTCCACAAACTATTCATCAATCCACTGCAATCCTCACCAAACTATTCATCAATCCATTGCAATCCTGCCCCAAACTATTCATCAATCCACTGCAATCCTCCCCCAAACTGTTCTTCAATTAACTGCAATCCTCCCCCAATCAATTCATCAATCCACTGCAATCCTCCCCCAAACTATTCATCAATCCACTGAAATCCTCCCCCAAACTATTCATCAATCCACTGCAATACTTCCCCAAACTATTCATCAATCCACTGCAATCCTTCCCAAACTATTCATCAATCCGCTGCAATCCTCCCTCAAACTATTCATCAATACACAGAAATCCTTGCCAAACTATTCATCAATCCACTGCAATCCTCTGCAAATTATTCATCATTTCACTGAAATCCTCCCCCAAACTATTCATCAATCGACTACAATCCTCCCCCAAACTATTCATCAACCCACTGCAATCCTCCGCACACCATTCAACAATCCATTGCAATCCTCCCCCAAACTATTCATCAATCCTCTGCAATTCTCCGCAAACTATTCATCAATCCATTGCAATCCTCCCCCAAAGTATTCATCAATCCATTGCAATCCTCCTCAAACTATTCATCAACCCACTGAAATCCAACCCCAAACTATTCATCAATCCACTGCAATCCTCCCCAAACTATTCATCAATCCACTGCAATCCTCCACCAAACTATTCATCAATCCACTGCAATCCTCCCCAAACTATTCATCAATCCACTGCAATCCTCCCCCAAACTATTCATCAATCCACTGCAATCCTCCGCCAAACTATTCATCAATCCACTGCAATCCGCCGCAAACTATTCATCAATCTACTGCAATCTTCCGGAAACTATTCATCAATCCACTGCAATCCTCATGCAAACTATTCATCAATCCACTGCAATCCTCACCCAAACTATTCATCAACAAACTGCAATCCTCCCCCAAACTATTCATCAACCCACTGAAATACTCCTCCAAACTATTCATCAACCCACTGCAATCCTCCCCCAAAACTATTCATCAATCCACTGAAATCCTCCCCCAAACTATTCATCAATCCACTGCAATCCTCCCCAAACTATTCATCAATCCACTGCAATCCTCCACCAAACTATTCATCAATCCATTGCAATCCTCCACCAAACTATTCATCAATCCACTGCAATCGTCCCCCAAAGTATTCATCAATCCACTGCAATCCTTCCCAAACTATTCATCAATCCACTGCAATCCTCCCCCAAACTACTCAACAATCTGCTGCAATCCTCCGCAAACTATTCATCAATCCACTGCAATCCTCCCCCAAACTATTCATCAATTCACTGCAATCCTCCCCCAAACTATTCATCAATCCACTGAAATCCTCCCCCAAACTATTCATCAATCCACTGCAATCCTCCCCCAAACTATTTATTAATCCACTGCAATGCTCCCCCAATCTATTCATCAATCCATTGCAATCCTCCCCCAAACTATTCATGATTCCACTGCAATCCTCCCCCAAAATATTGAACAACCCAATGCAATCCTCCGCAAACTATTCATCAATCCATTGAAATCCTCCCCCAAACTATTCATCAATCCATTGCAATCCTCACCCAAACTATTCATCAATACACTGCAATCCTCCCCAAAACTATTCATCAATCCACTGAAATCCTGCCCCAAACTATTCATCAATCCACTGCAATACTCCGCAAACTATTCATCAATCGACTGAAATCCTCCCCCAAACTATACATCAATTCTCTGCAATCCTCCCCCAAACTATTCATGAATCCACGGAAATCCTCCCCCAAACTATTCATCAACCCAATGCAATCCTCCGCAAACTATTCATCAATCCACAGCAATCCTCCCCCAAACTATTCATCAATCGACTGAAATCCTCCTCGAAACTATTCATCAACCCAGTGTAATCCTCCACAAACTATTCATCAATCCACTGCAATCCTCCCCCAAACTATTCATCAATCGACTGAAATCCTCCCCGAAACTATTCATCAATCCACTGCAATCCTCCCCAAACTATTCATCAATCCACAGAAATCCTCCCCCAAACTATTCATCAATCCACTGCAATCCTGCCCCAAACTATTCATCAATCCACTGCAATCCTCCCCCAAACTGTTCTTCAATTAACTGCAATCCTCCCCCAATCAATTCATCAATCCACTGCAATCCTCCCCCAAACTATTCATCAATCCACTGAAATCCTCCCCCAAACTATTCATCAATCCACTGCAATACTTCCCCAAACTATTCATCAATCCACTGCAATCCTTCCCAAACTATTCATCAATCCGCTGCAATCCTCCCTCAAACTATTCATCAATACACAGAAATCCTTGCCAAACTATTCATCAATCCACTGCAATCCTCTGCAAATTATGCATCATTTCACTGAAATCCTCCCCCAAACTATTCATCAATCGACTACAATCCTCCCCCAAACTATTCATCAACGCACTGCAATCCTCCGCACACCATTCAACAATCCATTGCAATCCTCCCCCATACTATTCATCAATCCTCTGCAATTCTCCGCAAACTATTCATCAATCCATTGCAATCCTCCCCCAAAGTATTCATCAATCCATTGCAATCCTCCTCAAACTATTCATCAACCCACTGAAATCCAACCCCAAACTATTCATCAATCCACTGCAATCCTCCCCAAACTATTCATCAATCCACTGCAATCCTCCACCAAACTATTCATCAAACCACTGCAATCCTCCGCCAAACTATTCATCAATCCACTGCAATCCGCCGCAAACTATTCATCAATCTACTGCAATCTTCCGGAAACTATTCATCAATCCACTGCAATCCTCATGCAAACTATTCATCAATCCACTGCAATCCTCACCCAAACTATTCATCAACAAACTGCAATCCTCCCCCAAACTATTCATCAACCCACTGAAATACTCCTCCAAACTATTCATCAACCCACTGCAATCCTCCCCCAAACTCTTCATCAATCCACTGAAATCCTCCCCCAAACTATTCATCAATCCACTGCAATCCTCCCCAAACTATTCATCAATCCACTGCAATCCTCCACCAAACTATTCATCAATCCATTGCAATCCTCCACCAAACTATTCATCAATCCACTGCAATCGTCCCCCAAACTATTCATCAATCCACTGCAATCCTTCCCAAACTATTCATCAATCCACTGCAATCCTCCCCCAAACTACTCAACAATCTGCTGCAATCCTCCGCAAACTATTCATCAATCCACTGCAATCCTCCCCCAAACTATTCATCAATTCACTGCAATCCTCCCCCAAACTATTCATCAATCCACTGAAATCCTCGCCCAAACTATTCATCAATCCACTGCAATCCTCCCCCAAACTGTTCATTAATCCACTGCAATGCTCCCCCAATCTATTCATCAATCCATTGCAATCCTCCCCCAAACTATTCATGATTCCACTGCAATCCTCCCCCAAAATATTCAACAACCCAATGCAATCCTCCGCAAACTATTCATCAATCCATTGAAATCCTCCCCCAAACTATTCATCAATCCATTGCAATCCTCACCCAAACTATTCATCAATACACTGCAATCCTCCCCAAAACTATTCATCAATCCACTGAAATCCTGCCCCAAACTATTCATCAATCCACTGCAATACTCCGCAAGCTATTCATCAATCGACTGAAATCCTCCCCCAAACTAGACATCAATTCTCTGCAAATCTCCCCCAAACTATTCATGAATCCACGGACATCCTCCCCCAAACTATTCATCAACCCAATGCAATCCTCCGCAAACTATTCATCAATCCACTGCAATCCTCCCCCAAACTATTCATCAATCGACTGAAATCCTCCCCGAAACTATTCATCAACCCAGTGTAATCCTCCACAAACTATTCATCAATCCACTGCAATCCTCACCAAACTATTCATCAATCCATTGCAATCCTGCCCCAAACTATTCATCAATCCACTGCAATCCTCCCCCAAACTGTTCTTCAATTAACTGCAATCCTCCCCCAATCAATTCATCAATCCACTGCAATCCTCCCCCAAACTATTCATCAATCCACTGAAATCCTCCCCCAAACTATTCATCAATCCACTGCAATACTTCCCCAAACTATTCATCAATCCACTGCAATCCTTCCCAAACTATTCATCAATCCGCTGCAATCCTCCCTCAAACTATTCATCAATACACAGAAATCCTTGCCAAACTATTCATCAATCCACTGCAATCCTCTGCAAATTATTCATCATTTCACTGAAATCCTCCCCCAAACTATTCATCAATCGACTACAATCCTCCCCCAAACTATTCATCAACCCACTGCAATCCTCCGCACACCATTCAACAATCCATTGCAATCCTCCCCCAAACTATTCATCAATCCTCTGCAATTCTCCGCAAACTATTCATCAATCCATTGCAATCCTCCCCCAAAGTATTCATCAATCCATTGCAATCCTCCTCAAACTATTCATCAACCCACTGAAATCCAACCCCAAACTATTCATCAATCCACTGCAATCCTCCCCAAACTATTCATCAATCCACTGCAATCCTCCACCAAACTATTCATCAATCCACTGCAATCCTCCCCAAACTATTCATCAATCCACTGCAATCCTCCCCCAAACTATTCATCAATCCACTGCAATCCTCCGCCAAACTATTCATCAATCCACTGCAATCCGCCGCAAACTATTCATCAATCTACTGCAATCTTCCGGAAACTATTCATCAATCCACTGCAATCCTCATGCAAACTATTCATCAATCCACTGCAATCCTCACCCAAACTATTCATCAACAAACTGCAATCCTCCCCCAAACTATTCATCAACCCACTGAAATACTCCTCCAAACTATTCATCAACCCACTGCAATCCTCCCCCAAAACTATTCATCAATCCACTGAAATCCTCCCCCAAACTATTCATCAATCCACTGCAATCCTCCCCAAACTATTCATCAATCCACTGCAATCCTCCACCAAACTATTCATCAATCCATTGCAATCCTCCACCAAACTATTCATCAATCCACTGCAATCGTCCCCCAAAGTATTCATCAATCCACTGCAATCCTTCCCAAACTATTCATCAATCCACTGCAATCCTCCCCCAAACTACTCAACAATCTGCTGCAATCCTCCGCAAACTATTCATCAATCCACTGCAATCCTCCCCCAAACTATTCATCAATTCACTGCAATCCTCCCCCAAACTATTCATCAATCCACTGAAATCCTCCCCCAAACTATTCATCAATCCACTGCAATCCTCCCCCAAACTATTTATTAATCCACTGCAATGCTCCCCCAATCTATTCATCAATCCATTGCAATCCTCCCCCAAACTATTCATGATTCCACTGCAATCCTCCCCCAAAATATTGAACAACCCAATGCAATCCTCCGCAAACTATTCATCAATCCATTGAAATCCTCCCCCAAACTATTCATCAATCCATTGCAATCCTCACCCAAACTATTCATCAATACACTGCAATCCTCCCCAAAACTATTCATCAATCCACTGAAATCCTGCCCCAAACTATTCATCAATCCACTGCAATACTCCGCAAACTATTCATCAATCGACTGAAATCCTCCCCCAAACTATACATCAATTCTCTGCAATCCTCCCCCAAACTATTCATGAATCCATGGAAATCCTCCCCCAAACTATTCATCAACCCAATGCAATCCTCCGCAAACTATTCATCAATCCACTGCAATCCTCCCCCAAACTATTCATCAATCGACTGAAATCCTCCCCGAAACTATTCATCAACCCAGTGTAATCCTCCACAAACTATTCATCAATCCACTGCAATCCTCACCAAACTATTCATCAATCCATTGCAATCCTCACCCAAACTATTCATCAATCCACTGCAATCCTCCACAAAACTATTCATCAATCCACTGAAATCCTCCCCCAAACAATTCATCAATCCACTGAAATCCTCCCCCAAACTATTCATCAATCCACTGCAATCCTCCCACAAACTATTCATCAACCCACTGCAATCCTCCCCCAAACTATTCATCAATCCACTGCAATCCTCCCCAAACTATTCATCACCCATTGCAAACCTCCACCAAACTATTCATCAATCCACCGCAATCCTCCGCAAACTATTCATCAATCCACTGCAATCCTCCACCAAACTATTCAACCATCCATTGCAATCCTCCACCAAACAATTCATCAATCCACTGCAATCGTCCCCCAAACTATTCATCAATCCACTGCAATCCTTCCCAAACTATTCATCAATCCACTGCAATCCTCCCCCAAACTACTCAACAATCTACTGCAATCCTCCGCAAACTATTCATCAATCCACTGCAATCCTCCCCCAAACTATTCATCAATTCACTGCAATCCTCCCCCAAACTATTCATCAATCCACTGAAATCCTCCCCCAAACTATTCATCAATCCACTGCAATCCTCCCCCAAACTATTCATCAATCCACTGCAATGCACCCCCAATCTATTCATCAATCCACTGCAATCCTCCGCAAACTATTCATCAACCCACTGCAATCCTACCCCAAACTATTGATCAACCCACTGCAATCCTCCGCCAAAATATTCATCAATCCACTGCAATCCTCCCCAAACTAAACATCAATCTACTGCAATCCTTCCAAAACTATTCATCAATCCACTGCAATCCTCCCCCAAACTATTCATCAATCCACTGCAATCCTCCCCAAACTATTCATCAATCCACAGAAATCCTCCCCCAAACTATTCATCAATCCACTGCAATCCTGGCCCAAACTATTCATCAATCCACTGCAATCCTCCCCCAAACTGTTCTTCAATTAACTGCAATCCTCCCCCAATCAATTCATCAATCCACTGCAATCCTCCCCCAAACTATTCATCAATCCACTGAAATCCTCCCCCAAACTATTCATCAATCCACTGCAATACTTCCCCAAACTATTCATCAATCCACTGCAATCCTTCCCAAACTATTCATCAATCCGCTGCAATCCTCCCTCAAACTATTCATCAATACACAGAAATCCTTGCCAAACTATTCATCAATCCACTGCAATCCTCTGCAAATTATTCATCATTTCACTGAAATCCTCCCCCAAACTATTCATCAATCGACTACAATCCTCCCCCAAACTATTCATCAACCCACTGCAATCCTCCGCACACCATTCAACAATCCATTGCAATCCTCCCCCATACTATTCATCAATCCTCTGCAATTCTCCGCAAACTATTCATCAATCCATTGCAATCCTCCCCCAAAGTATTCATCAATCCATTGCAATCCTCCTCAAACTATTCATCAACCCACTGAAATCCAACCCCAAACTATTCATCAATCCACTGCAATCCTCCCCAAACTATTCATCAATCCACTGCAATCCTCCACCAAACTATTCATCAATCCACTGCAATCCTCCGCCAAACTATTCATCAATCCACTGCAATCCGCCGCAAACTATTCATCAATCTACTGCAATCTTCCGGAAACTATTCATCAATCCACTGCAATCCTCATGCAAACTATTCATCAATCCACTGCAATCCTCACCCAAACTATTCATCAACAAACTGCAATCCTCCCCCAAACTATTCATCAACCCACTGAAATACTCCTCCAAACTATTCATCAACCCACTGCAATCCTCCCCCAAACTCTTCATCAATCCACTGAAATCCTCCCCCAAACTATTCATCAATCCACTGCAATCCTCCCCAAACTATTCATCAATCCACTGCAATCCTCCACCAAACTATTCATCAATCCATTGCAATCCTCCAGCAAACTATTCATCAATCCACTGCAATCGTCCCCCAAAGTATTCATCAATCCACTGCAATCCTCCCCCAAACTATTCATCAATCCACTGCAATCCTCCCCCAAACTACTCAACAATCTGCTGCAATGTTCCGCAAACTATTCATCAATCCACTGCAATCCTCCCCCAAACTATTCATCAATTCACTGCAATCCTCCCCCAAACTATTCATCAATCCACTGAAATCCTCCCCCAAACTATTCATCAATCCACTGCAATCCTCCCCCAAACTATTCATTAATCCACTGCAATGCTCCCCCAATCTATTCATCAATCCATTGCAATCCTACCCCAAACTATTCATGATTCCACTGCAATCCTCCCCCAAAATATTCAACAACCCAATGCAATCCTCCGCAAACTATTCATCAATCCATTGAAATCCTCCCCCAAACTATTCATCAGTCCATTGCAATCCTCACCCAAACTATTCATCAATACACTGCAATCCTCCCCAAAACTATTCATCAATCCACTGAAATCCTGCCCCAAACTATTCATCAATCCACTGCAATACTCCGCAAACTATTCATCAATCGACTGAAATCCTCCCCCAAACTATACATCAATTCTCTGCAATCCTCCCCCAAACTATTCATGAATCCACGGAAATCCTCCCCCAAACTATTCATCAACCCAATGCAATCCCCCGCAAACTATTCATCAATCCACTGCAATCCTCCCCCAAACTATTCATCAATCGACTGAAATCCTCCCCGAAACTATTCATCAACCCAGTGTAATCCTCCACAAACTATTCATCAATCCACTGCAATCCTCACCAAACTATTCATCAATCCATTGCAATCCTCACCCAAACTATTCATCAATCCACTGCAATCCTCCCCAGAACTATTCATCAATCCACTGAAATCCTCCCCCAAACTATTCATCAATCCACTGAAATCCTCCCCCAAACTATTCATCAATCCACTGCAATCCTCCCCCAAACTATTCATCAACCCACTGCAATCCTGCCCCAAACTATTCATCAATCCACTGCAATCCTCCCCAAACTATTCATCACCCATTGCAAACCTCCACCAAACTATTCATCAATCCACCGCAATCCTCCGCAAACTATTCATCAATCCATTGCAATCCTCCCCTAAAGTATTCATCAATCCACTGCAATCCTCCCCAAACTATTCATCAATCCACTGCAATCCTCCCCCAAATTATTCATCAATTCACTGCAATCCTCTGCAAACTATTCATCAATCCACTGCAATCCTCCGCAAACTATTCATCAATCCACTGCAATCCTCCCCCAAACTATTCATCAATCCACTGCAATCCTCCGCAAACTATTCATCAATCCACTGCAATCCTCCGCAAACTATTCATCAATCTACTGCAATCCTCCCCAAACTATTCATCAATGCACTGCAATCCTCCCCCAAACTATTCATCAATCATTTGCAATCCTCCCCCAAACTATTCATCAATCCACTGCAATCCTCCCTAAACTTTCACCTATCCACTGCAATCCTCCCCCAAACTATTCATCAATCCACTGCAATCCATCCCAAACTATTCATCAATCCACTGCAATCCTCCCCCAAACTATTCATCAATCCACTGCAATCCTTCCCAAACTATTAATCAGTCTACTGCAATCCTCCGCAAACTATTCACCAATCCACTGCAATCCTCCCCCAAACTATTCATCAATCCACTGCAAACCTTCCCAAACTATTCATCAATCCAATGCAATCCTCCCCCAAACTATTCATCAATCCACTGCAATCCTTCCCAAACTATTCATCAATCTACTGCAATCCTCCCCCAAACTATTCATCAATCCACTGCTATCCTCCCCCAAACTATTCATCAACCCACTGCATTCCTACCCCAAACTATTCATCAACCCACTGCAAACCTCCACCAAAATATTCATCAATCCACTGCAATCCTCCCCAAACAAAACATCAATCTACTGCAATCCTCTGCAAATTATTCATCATTTCACTGAAATCCTCCCCCAAACTATTCATCGATCGACTACAATCCTCACCCAAACTATTCATCAACCCACTGCAATCCTCCGCACACCATTCAACAATCCATTGCCATCCTCCCCCAAACTATTCATCAATCCGCTGCAATTCTCCGCAAACAATTCATCAATCCATTGCAATCCTCCCCCAAAGTATTCATCAATCCATTGCAATCCTCCTCAAACTATTCATCAACCCACTGAAATCCAACCCCAAACTATTCATCAATCCACTGCAATCCTCCCCAAACTATTCATCAATCCACTGCAATACTCCACCAAACTATACATCAATCCACTGCAATCCTCCGCCAAACTATTCATCAATCCACTGCAATCCTCACGCAAACTATTCATCAATCCACTGCAATCCTCACCCAAACTATTCATCAACAAACTGCAATCCTCCCCCAAACTATTCATCAACCCACTGAAATACTCCTCCAAACTATTCATCAACCCACTGCAATCCTCACCCAAACTATTCATCGATCCACTGAAATCCTCCCCCAAACTATTCATCAATCCACTGCAATCCTCCCCAAACTATTCATCAATCCACTGCAATCCTCCACCAAACTATTCATCAATCCATTGCAATCCTCCAGCAAACTATTCATCAATCCACTGCAATCGTCCCCCAAAGTATTCATCAATCCACTGCAATCCTTCCCAAACTATTCATCAACCCACTGCAATCCTCACCCAAACTATTCATCGATCCACTGAAATCCTCCCCCAAACTATTCATCAATCCACTGCAATCCTCCCCAAACTATTCATCAATTCACTGCAATCCTCCCCCAAACTATTCATCAATCCACTGAAATCCTCCCCCAAACTATTCATCAATCCACTGCAATCCTCCCCCAAACTATTCATCAATCCACTGCAATGCTCCCCCAATCTATTCATCAATCCATTGCAATCCTCCCCCAAACTATTCATGATTCCACTGCAATCCTCCCCCAAAATATTCAACAACCCAATGCAATCCTCCGCAAACTATTCATCAATCCATTGAAATCCTCCCCCAAACTATTCATCAATCCATTGCAATCCTCACCCAAACTATTCATCAATACACTGCAATCCTCCCCAAAACTATTCATCAATCCACTGAAAATCCTGCCCCAAACTATTCATCAATCCACTGCAATACTCCGCAAACTATTCATCAATCGACTGAAATCCTCCCCCAAACTATTCATCAATTCTCTGCAATCCTCCGCAAACTATTTACCAATCCACTGCAATCCTCCCCCAAACTATTCATCAACCCACTGCAATCCTCCCCCAAACTATTCATCAATCCACTGCAATCCTCCCCAAACTATTCATCACCCATTGCAAACCTCCACCAAACTATTCATCAATCGACCGCAATCCTCCGCAAACTATTCATCAATCCATTGCAATCCTCCCCCAAAGTATTCATCAATCCACTGCAATCCTCCCCAAACTATTCAACAATCCACTGCAATCCTCCCCCAAATTATTCATCAATTCACTGCAATCCTCTGCAAACTATTCATCAATCCACTGCAATCCTCCGCAAACTATTCATCAATCCACTGCAATCCTCCCCCAAACTATTCATCAATCCACTGCAATCCCCCGCAAACTATTCATCAATCTAAAGCAATCTTCCGCAAACTATTCATCAATCCACTGCAATCCTCCACAAACTATTCATCAATCTACTGCAATCCTCCCCAAACTATTCATCAATGCACTGCAATCCTCCCCCAAACTATTCATCAATCATTTGCAATCCTCCCCCAAACTATTCATCAATCCACTGCAATCCATCCCAAACTATTCATCAATCCACTGCAATCCTCCCCCAAACTATTCATCAATCCACTGCAATCCTTCCCAAACTATTAATCAGTCTAGTGCAATCCTCCACAAACTATTCATCAATCCACTGCAATCCTACCCCAAACTATTCATCAATCCACTGCAAACCTTCCCAAACTATTCATCAATCCAATGCCATCCTCCCCCAAACTATTCATCAATCCACTGCAATCCTTCACAAACTATTCATCAATCTACTGCAATCCTCCCCCAAACTATTCATCAATCCACTGCTATCCTCCCCCAAACTATTCATCAATCCACTGCAATCCTCCCCCAAACTATTCATCAATCCACTGCAATCCTCCCCCAAACTATTCATCAATCCACTGCAATCCTCCGCAAACTATTCATCAACCCACTGCAATCCTACCCCAAACTATTCATCAACCCACTGCAATCCTCCACCAAAATATTCATCAATCCACTGCAATCCTCCCCAAACTAAACATCAATCTACTGCAATCCTTCCCAAACTATTCATCAATCCACTGCAATCCTCCCCCAAACTATTCATCAATCCACTGCAATCCTCCCCAAACTATTCAACAATCCACAGAAATCCTCTCCCAAGCTATTCATCAATCCACTGCAATCCTGCCCCAAACTATTCATCAATCCACTGCAATCCTCCCCCAAACTGTTCTTCAATTAACTGCAATCCTCCCTCAATCAATTCATCAATCCACTGCAATCCTTCCCCAAACTATTCATCAATCCACTGCAATCCTCCCCCAAACTATTCATCAATCCACTGAAATCCTCCCCCAAACTATTCATCAATCCACTGCAATACTTCCCCAAACTATTCATCAATCCACTGCAATCCTTCCCAAACTATTCATCAATCCACTGCAATCCTCCCCCAAACTGTTCTTCAATTAACTGCAATCCTCCCCCAATCAATTCATCAATCCACTGCAATCCTCCCCCAAACTATTCATCAATCCACTGAAATCCTCCCCCAAACTATTCATCAATCCACTGCAATACTTCCCCAAACTATTCATCAATCCACTGCAATCCTTCCCAAACTATTCATCAATCCGCTGCAATCCTCCCTCAAACTATTCATCAATACACAGAAATCCTTGCCAAACTATTCATCAATCCACTGCAATCCTCTGCAAATTATTCATCATTTCACTGAAATCCTCCCCCAAACTATTCATCAATCGACTACAATCCACCCCCAAACTATTCATCAACCCACAGGAATCCTCCGCACACCATTCAACAATCCATTGCAATCCTCCCCCATACTATTCATCAATCCTCTGCAATTCTCCGCAAACTATTCATCAATCCATTGCAATCCTCCCCCAAAGTATTCATCAATCCATTGCAATCCTCCTCAAACTATTCATCAACCCACTGAAATCCAACCCCAAACTATTCATCAATCCACTGCAATCCTCCCCAAACTATTCATCAATCCACTGCAATCCTCCACCAAACTATTCATCAATCCACTGCAATCCTCCGCCAAACTATTCATCAATCCACTGCAATCCGCCGCAAACTATTCATCAATCTACTGCAATCTTCCGGAAACTATTCATCAATCCACTGCAATCCTCATGCAAACTATTCATCAATCCACTGCAATCCTCACCCAAACTATTCATCAACAAACTGCAATCCTCCCCCAAACTATTCATCAACCCACTGAAATACTCCTCCAAACTATTCATCAACCCACTGCAATCCTCCCCCAAACTCTTCATCAATCCACTGAAATCCTCCCCCAAACTATTCATCAATCCACTGCAATCCTCCCCAAACTATTCATCAATCCACTGCAATCCTCCACCAAACTATTCATCAATCCATTGCAATCCTCCAGCAAACTATTCATCAATCCACTGCAATCGTCCCCCAAAGTATTCATCAATCCACTGCAATCCTCCCCCAAACTATTCATCAATCCACTGCAATCCTCCCCCAAACTACTCAACAATCTGCTGCAATGTTCCGCAAACTATTCATCAATCCACTGCAATCCTCCCCCAAACTATTCATCAATTCACTGCAATCCTCCCCCAAACTATTCATCAATCCACTGAAATCCTCCCCCAAACTATTCATCAATCCACTGCAATCCTCCCCCAAACTATTCATTAATCCACTGCAATGCTCCCCCAATCTATTCATCAATCCATTGCAATCCTACCCCAAACTATTCATGATTCCACTGCAATCCTCCCCCAAAATATTCAACAACCCAATGCAATCCTCCGCAAACTATTCATCAATCCATTGAAATCCTCCCCCAAACTATTCATCAGTCCATTGCAATCCTCACCCAAACTATTCATCAATACACTGCAATCCTCCCCAAAACTATTCATCAATCCACTGAAATCCTGCCCCAAACTATTCATCAATCCACTGCAATACTCCGCAAACTATTCATCAATCGACTGAAATCCTCCCCCAAACTATACATCAATTCTCTGCAATCCTCCCCCAAACTATTCATGAATCCACGGAAATCCTCCCCCAAACTATTCATCAACCCAATGCAATCCCCCGCAAACTATTCATCAATCCACTGCAATCCTCCCCCAAACTATTCATCAATCGACTGAAATCCTCCCCGAAACTATTCATCAACCCAGTGTAATCCTCCACAAACTATTCATCAATCCACTGCAATCCTCACCAAACTATTCATCAATCCATTGCAATCCTCACCCAAACTATTCATCAATCCACTGCAATCCTCCCCAGAACTATTCATCAATCCACTGAAATCCTCCCCCAAACTATTCATCAATCCACTGAAATCCTCCCCCAAACTATTCATCAATCCACTGCAATCCTCCCCCAAACTATTCATCAACCCACTGCAATCCTGCCCCAAACTATTCATCAATCCACTGCAATCCTCCCCAAACTATTCATCACCCATTGCAAACCTCCACCAAACTATTCATCAATCCACCGCAATCCTCCGCAAACTATTCATCAATCCATTGCAATCCTCCCCTAAAGTATTCATCAATCCACTGCAATCCTCCCCAAACTATTCATCAATCCACTGCAATCCTCCCCCAAATTATTCATCAATTCACTGCAATCCTCTGCAAACTATTCATCAATCCACTGCAATCCTCCGCAAACTATTCATCAATCCACTGCAATCCTCCCCCAAACTATTCATCAATCCACTGCAATCCTCCGCAAACTATTCATCAATCCACTGCAATCCTCCGCAAACTATTCATCAATCTACTGCAATCCTCCCCAAACTATTCATCAATGCACTGCAATCCTCCCCCAAACTATTCATCAATCATTTGCAATCCTCCCCCAAACTATTCATCAATCCACTGCAATCCTCCCTAAACTTTCACCTATCCACTGCAATCCTCCCCCAAACTATTCATCAATCCACTGCAATCCATCCCAAACTATTCATCAATCCACTGCAATCCTCCCCCAAACTATTCATCAATCCACTGCAATCCTTCCCAAACTATTAATCAGTCTACTGCAATCCTCCGCAAACTATTCACCAATCCACTGCAATCCTCCCCCAAACTATTCATCAATCCACTGCAAACCTTCCCAAACTATTCATCAATCCAATGCAATCCTCCCCCAAACTATTCATCAATCCACTGCAATCCTTCCCAAACTATTCATCAATCTACTGCAATCCTCCCCCAAACTATTCATCAATCCACTGCTATCCTCCCCCAAACTATTCATCAACCCACTGCAATCCTACCCCAAACTATTCATCAACCCACTGCAAACCTCCACCAAAATATTCATCAATCCACTGCAATCCTCCCCAAACAAAACATCAATCTAATGCAATCCTCTGCAAATTATTCATCATTTCACTGAAATCCTCCCCCAAACTATTCATCGATCGACTACAATCCTCACCCAAACTATTCATCAACCCACTGCAATCCTCCGCACACCATTCAACAATCCATTGCCATCCTCCCCCAAACTATTCATCAATCCGCTGCAATTCTCCGCAAACAATTCATCAATCCATTGCAATCCTCCCCCAAAGTATTCATCAATCCATTGCAATCCTCCTCAAACTATTCATCAACCCACTGAAATCCAACCCCAAACTATTCATCAATCCACTGCAATCCTCCCCAAACTATTCATCAATCCACTGCAATACTCCACCAAACTATACATCAATCCACTGCAATCCTCCGCCAAACTATTCATCAATCCACTGCAATCCTCACGCAAACTATTCATCAATCCACTGCAATCCTCACCCAAACTATTCATCAACAAACTGCAATCCTCCCCCAAACTATTCATCAACCCACTGAAATACTCCTCCAAACTATTCATCAACCCACTGCAATCCTCACCCAAACTATTCATCGATCCACTGAAATCCTCCCCCAAACTATTCATCAATCCACTGCAATCCTCCCCAAACTATTCATCAATCCACTGCAATCCTCCACCAAACTATTCATCAATCCATTGCAATCCTCCAGCAAACTATTCATCAATCCACTGCAATCGTCCCCCAAAGTATTCATCAATCCACTGCAATCCTTCCCAAACTATTCATCAACCCACTGCAATCCTCACCCAAACTATTCATCGATCCACTGAAATCCTCCCCCAAACTATTCATCAATCCACTGCAATCCTCCCCAAACTATTCATCAATTCACTGCAATCCTCCCCCAAACTATTCATCAATCCACTGAAATCCTCCCCCAAACTATTCATCAATCCACTGCAATCCTCCCCCAAACTATTCATCAATCCACTGCAATGCTCCCCCAATCTATTCATCAATCCATTGCAATCCTCCCCCAAACTATTCATGATTCCACTGCAATCCTCCCCCAAAATATTCAACAACCCAATGCAATCCTCCGCAAACTATTCATCAATCCATTGAAATCCTCCCCCAAACTATTCATCAATCCATTGCAATCCTCACCCAAACTATTCATCAATACACTGCAATCCTCCCCAAAACTATTCATCAATCCACTGAAAATCCTGCCCCAAACTATTCATCAATCCACTGCAATACTCCGCAAACTATTCATCAATCGACTGAAATCCTCCCCCAAACTATTCATCAATTCTCTGCAATCCTCCGCAAACTATTTACCAATCCACTGCAATCCTCCCCCAAACTATTCATCAACCCACTGCAATCCTCCCCCAAACTATTCATCAATCCACTGCAATCCTCCCCAAACTATTCATCACCCATTGCAAACCTCCACCAAACTATTCATCAATCGACCGCAATCCTCCGCAAACTATTCATCAATCCATTGCAATCCTCCCCCAAAGTATTCATCAATCCACTGCAATCCTCCCCAAACTATTCAACAATCCACTGCAATCCTCCCCCAAATTATTCATCAATTCACTGCAATCCTCTGCAAACTATTCATCAATCCACTGCAATCCTCCGCAAACTATTCATCAATCCACTGCAATCCTCCCCCAAACTATTCATCAATCCACTGCAATCCCCCGCAAACTATTCATCAATCTAAAGCAATCTTCCGCAAACTATTCATCAATCCACTGCAATCCTCCACAAACTATTCATCAATCTACTGCAATCCTCCCCAAACTATTCATCAATGCACTGCAATCCTCCCCCAAACTATTCATCAATCATTTGCAATCCTCCCCCAAACTATTCATCAATCCACTGCAATCCATCCCAAACTATTCATCAATCCACTGCAATCCTCCCCCAAACTATTCATCAATCCACTGCAATCCTTCCCAAACTATTAATCAGTCTAGTGCAATCCTCCACAAACTATTCATCAATCCACTGCAATCCTACCCCAAACTATTCATCAATCCACTGCAAACCTTCCCAAACTATTCATCAATCCAATGCCATCCTCCCCCAAACTATTCATCAATCCACTGCAATCCTTCACAAACTATTCATCAATCTACTGCAATCCTCCCCCAAACTATTCATCAATCCACTGCTATCCTCCCCCAAACTATTCATCAATCCACTGCAATCCTCCCCCAAACTATTCATCAATCCACTGCAATCCTCCCCCAAACTATTCATCAATCCACTGCAATCCTCCGCAAACTATTCATCAACCCACTGCAATCCTACCCCAAACTATTCATCAACCCACTGCAATCCTCCACCAAAATATTCATCAATCCACTGCAATCCTCCCCAAACTAAACATCAATCTACTGCAATCCTTCCCAAACTATTCATCAATCCACTGCAATCCTCCCCCAAACTATTCATCAATCCACTGCAATCCTCCCCAAACTATTCAACAATCCACAGAAATCCTCTCCCAAGCTATTCATCAATCCACTGCAATCCTGCCCCAAACTATTCATCAATCCACTGCAATCCTCCCCCAAACTGTTCTTCAATTAACTGCAATCCTCCCTCAATCAATTCATCAATCCACTGCAATCCTTCCCCAAACTATTCATCAATCCACTGCAATCCTCCCCCAAACTATTCATCAATCCACTGAAATCCTCCCCCAAACTATTCATCAATCCACTGCAATACTTCCCCAAACTATTCATCAATCCACTGCAATCCTTCCCAAACTATTCATCAATCCACTGCAATCCTCCCTCAAACTATTCATCAATCCACAGAAATCCTTGCCAAACTATTCATCAATCCACTGCAATCCTCTGCAAATTATTCATCATTTCACTGAAATCCTCCCCCAAACTATTCATCAATCGACTACAGTCCTCCCCCAAACTATTCATTAACCCACTGCAATCCTCCGCACACCATTCAACAATCCATTGCAATCCTCCCGAAAACTATTCATCAATCCTCTGCAATTCTCCGCAAACTATTCATCAATCCATTGCAATCCTCCCCCAAAGTATTCATCAATCCATTGCAATCCTCCTCAAACTATTCATCAACCCACTGAAATCCAACCCCAAACGATTCATCAATCCACTGCAATCCTCCCCAAACAATTCATCAATCCACTGCAATCCTCCACCAAACTATTCATCAATCCACTGCAATCCTCCGCCAAACTATTCATCAATCCACTGCAATCCCCCGCAAACTATTCATCAATCTACTGTAATCTTCCGGAAACTATTCATCAATCCACTGCAATCCTCACGCAAACTATTCATCAATCCACTGCAATCCTCACCCAAACTATTCATCAACAAACTGCAATCCTCCCCCAAACTATTCATCAACCCACTGAAATACTCCTCCAAACTATTCATCAACCCACTGCAATCCTCCCCCAAACTATTCATCAATCCACTGAAATCCTCCCCCAAACTATTCATCAATCCACTGCAATCCTCCCCAAACTATTCATCAATCCACTGCAATCCTCCACCAAACTATTCAACCATCCATTGCAATCCTCCACCAAACAATTCATCAATCCACTGCAATCGTCCCCCAAACTATTCATCAATCCACTGCAATCCGTCCCAAACTATTCATCAATCCACTGCAATCCTCCCCCAAACTACTCAACAATCTGCTGCAATCCTCCGCAAACTATTCATCAATCCACTGCAATCCTCCCCCAAACTATTCATCAATTCACTGCAATCCTCCCCCAAACTATTCATCAATCCACTGAAATCCTCCCCCAAACTATTCATCAATCCACTGCAATCCTCCCCCAAGCTATTCATCAATCCACTGCAATGCACCCCCAATCTATTCATCAATCCATTGCAATCCTCCCCCAAACTATTCATGATCCCACTGCAATCCTCCCCCAAAATATTCAACAACCCAATGCAATCCTCCGCAAACTATTCATCAATCCATTGAAATCCTCCCCCAAACTATTCATCAATCCATTGAAATCCTCACCCAAACTATTCATCAATACACTGCAATCCTCCCCAAAACTATTCATCAATCCACTGAAATCCTGCCCCAAACTATTCATCAATCCACTGCAATACTCCGCAAACTATTCATCAATCGACTGAAATCCTCCCCCAAACTATACATCAATTCTCTGCAATCCTCCCCGAAACTATTCATCAATCCACTGAAATCCTCCCCGAAACTATTCACCAACCCAGTGCAATCCTCCGCAAACTATTCATCAATCCACTGCAATCCTCCACAAACTATTCATCAATCCATTGCAATCCTCCCCTAAAGTATTCATCAATCTATTGCAATCCTCCTCAAACTATTCATCAATCCACTGCAATCCTCCCCCAAACTATTCATCAATCCACTGCAATCCTCACCAAGCTATTCATCAATCCACGGAAATCCTCCCCCAAACTATTCATCAACCCAATGCAATCCTACGCAAACTATTCATCAATCCAGTGCAATCCTCCCCCAAACTATTCATCAATCGACTGAAATCCTCCCCAAAACTATTCATTTACCCAGTGCAATCCTCCACAAACTATTCATCAATCCACTGCAATCCTCACCAAGCTATTCATCAATCCATTACAATCCTCACCCAAACTATTCATCAATCCACTGCAATCCTGCACAAAACTATTCATCAATCCACTGAAATCCTCCCCCAAACTATTCATCAATCCACTGCAATCCTCCGCAAACTATTCATCAATCAACTGAAATCCTCTCCCAAACGATTCATCAATCCACTACAATCCTCCGCAATCTATTCATCAATCCAATGAAATCCTCCCCCAAACTATACATCAATTCTCTGCAATCCTCCGCCAAAGTATTCATCAATCCACTGCAATCCTCCCCCAAACTATTCATCAATCCACTGAAATCCTCCCCCAAACTATTCATCAATGCACTGCAATCCTCCCCCAAACTATTCATCAACCCACTGCAAACCTCCCCCAACCTATTCATCAATCCATTGCAATCCTCCGCAAACTATTCATCACCCTTGCAATCCTACCCCAAACTATTCATCAATACACTGCAATCCTCCCCAAAACTATTCATCAATCCACTGAAATCCTGCCCCAAACTATTCATCAATCCACTGCAATACTCCGCAAACTATTCATCAATCGACTGAAATCCTCCCCCAAACTATACATCAATTCTCTGCAATCCTCCCCCAAACTATTCATGAATCCACGGAAATCCTCCCCCAAACTATTCATCAACCCAATGCAATCCTCCGCAAACTATTCATCAATCCACTGCAATCCTCCCCCAAACTATTCATCAATCGACTGAAATCCTCCCCGAAACTATTCATCAACCCAGTGCAATCCTCCACAAACTATTCATCAATCCACTGCAATCCTCACCAAACTATTCATCAATCCATTGCAATCCTCACCCAAACTATTCATCAATCCACTGCAATCCTCCCCAAAACTATTCATCAATCCACTGAAATCCTCCCCCAAACTATTCATCAATCCACTGAAATCCTCCCCCAAACTATTCATCAATCCACTGCAATCCTCCCCCAAACTATTCATCAACCCACTGCAATCCTCCCCCAAACTATTCATCAATCCACTGCAATCCTCCCCAAACTATTCATCACCCATTGCAAACCTCCACCAAACTATTCATCAATCCACCGCAATCCTCCGCAAACTATTCATCAATCCATTGCAATCCTCCCCCAAAGTATTCATCAATCCACTGCAATCCTCCCCAAACTATTCATCAATCCATGCAATCCTCCCCCAAATTATTCATCAATTCACTGCAATCATCTGCAAACTATTCATCAATCCACTGCAATCCTCCGCAAACTATTCATCAATCCACTGCAATCCTCCCCCAAACTATTCATCAATCCACTGCAATCCCCCGCAAACTATTCGTCAATCTAAAGCAATCTTACTCAAACTATTCATCAATCTACTGCAATCCTCCCCAAACTATTCATCAATGCACTGCAATCCTCCCCCAAACTATTCATCAATCATTTGCAATCCTCCCCCAAACTATTCATCAATCCACTGCAATCCTCCGTAAACTTTCACCAATCCACTGCAAACCTCCCCCAAACTATTCATCAATCCACTGCAATCCTTCCCAAACTATTCATCAATCTACTGCAATCCTCCCCAAACTATTCATCAATCCAATGCTATCCTCCCCCAAACTATTCATCAATCCACTGCAATCCTCCCCCAAACTATTCATCAATCCACTGCAATCCTCCCCCAAACTATTCATCAATTCACTGCAATCCTCCACAAACTATTCATCAACCCACTGCAATCCTACCCCAAACTATTCATCAACCCACTGCAATCCTCCACCAAAATATTCATCAATCCACTGTAATCCTCCCCCAAACTATTCATCAATCCACTGCAATCCTCCCCAAACTATTCATCAATCCACAGAAATCCTCCCCCAAACTATTCATCAATCCAGTGCAATCCTGCCCCAAACTATTCATCAATCCACTGCAATCCTGCCCCAAACTGTTCTTCAATTAACTGCCATCCTCCCTCAATCAATTCATCAATCCACTGCAATCCTTCCCCAAACTATTCATCAATCCACTGCAATCCTCCCCCAAACTATTCATCAATCCACTGAAATCCTCCCCCAAACTATTCATCAATCCACTGCAATCCTTCCCCACACTATTCATCAATCCACTGCAATCCTTCCCAAACTATTCATCAATCCACTGCAATCCTCCCTCAAACTATTCATCAATCCACAGAAATCCTTCCCAAACTATTCATCAATCCACTGCAATCCTCTGCAAATTATTCATCATTTCACTGAAATCCTCCCCCAAACTATTCATCAATCGACTACAATCCTCCCCCAAACTATTCATCAACCCACTGCAATCCTCCGCACACCATTCAACAATCCATTGCAATCCTCTCCAAACTATTCATCAATCCTCTGCAATTCTCCGCAAACTATTCATCAATCCATTGCAATCCTCCCCCAAAGTATTATTCAATCCATTGCAATCCTCCTCAAACTATTCATCAACCCACTGAAATCCAACCCCAAACTATTCATCAATCCACTGCAATCCTCCACCAAACTATTCATCAATCCACTGCAATCCTCCGCCAAACTATTCATCAATCCACTGCAATCCCCCGCAAACTATTCATCAATCTACTGCAATCTTCCGGAAACTATTCATCAATCCACTGCAATCCTCACACAAACTATTCATCAATCCACTGCAATCCTCACCCAAACTATTCATCAACAAACTGCAATCCTCCCCCAAACTATTCATCAACCCACTGAAATACTCCTCCAAACTATTCATCAACCCACTGCAATCCTCCCCCAAACTATTCATCAATCCACTGAAATCATCCCCGAAACTATTCATCAACCCAGTGCAATCCTCCACAAACTATTCATCAATCCACTGCAATCCTTCCCAAACTATTCATCAATCCACTGCAATCCTCCCTCAAACTATTCATCAATCCACAGAAATCCTTGCCAAACTATTCATCAATCCACTGCAATCCTCTGCAAATTATTCATCATTTCACTGAAATCCTCCCCCAAACTATTCATCAATCGACTACAGTCCTCCCCCAAACTATTCATTAACCCACTGCAATCCTCCGCACACCATTCAACAATCCATTGCAATCCTCCCGAAAACTATTCATCAATCCTCTGCAATTCTCCGCAAACTATTCATCAATCCATTGCAATCCTCCCCCAAAGTATTCATCAATCCATTGCAATCCTCCTCAAACTATTCATCAACCCACTGAAATCCAACCCCAAACGATTCATCAATCCACTGCAATCCTCCCCAAACAATTCATCAATCCACTGCAATCCTCCACCAAACTACTCATCAATCCACTGCAATCCTCCGCCAAACTATTCATCAATCCACTGCAATCCGCCGCAAACTATTCATCAATCTACTGTAATCTTCCGGAAACTATTCATCAATCCACTGCAATCCTCACGCAAACTATTCATCAATCCACTGCAATCCTCACCCAAACTATTCATCAACAAACTGCAATCCTCCCCCAAACTATTCATCAACCCACTGAAATACTCCTCCAAACTATTCATCAACCCACTGCAATCCTCCCCCAAACTATTCATCAATCCACTGAAATCCTCCCCCAAACTATTCATCAATCCACTGCAATCCTCCCCAAACTATTCATCAATCCACTGCAATCCTCCACCAAACTATTCAACCATCCATTGCAATCCTCCACCAAACAATTCATCAATCCACTGCAATCGTCCCCCAAACTATTCATCAATCCACTGCAATCCGTCCCAAACTATTCATCAATCCACTGCAATCCTCCCCCAAACTACTCAACAATCTGCTGCAATCCTCCGCAAACTATTCATCAATCCACTGCAATCCTCCCCCAAACTATTCATCAATTCACTGCAATCCTCCCCCAAACTATTCATCAATCCACTGAAATCCTCCCCCAAACTATTCATCAATCCACTGCAATCCTCCCCCAAGCTATTCATCAATCCACTGCAATGCACCCCCAATCTATTCATCAATCCATTGCAATCCTCCCCCAAACTATTCATGGTCCCACTGCAATCCTCCCCCAAAATATTCAACAACCCAATGCAATCCTCCGCAAACTATTCATCAATCCATTGAAATCCTCCCCCAAACTATTCATCAATCCATTGAAATCCTCACCCAAACTATTCATCAATACACTGCAATCCTCCCCAAAACTATTCATCAATCCACTGAAATCCTGCCCCAAACTATTCATCAATCCACTGCAATACTCCGCAAACTATTCATCAATCGACTGAAATCCTCCCCCAAACTATACATCAATTCTCTGCAATCCTCCCCGAAACTATTCATCAATCCACTGAAATCCTCCCCGAAACTATTCACCAACCCAGTGCAATCCTCCGCAAACTATTCATCAATCCACTGCAATCCTCCACAAACTATTCATCAATCCATTGCAATCCTCCCCTAAACTATTCATCAATCCACTGCAATACTCCGCAAACTATTCATCAATCGACTGAAATCCTCCCCCAAACTATACATCAATTCTCTGCAATCCTCCCCGAAACTATTCATCAATCCACTGAAATCCTCCCCGAAACTATTCACCAACCCAGTGCAATCCTCCGCAAACTATTCATCAATCCACTGCAATCCTCCACAAACTATTCATCAATCCATTGCAATCCTCCCCTAAAGTATTCATCAATCTATTGCAATCCTCCTCAAACTATTCATCAATCCACTGCAATCCTCACCAAGCTATTCATCAATCCACGGAAATCCTCCCCCAAACTATTCATCAACCCAATGCAATCCTACGCAAACTATTCATCAATCCAGTGCAATCCTCCCCCAAACTATTCATCATTCGACTGAAATCCTCCCCAAAACTATTCATTTACCCAGTGCAATCCTCCACAAACTATTCATCAATCCACTGCAATCCTCACCAAGCTATTCATCAATCCATTACAATCCTCACCCAAACTATTCATCAATCCACTGCAATCCTGCACAAAACTATTCATCAATCCACTGAAATCCTCCCCCAAACTATTCATCAATCCACTGCAATCCTCCGCAAACTATTCATCAATCAACTGAAATCCTCTCCCAAACGATTCATCAATCCACTACAATCCTCCGCAATCTATTCATCAATCCAATGAAATCCTCCCCCAAACTATACATCAATTCTCTGCAATCCTCCGCCAAAGTATTCATCAATCCACTGCAATCCTCCCCCAAACTATTCATCAATCCACTGAAATCCTCCCCCAAACTATTCATCAATGCACTGCAATCCTCCCCCAAACTATTCATCAACCCACTGCAAACCTCCCCCAACCTATTCATCAATCCATTGCAATCCTCCGCAAACTATTCATCACCCTTGCAATCCTACCCCAAACTATTCATCAATACACTGCAATCCTCCCCAAAACTATTCATCAATCCACTGAAATCCTGCCCCAAACTATTCATCAATCCACTGCAATACTCCGCAAACTATTCATCAATCGACTGAAATCCTCCCCCAAACTATACATCAATTCTCTGCAATCCTCCCCCAAACTATTCATGAATCCACGGAAATCCTCCCCCAAACTATTCATCAACCCAATGCAATCCTCCGCAAACTATTCATCAATCCACTGCAATCCTCCCCCAAACTATTCATCAATCGACTGAAATCCTCCCCGAAACTATTCATCAACCCAGTGCAATCCTCCACAAACTATTCATCAATCCACTGCAATCCTCACCAAACTATTCATCAATCCATTGCAATCCTCACCCAAACTATTCATCAATCCACTGCAATCCTCCCCAAAACTATTCATCAATCCACTGAAATCCTCCCCCAAACTATTCATCAATCCACTGAAATCCTCCCCCAAACTATTCATCAATCCACTGCAATCCTCCCCCAAACTATTCATCAACCCACTGCAATCCTCCCCCAAACTATTCATCAATCCACTGCAATCCTCCCCAAACTATTCATCACCCATTGCAAACCTCCACCAAACTATTCATCAATCCACCGCAATCCTCCGCAAACTATTCATCAATCCATTGCAATCCTCCCCCAAAGTATTCATCAATCCACTGCAATCCTCCCCAAACTATTCATCAATCCATGCAATCCTCCCCCAAATTATTCATCAATTCACTGCAATCATCTGCAAACTATTCATCAATCCACTGCAATCCTCCGCAAACTATTCATCAATCCACTGCAATCCTCCGCCAAACTATTCATCAATCCACTGCAATCCCCCGCAAACTATTCGTCAATCTAAAGCAATCTTACTCAAACTATTCATCAATCTACTGCAATCCTCCCCAAACTATTCATCAATGCACTGCAATCCTCCCCCAAACTATTCATCAATCATTTGCAATCCTCCCCCAAACTATTCATCAATCCACTGCAATCCTCCGTAAACTTTCACCAATCCACTGCAAACCTCCCCCAAACTATTCATCAATCCACTGCAATCCTTCCCAAACTATTCATCAATCTACTGCAATCCTCCCCAAACTATTCATCAATCCAATGCTATCCTCCCCCAAACTATTCATCAATCCACTGCAATCCTCCCCCAAACTATTCATCAATCCACTGCAATCCTCCCCCAAACTATTCATCAATTCACTGCAATCCTCCACAAACTATTCATCAACCCACTGCAATCCTACCCCAAACTATTCATCAACCCACTGCAATCCTCCACCAAAATATTCATCAATCCACTGTAATCCTCCCCCAAACTATTCATCAATCCACTGCAATCCTCCCCAAACTATTCATCAATCCACAGAAATCCTCCCCCAAACTATTCATCAATCCAGTGCAATCCTGCCCCAAACTATTCATCAATCCACTGCAATCCTGCCCCAAACTGTTCTTCAATTAACTGCCATCCTCCCTCAATCAATTCATCAATCCACTGCAATCCTTCCCCAAACTATTCATCAATCCACTGCAATCCTCCCCCAAACTATTCATCAATCCACTGAAATCCTCCCCCAAACTATTCATCAATCCACTGCAATCCTTCCCCACACTATTCATCAATCCACTGCAATCCTTCCCAAACTATTCATCAATCCACTGCAATCCTCCCTCAAACTATTCATCAATCCACAGAAATCCTTCCCAAACTATTCATCAATCCACTGCAATCCTCTGCAAATTATTCATCATTTCACTGAAATCCTCCCCCAAACTATTCATCAATCGACTACAATCCTCCCCCAAACTATTCATCAACCCACTGCAATCCTCCGCACACCATTCAACAATCCATTGCAATCCTCTCCAAACTATTCATCAATCCTCTGCAATTCTCCGCAAACTATTCATCAATCCATTGCAATCCTCCCCCAAAGTATTATTCAATCCATTGCAATCCTCCTCAAACTATTCATCAACCCACTGAAATCCAACCCCAAACTATTCATCAATCCACTGCAATCCTCCACCAAACTATTCATCAATCCACTGCAATCCTCCGCCAAACTATTCATCAATCCACTGCAATCCCCCGCAAACTATTCATCAATCTACTGTAATCTTCCGGAAACTATTCATCAATCCACTGCAATCCTCACGCAAACTATTCATCAATCCACTGCAATCCTCACCCAAACTATTCATCAACAAACTGCAATCCTCCCCCAAACTATTCATCAACCCACTGAAATACTCCTCCAAACTATTCATCAACCCACTGCAATCCTCCCCCAAACTATTCATCAATCCACTGAAATCCTCCCCCAAACTATTCATCAATCCACTGCAATCCTCCCCAAACTATTCATCAATCCACTGCAATCCTCCACCAAACTATTCAACCATCCATTGCAATCCTCCACCAAACAATTCATCAATCCACTGCAATCGTCCCCCAAACTATTCATCAATCCACTGCAATCCGTCCCAAACTATTCATCAATCCACTGCAATCCTCCCCCAAACTACTCAACAATCTGCTGCAATCCTCCGCAAACTATTCATCAATCCACTGCAATCCTCCCCCAAACTATTCATCAATTCACTGCAATCCTCCCCCAAACTATTCATCAATCCACTGAAATCCTCCCCCAAACTATTCATCAATCCACTGCAATCCTCCCCCAAGCTATTCATCAATCCACTGCAATGCACCCCCAATCTATTCATCAATCCATTGCAATCCTCCCCCAAACTATTCATGATCCCACTGCAATCCTCCCCCAAAATATTCAACAACCCAATGCAATCCTCCGCAAACTATTCATCAATCCATTGAAATCCTCCCCCAAACTATTCATCAATCCATTGAAATCCTCACCCAAACTATTCATCAATACACTGCAATCCTCCCCAAAACTATTCATCAATCCACTGAAATCCTGCCCCAAACTATTCATCAATCCACTGCAATACTCCGCAAACTATTCATCAATCGACTGAAATCCTCCCCCAAACTATACATCAATTCTCTGCAATCCTCCCCGAAACTATTCATCAATCCACTGAAATCCTCCCCGAAACTATTCACCAACCCAGTGCAATCCTCCGCAAACTATTCATCAATCCACTGCAATCCTCCACAAACTATTCATCAATCCATTGCAATCCTCCCCTAAAGTATTCATCAATCTATTGCAATCCTCCTCAAACTATTCATCAATCCACTGCAATCCTCCCCCAAACTATTCATCAATCCACTGCAATCCTCACCAAGCTATTCATCAATCCACGGAAATCCTCCCCCAAACTATTCATCAACCCAATGCAATCCTACGCAAACTATTCATCAATCCAGTGCAATCCTCCCCCAAACTATTCATCAATCGACTGAAATCCTCCCCAAAACTATTCATTTACCCAGTGCAATCCTCCACAAACTATTCATCAATCCACTGCAATCCTCACCAAGCTATTCATCAATCCATTACAATCCTCACCCAAACTATTCATCAATCCACTGCAATCCTGCACAAAACTATTCATCAATCCACTGAAATCCTCCCCCAAACTATTCATCAATCCACTGCAATCCTCCGCAAACTATTCATCAATCAACTGAAATCCTCTCCCAAACGATTCATCAATCCACTACAATCCTCCGCAATCTATTCATCAATCCAATGAAATCCTCCCCCAAACTATACATCAATTCTCTGCAATCCTCCGCCAAAGTATTCATCAATCCACTGCAATCCTCCCCCAAACTATTCATCAATCCACTGAAATCCTCCCCCAAACTATTCATCAATGCACTGCAATCCTCCCCCAAACTATTCATCAACCCACTGCAAACCTCCCCCAACCTATTCATCAATCCATTGCAATCCTCCGCAAACTATTCATCACCCTTGCAATCCTACCCCAAACTATTCATCAATACACTGCAATCCTCCCCAAAACTATTCATCAATCCACTGAAATCCTGCCCCAAACTATTCATCAATCCACTGCAATACTCCGCAAACTATTCATCAATCGACTGAAATCCTCCCCCAAACTATACATCAATTCTCTGCAATCCTCCCCCAAACTATTCATGAATCCACGGAAATCCTCCCCCAAACTATTCATCAACCCAATGCAATCCTCCGCAAACTATTCATCAATCCACTGCAATCCTCCCCCAAACTATTCATCAATCGACTGAAATCCTCCCCGAAACTATTCATCAACCCAGTGCAATCCTCCACAAACTATTCATCAATCCACTGCAATCCTCACCAAACTATTCATCAATCCATTGCAATCCTCACCCAAACTATTCATCAATCCACTGCAATCCTCCCCAAAACTATTCATCAATCCACTGAAATCCTCCCCCAAACTATTCATCAATCCACTGAAATCCTCCCCCAAACTATTCATCAATCCACTGCAATCCTCCCCCAAACTATTCATCAACCCACTGCAATCCTCCCCCAAACTATTCATCAATCCACTGCAATCCTCCCCAAACTATTCATCACCCATTGCAAACCTCCACCAAACTATTCATCAATCCACCGCAATCCTCCGCAAACTATTCATCAATCCATTGCAATCCTCCCCCAAAGTATTCATCAATCCACTGCAATCCTCCCCAAACTATTCATCAATCCATGCAATCCTCCCCCAAATTATTCATCAATTCACTGCAATCATCTGCAAACTATTCATCAATCCACTGCAATCCTCCGCAAACTATTCATCAATCCACTGCAATCCTCCCCCAAACTATTCATCAATCCACTGCAATCCCCCGCAAACTATTCGTCAATCTAAAGCAATCTTACTCAAACTATTCATCAATCTACTGCAATCCTCCCCAAACTATTCATCAATGCACTGCAATCCTCCCCCAAACTATTCATCAATCATTTGCAATCCTCCCCCAAACTATTCATCAATCCACTGCAATCCTCCGTAAACTTTCACCAATCCACTGCAAACCTCCCCCAAACTATTCATCAATCCACTGCAATCCTTCCCAAACTATTCATCAATCTACTGCAATCCTCCCCAAACTATTCATCAATCCAATGCTATCCTCCCCCAAACTATTCATCAATCCACTGCAATCCTCCCCCAAACTATTCATCAATCCACTGCAATCCTCCCCCAAACTATTCATCAATTCACTGCAATCCTCCACAAACTATTCATCAACCCACTGCAATCCTACCCCAAACTATTCATCAACCCACTGCAATCCTCCACCAAAATATTCATCAATCCACTGTAATCCTCCCCCAAACTATTCATCAATCCACTGCAATCCTCCCCAAACTATTCATCAATCCACAGAAATCCTCCCCCAAACTATTCATCAATCCAGTGCAATCCTGCCCCAAACTATTCATCAATCCACTGCAATCCTGCCCCAAACTGTTCTTCAATTAACTGCCATCCTCCCTCAATCAATTCATCAATCCACTGCAATCCTTCCCCAAACTATTCATCAATCCACTGCAATCCTCCCCCAAACTATTCATCAATCCACTGAAATCCTCCCCCAAACTATTCATCAATCCACTGCAATCCTTCCCCACACTATTCATCAATCCACTGCAATCCTTCCCAAACTATTCATCAATCCACTGCAATCCTCCCTCAAACTATTCATCAATCCACAGAAATCCTTCCCAAACTATTCATCAATCCACTGCAATCCTCTGCAAATTATTCATCATTTCACTGAAATCCTCCCCCAAACTATTCATCAATCGACTACAATCCTCCCCCAAACTATTCATCAACCCACTGCAATCCTCCGCACACCATTCAACAATCCATTGCAATCCTCTCCAAACTATTCATCAATCCTCTGCAATTCTCCGCAAACTATTCATCAATCCATTGCAATCCTCCCCCAAAGTATTATTCAATCCATTGCAATCCTCCTCAAACTATTCATCAACCCACTGAAATCCAACCCCAAACTATTCATCAATCCACTGCAATCCTCCACCAAACTATTCATCAATCCACTGCAATCCTCCGCCAAACTATTCATCAATCCACTGCAATCCCCCGCAAACTATTCATCAATCTACTGCAATCTTCCGGAAACTATTCATCAATCCACTGCAATCCTCACACAAACTATTCATCAATCCACTGCAATCCTCACCCAAACTATTCATCAACAAACTGCAATCCTCCCCCAAACTATTCATCAACCCACTGAAATACTCCTCCAAACTATTCATCAACCCACTGCAATCCTCCCCCAAACTATTCATCAATCCACTGAAATCCTCCCCGAAACTATTCATCAACCCAGTGCAATCCTCCACAAACTATTCATCAATCCACTGCAATCCTCACCAAGCTATTCATCAATCCATTACAATCCTCACCCAAACTATTCATCAATCCACTGCAATCCTGCACAAAACTATTCATCAATCCACTGAAATCCTCCCCCAAACTATTCATCAATCCACTGCAATCCTCCGCAAACTATTCATCAATCAACTGAAATCCTCTCCCAAACTATTCATCAATCCAGTACAATCCTCCGCAAACTATTCATCAATCCACTGAAATCCTCCCCCAAACTATACATCAATTCTCTGCAATCCTCCGCCAAAATATTCATCAATCCACTGCAATCCTCCCCCAAACTATTCATCAATCCACTGAAATCCTCCCCCAAACTATTCATCAATCCACTGCAATCCTCCCCCAAACTATTCATCAACCCACTGCAATCCTCCCCCAACCTATTCATCAATCCACTGCAATCCTCCGCAAACTATTCATCACCCTTGCAATCCTACCCCAAACTATTCATCAATCCACTGCAATCCTCCGCAAACTATTCATCAATCAACTGAAATCCTCTCCCAAACGATTCATCAATCCACTACAATCCTCCGCAATCTATTCATCAATCCACTGAAATCCTCCCCCAAACTATACATCAATTCTCTGCAATCCTCCGCCAAAGTATTCATCAATCCACTGCAATCCTCCCCCAAACTATTCATCAATCCACTGAAATCCTCCCCCAAACTATTCATCAATGCACTGCAATCCTCCCCCAAACTATTCATCAACCCACTGCAAACCTCCCCCAACCTATTCATCAATCCACTGCAATCCTCCGCAAACTATTCATCACCCTTGCAATCCTACCCCAAACTATTCATCAATACACTGCAATCCTCCCCAAAACTATTCATCAATCCACTAAAATCCTGCCCCAAACTATTCATCAATCCACTGCAATACTCCGCAAACTATTCATCAATCGACTGAAATCCTCCCCCAAACTATACATCAATTCTCTGCAATCCTCCCCCAAACTATTCATGAATCCACGGAAATCCTCCCCCAAACTATTCATCAACCCAATGCAATCCTCCGCAAACTATTCATCAATCCACTGCAATCCTCCCCCAAAATATTCATCAATCGACTGAAATCCTCCCCGAAACTATTCATCAACCCAGTGCAATCCTCCACAAACTATTCATCAATCCACTGCAATCCTCACCAAACTATTCATCAATCCACTGCAATGCTCCCCCAATCTATTCATCAATCCATTGCAATCCTCCCCCAAACTATTCATGATTCCACTGCAATCCTCCCCCAAAATATTCAACAACCCAATGCAATCCTCCGCAAACTATTCATCAATCCATTGAAATCCTCCCCCAAACTATTCATCAATCCATTGCAATCCTCACTCAAACTATTCATCAATACACTGCAATCCTCCCCAAAACTATTCATCAATCCACTGAAATCCTGCCCCAAACTATTCATCAATCCACTGCAATACTCCGCAAACTATTCATCAATCGACTGAAATCCTCCCCCAAACTATTCATCAATTCTCTGCAATCCTCCGCAAACTATTCACCAATCCACTGCAATCCTCCCCCAAACTATTCATCAATCCACTGCAATCCTCCCCCAAACTATTCATCAATTCACTGCAATCCTCCACAAACTATTCATCAACCCACTGCAATCCTACCCCAAACTATTCATCAACCCACTGCAATCCTCCACCAAAATATTCATCAATCCACTGTAATCCTCCCCCAAACTATTCATCAATCCACTGCAATCCTCCCGAAACTATTCATCAATCCACAGAAATCCTCCCCCAAACTATTCATCAATCCACTGCAATCCTGCCCCAAACTATTCATCAATCCACTGCAATCCTGCCCCAAACTGTTCTTCAATTAACTGCCATCCTCCCTCAATCAATTCATCAATCCACTGCAATCCTTCCCCAAACTATTCATCAATCCACTGCAATCCTCCCCCAAACTATTCATCAATCCACTGAAATCCTCCCCCAAACTATTCATCAATCCACTGCAATCCTTCCCCACACTATTCATCAATCCACTGCAATGCTTCCCAAACTATTCATCAATCCACTGCAATCCTCCCTCAAACTATTCATCAATCCACAGAAATCCTTCCCAAACTATTCATCAATCCACTGCAATCCTCTGCAAATTATTCATCATTTCACTGAAATCCTCCCCCAAACTATTCATCAATCGACTACAATCCTCCCCCAAACTATTCATCAACCCACTGCAATCCTCCGCACACCATTCAACAATCCATTGCAATCCTCTCCAAACTATTCATCAATCCTCTGCAATTCTCCGCAAACTATTCATCAATCCATTGCAATCCTCCCCCAAAGTATTATTCAATCCATTGCAATCCTCCTCAAACTATTCATCAACCCACTGAAATCCAACCCCAAACTATTCATCAATCCACTGCAATCCTCCACCAAACTATTCATCAATCCACTGCAATCCTCCGCCAAACTATTCATCAATCCACTGCAATCCCCCGCAAACTATTCATCAATCTACTGCAATCTTCCGGAAACTATTCATCAATCCACTGCAATCCTCACGCAAACTATTCATCAATCCACTGCAATCCTCACCCAAACTATTCATCAACAAACTGCAATCCTCCCCCAAACTATTCATCAACCCACTGAAATACTCCTCCAAACTATTCATCAACCCACTGCAATCCTCCCCCAAACTATTCATCAATCCACTGAAATCCTCCCCGAAACTATTCATCAACCCAGTGCAATCCTCCACAAACTATTCATCAATCCACTGCAATCCTCACCAAGCTATTCATCAATCCATTACAATCCTCACCCAAACTATTCATCAATCCACTGCAATCCTGCACAAAACTATTCATCAATCCACTGAAATCCTCCCCCAAACTATTCATCAATCCACTGCAATCCTCCGCAAACTATTCATCAATCAACTGAAATCCTCTCGCAAACTATTCATCAATCCAGTACAATCCTCCGCAAACTATTCATCAATCCACTGAAATCCTCCCCCAAACTATACATCAATTCTCTGCAATCCTCCGCCAAGATATTCATCAATCCACTGCAATCCTCCCCCAAACTATTCATCAATCCACTGAAATCCTCCCCCAAACTATTCATCAATCCACTGCAATCCTCCCCCAAACTATTCATCAACCCACTGCAATCCTCCCCCAACCTATTCATCAATCCACTGCAATCCTCCGCAAACTATTCATCACCCTTGCAATCCTACCCCAAACTATTCATCAATCCACTGCAATCCTCCGCAAACTATTCATCAATCAACTGAAATCCTCTCCCAAACGATTCATCAATCCACTACAATCCTCCGCAATCTATTCATCAATCCACTGAAATCCTCCCCCAAACTATACATCAATTCTCTGCAATCCTCCGCCAAAGTATTCATCAATCCACTGCAATCCTCCCCCAAACTATTCATCAATCCACTGAAATCCTCCCCCAAACTATTCATCAATGCACTGCAATCCTCCCCCAAACTATTCATCAACCCACTGCAAACCTCCCCCAACCTATTCATCAATCCATTGCAATCCTCCGCAAACTATTCATCACCCTTGCAATCCTACCCCAAACTATTCATCAATACACTGCAATCCTCCCCAAAACTATTCATAAATCCACTGAAATCCTGCCCCAAACTATTCATCAATCCACTGCAATACTCCGCAAACTATTCATCAATCGACTGAAATCCTCCCCCAAACTATACATCAATTCTCTGCAACCCTCCCCCAAACTATTCATGAATCCACGGAAATCCTCCCCCAAACTATTCATCAACCCAATGCAATCCTCCGCAAACTATTCATCAATCCACTGCAATCCTCCCCCAAACTATTCATCAATCGACTGCAATCCTCCCTCAAACTATTCATCAATCCACAGAAATCCTTGCCAAACTATTCATCAATCCACTGCAATCCTCTGCAAATTATTCATCATTTCACTGAAATCCTCCCCCAAACTATTCATCAATCGACTACAGTCCTCCCCCAAACTATTCATTAACCCACTGCAATCCTCCGCACACCATTCAACAATCCATTGCAATCCTCCCGAAAACTATTCATCAATCCTCTGCAATTCTCCGCAAACTATTCATCAATCCATTGCAATCCTCCCCCAAAGTATTCATCAATCCATTGCAATCTTCCTCAAACTATTCATCAACCCACTGAAATCCAACCCCAAACGATTCATCAATCCACTGCAATCCTCCCCAAACAATTCATCAATCCACTGCAATCCTCCACCAAACTATTCATCAATCCACTGCAATCCTCCGCCAAACTATTCATCAATCCACTGCAATCCCCCGCAAACTATTCATCAATCTACTGTAATCTTCCGGAAACTATTCATCAATCCACTGCAATCCTCACGCAAACTATTCATCAATCCACTGCAATCCTCACCCAAACTATTCATCAACAAACTGCAATCCTCCCCCAAACTATTCATCAACCCACTGAAATACTCCTCCAAACTATTCATCAACCCACTGCAATCCTCCCCCAAACTATTCATCAATCCACTGAAATCCTCCCCCAAACTATTCATCAATCCACTGCAATCCTCCCCAAACTATTCATCAATCCACTGCAATCCTCCACCAAACTATTCAACCATCCATTGCAATCCTCCACCAAACAATTCATCAATCCACTGCAATCGTCCCCCAAACTATTCATCAATCCACTGCAATCCTTCCCAAACTATTCATCAATCCACTGCAATCCTCCCCCAAACTACTCAACAATCTGCTGCAATCCTCCGCAAACTATTCATCAATCCACTGCAATCCTCCCCCAAACTATTCATCAATTCACTGCAATCCTCCCCCAAACTATTCATCAATCCACTGAAATCCTCCCCCAAACTATTCATCAATCCACTGCAATCCTCCCCCAAGCTATTCATCAATCCACTGCAATGCACCCCCAATCTATTCATCAATCCATTGCAATCCTCCCCCAAACTATTCATGATCCCACTGCAATCCTCCCCCAAAATATTCAACAACCCAATGCAATCCTCCGCAAACTATTCATCAATCCATTGAAATCCTCCCCCAAACTATTCATCAATCCATTGAAATCCTCACCCAAACTATTCATCAATACACTGCAATCCTCCCCAAAACTATTCATCAATCCACTGAAATCCTGCCCCAAACTATTCATCAATCCACTGCAATACTCCGCAAACTATTCATCAATCGACTGAAATCCTCCCCCAAACTATACATCAATTCTCTGCAATCCTCCCCGAAACTATTCATCAATCCACTGAAATCCTCCCCGAAACTATTCACCAACCCAGTGCAATCCTCCGCAAACTATTCATCAATCCACTGCAATCCTCCACAAACTATTCATCAATCCATTGCAATCCTCCCCTAAAGTATTCATCAATCTATTGCAATCCTCCTCAAACTATTCATCAATCCACTGCAATCCTCCCCCAAACTATTCATCAATCCACTGCAATCCTCACCAAGCTATTCATCAATCCACGGAAATCCTCCCCCAAACTATTCATCAACCCAATGCAATCCTACGCAAACTATTCATCAATCCAGTGCAATCCTCCCCCAAACTATTCATCAATCGACTGAAATCCTCCCCAAAACTATTCATTTACCCAGTGCAATCCTCCACAAACTATTCATCAATCCACTGCAATCCTCACCAAGCTATTCATCAATCCATTACAATCCTCACCCAAACTATTCATCAATCCACTGCAATCCTGCACAAAACTATTCATCAATCCACTGAAATCCTCCCCCAAACTATTCATCAATCCACTGCAATCCTCCGCAAACTATTCATCAATCAACTGAAATCCTCTCCCAAACGATTCATCAATCCACTACAATCCTCCGCAATCTATTCATCAATCCAATGAAATCCTCCCCCAAACTATACATCAATTCTCTGCAATCCTCCGCCAAAGTATTCATCAATCCACTGCAATCCTCCCCCAAACTATTCATCAATCCACTGAAATCCTCCCCCAAACTATTCATCAATGCACTGCAATCCTCCCCCAAACTATTCATCAACCCACTGCAAACCTCCCCCAACCTATTCATCAATCCATTGCAATCCTCCGCAAACTATTCATCACCCTTGCAATCCTACCCCAAACTATTCATCAATACACTGCAATCCTCCCCAAAACTATTCATCAATCCACTGAAATCCTGCCCCAAACTATTCATCAATCCACTGCAATACTCCGCAAACTATTCATCAATCGACTGAAATCCTCCCCCAAACTATACATCAATTCTCTGCAATCCTCCCCCAAACTATTCATGAATCCACGGAAATCCTCCCCCAAACTATTCATCAACCCAATGCAATCCTCCGCAAACTATTCATCAATCCACTGCAATCCTCCCCCAAACTATTCATCAATCGACTGAAATCCTCCCCGAAACTATTCATCAACCCAGTGCAATCCTCCACAAACTATTCATCAATCCACTGCAATCCTCACCAAACTATTCATCAATCCATTGCAATCCTCACCCAAACTATTCATCAATCCACTGCAATCCTCCCCAAAACTATTCATCAATCCACTGAAATCCTCCCCCAAACTATTCATCAATCCACTGAAATCCTCTCCCAAACTATTCATCAATCCACTGCAATCCTCCCCCAAACTATTCATCAACCCACTGCAATCCTCCCCCAAACTATTCATCAATCCACTGCAATCCTCCCCAAACTATTCATCACCCATTGCAAACCTCCACCAAACTATTCATCAATCCACCGCAATCCTCCGCAAACTATTCATCAATCCATTGCAATCCTCCCCCAAAGTATTCATCAATCCACTGCAATCCTCCCCAAACTATTCATCAATCCATGCAATCCTCCCCCAAATTATTCATCAATTCACTGCAATCATCTGCAAACTATTCATCAATCCACTGCAATCCTCCGCAAACTATTCATCAATCCACTGCAATCCTCCCCCAAACTATTCATCAATCCACTGCAATCCCCCGCAAACTATTCGTCAATCTAAAGCAATCTTACTCAAACTATTCATCAATCCACTGCAATCCTCCGCAAACTATTCATCAATCTACTGCAATCCTCCCCAAACTATTCATCAATGCACTGCAATCCTCCCCCAAACTATTCATCAATCATTTGCAATCCTCCCCCAAACTATTCATCAATCCACTGCAATCCTCCGTAAACTTTCACCAATCCACTGCAAACCTCCCCCAAACTATTCATCAATCCACTGCAATCCTTCCCAAACTATTCATCAATCTACTGCAATCCTCCCCAAACTATTCATCAATCCAATGCTATCCTCCCCCAAACTATTCATCAATCCACTGCAATCCTCCCCCAAACTATTCATCAATCCACTGCAATCCTCCCCCAAACTATTCATCAATTCACTGCAATCCTCCACAAACTATTCATCAACCCACTGCAATCCTACCCCAAACTATTCATCAACCCACTGCAATCCTCCACCAAAATATTCATCAATCCACTGTAATCCTCCCCCAAACTATTCATCAATCCACTGCAATCCTCCCCAAACTATTCATCAATCCACAGAAATCCTCCCCCAAACTATTCATCAATCCAGTGCAATCCTGCCCCAAACTATTCATCAATCCACTGCAATCCTGCCCCAAACTGTTCTTCAATTAACTGCCATCCTCCCTCAATCAATTCATCAATCCACTGCAATCCTTCCCCAAACTATTCATCAATCCACTGCAATCCTCCCCCAAACTATTCATCAATCCACTGAAATCCTCCCCCAAACTATTCATCAATCCACTGCAATCCTTCCCCACACTATTCATCAATCCACTGCAATCCTTCCCAAACTATTCATCAATCCACTGCAATCCTCCCTCAAACTATTCATCAATCCACAGAAATCCTTCCCAAACTATTCATCAATCCACTGCAATCCTCTGCAAATTATTCATCATTTCACTGAAATCCTCCCCCAAACTATTCATCAATCGACTACAATCCTCCCCCAAACTATTCATCAACCCACTGCAATCCTCCGCACACCATTCAACAATCCATTGCAATCCTCTCCAAACTATTCATCAATCCTCTGCAATTCTCCGCAAACTATTCATCAATCCATTGCAATCCTCCCCCAAAGTATTATTCAATCCATTGCAATCCTCCTCAAACTATTCATCAACCCACTGAAATCCAACCCCAAACTATTCATCAATCCACTGCAATCCTCCACCAAACTATTCATCAATCCACTGCAATCCTCCGCCAAACTATTCATCAATCCACTGCAATCCCCCGCAAACTATTCATCAATCTACTGCAATCTTCCGGAAACTATTCATCAATCCACTGCAATCCTCACACAAACTATTCATCAATCCACTGCAATCCTCACCCAAACTATTCATCAACAAACTGCAATCCTCCCCCAAACTATTCATCAACCCACTGAAATACTCCTCCAAACTATTCATCAACCCACTGCAATCCTCCCCCAAACTATTCATCAATCCACTGAAATCCTCCCCGAAACTATTCATCAACCCAGTGCAATCCTCCACAAACTATTCATCAATCCACTGCAATCCTCACCAAGCTATTCATCAATCCATTACAATCCTCACCCAAACTATTCATCAATCCACTGCAATCCTGCACAAAACTATTCATCAATCCACTGAAATCCTCCCCCAAACTATTCATCAATCCACTGCAATCCTCCGCAAACTATTCATCAATCAACTGAAATCCTCTCCCAAACTATTCATCAATCCAGTACAATCCTCCGCAAACTATTCATCAATCCACTGAAATCCTCCCCCAAACTATACATCAATTCTCTGCAATCCTCCGCCAAAATATTCATCAATCCACTGCAATCCTCCCCCAAACTATTCATCAATCCACTGAAATCCTCCCCCAAACTATTCATCAATCCACTGCAATCCTCCCCCAAACTATTCATCAACCCACTGCAATCCTCCCCCAACCTATTCATCAATCCACTGCAATCCTCCGCAAACTATTCATCACCCTTGCAATCCTACCCCAAACTATTCATCAATCCACTGCAATCCTCCGCAAACTATTCATCAATCAACTGAAATCCTCTCCCAAACGATTCATCAATCCACTACAATCCTCCGCAATCTATTCATCAATCCACTGAAATCCTCCCCCAAACTAGACATCAATTCTCTGCAATCCTCCGCCAAAGTATTCATCAATCCACTGCAATCCTCCCCCAAACTATTCATCAATCCACTGAAATCCTCCCCCAAACTATTCATCAATGCACTGCAATCCTCCCCCAAACTATTCATCAACCCACTGCAAACCTCCCCCAACCTATTCATCAATCCACTGCAATCCTCCGCAAACTATTCATCACCCTTGCAATCCTACCCCAAACTATTCATCAATACACTGCAATCCTCCCCAAAACTATTCATCAATCCACTGAAATCCTGCCCCAAACTATTCATCAATCCACTGCAATACTCCGCAAACTATTCATCAATCGACTGAAATCCTCCCCCAAACTATACATCAATTCTCTGCAATCCTCCCCCAAACTATTCATGAATCCACGGAAATCCTCCCCGAAACTATTCATCAACCCAATGCAATCCTCCGCAAACTATTCATCAATCCACTGCAATACTCCCCCAAAATATTCATCAATCGACTGAAATCCTCCCCGAAACTATTCATCAACCCAGTGCAATCCTCCACAAACTATTCATCAATCCACTGCAATCCTCACCAAACTATTCATCAATCCATTGCAATCCTCACCCAAACTATTCATCAATCCACTGCAATCCTCCCCAAAACTATTCATCAATCCACTGAAATCCTCCCCCAAACTATTCAGCAATCCACTGAAATCCTCCCCCAAACTATTCATCAATCCACTGCAATCCTCCCCCAAACTATTCATCAACCCACTGCAATCCTCCCCCAAACTATTCATCAATCCACTGCAATCCTCCCCAAACTATTCATCACCCATTGCAAACCTCCACCAAACTATTCATCAATCCACCGCAATCCTCCGCAAACTATTCATCAATCCATTGCAATCCTCCCCCAAAGTATTCATCAATCCACTGCAATCCTCCCCAAACTATTCATCAATCCATGCAATCCTCCCCCAAATTATTCATCAATTCACTGCAATCCTCTGCAAACTATTCATCAATCCACTGCAATCCTCCGCAAACTATTCATCAATCCACTGCAATCCTCCTGCAAACTATTCATCTATCCACTGCAATCCCCCGCAAACTATTCGTCAATCTAAAGCAATCTTACTCAAACTATTCATCAATCCACTGCAATCCTCCGCAAACTATTCATCAATCTACTGCAATCCTCCCCAAACTATTCATCAATGCACTGCAATCCTCCCCCAAACTATTCATCAATCATTTGCAATCCTCCCCCAAACTATTCATCAATCCACTGCAATCCTCCGTAAACTTTCACCAATCCACTGCAAACCTCCCCCAAACTATTCACCAATCCACTGCAATCCTCCCCCAAACTATTCATCAATCCACTGCAATCCTTCCTAAACTATTCATCAATCCAATGCAATGCTCCCCCAAACTATTCATCAATCCACTGCAATCCTTCCCAAACTATTCATCAATCTACTGCAATCCTCCCCCAAACTATTCATCAATCCAATGCTATCCTCCCCCAAACTATTCATCAATCCACTGCAATCCTCCCCCAAACTATTCATCAATCCACTGCAATCCTCCCCCAAACTATTCATCAATTCACTGCAATCCTCCACAAACTATTCATCAACCCACTGCAATCCTACCCCAAACTATTCATCAACCCACTGCAATCCTCCACCAAAATATTCATCAATCCACTGCAATCCTCCCCAAACTAAACATCAATCTACTGCAATCCTTCCCAAACTATTCATCAATCCACTGTAATCCTCCCCCAAACTATTCATCAATCCACTGCAATCCTCCCCAAACTATTCATCAATCAACTGAAATCCTCTCCCAAACTATTCATCAATCCCGTACAATCCTCCGCAAACTATTCATCAATCCACTGAAATCCTCCCCCAAACTATACATCAATTCTCTGCAATCCTCCGCCAAAATATTCATCAATCCACTGCAATCCTCCCCCAAACTATTCATCAATCCACTGAAATCCTCCCCCAAACTATTCATCAATCCACTGCAATCCTCCCCCAAACTATTCATCAACCCACTGCAATCCTCCCCCAACCTATTCATCAATCCACTGCAATCCTCCGCAAACTATTCATCACCCTTGCAATCCTACCCCAAACTATTCATCAATCCACTGCAATCCTCCGCAAACTATTCATCAATCAACTGAAATCCTCTCCCAAACGATTCATCAATCCACTACAATCCTCCGCAATCTATTCATCAATCCACTGAAATCCTCCCCCAAACTATTCATCAATGCACTGCAATCCTCCCCCAAACTATTCATCAACCCACTGCAAACCTCCCCCAACCTATTCATCAATCCACTGCAATCCTCCGCAAACTATTCATCAACCTTGCAATCCTACCCCAAACTATTCATCAATGCACTGCAATCCTCCCCAAAACTATTCATCAATCCACTGAAATCCTGCCCCAAACTATTCATCAATCCACTGCAATACTCCGCAAACTATTCATCAATCGACTGAAATCCTCCCCCAAACTATACATCAATTCTCTGCAATCCTCCCCCAAACTATTCATGAATCCACGGAAATCCTCCCCCAAACTATTCATCAACCCAATGCAATCCTCCGCAAACTATTCATCAATCCACTGCAATCCTCCCCCAAAATATTCATCAATCGACTGAAATCCTCCCCGAAACTATTCATCAACCCAGTGCAATCCTCCACAAACTATTCATCAATCCACTGCAATCCTCACCAAACTATTCATCAATCCAGTGCAATCCTCACCCAAACTATTCATCAATCCACTGCAATCCTCCCCAAAACTATTCATCAATCCACTGAAATCCTCCCCCAAACTATTCATCAATCCACTGAAATCCTCCCCCAAACTATTCATCAATCCACTGCAATCCTCCCCCAAACTATTCATCAACCCACTGCAATCCTCCCCCAAACTATTCATCAATCCACTGCAATCCTCCCCAAACTATTCATCACCCATTGCAAACCTCCACCAAACTATTCATCAATCCACCGCAATCCTCCGCAAACTATTCATCAATCCATTGCAATCCTCCCCCAAAGTATTCATCAATCCACTGCAATCCTCCCCAAACTATTCATCAATCCATGCAATCCTCCCCCAAATTATTCATCAATTCACTGCAATCCTCTGCAAACTATTCATCAATCCACTGCAATCCTCCTGCAAACTATTCATCAATCCACTGCAATCCCCCGCAAACTATTCGTCAATCTAAAGCAATCTTACTCAAACTATTCATCAATCCACTGCAATCCTCCGCAAACTATTCATCAATCTACTGCAATCCTCCCCAAACTATTCATCAATGCACTGCAATCCTCCCCCAAACTATTCATCAATCATTTGCAATCCTCCCCCAAACTATTCATCAATCCACTGCAATCCCCGTAAACTTTCACCAATCCACTGCAAACCTCCCCCAAACTATTCATCAATCCACTGCAATCCATCCCAAACTATTCATCAATCCACTGCAATCCTCCCCCAAACTATTCATCAATCCACTGCAATCCTTCCCAAACTATTAATCAGTCTACTGCAATCCTCCGCGAACTATTCACCAATCCACTGCAATCCTCCCCCAAACTATTCATCAATCCACTGCAATCCTTCCTAAACTATTCATCAATCCAATGCAATCCTCCCCCAAACTATTCATCAATCCACTGCAATCCTTCCCAAACTATTCATCAATCTACTGCAATCCTCCCCCAAACTATTCATCAATCCAATGCTATCCTCCCCCAAACTATTCATCAATCCACTGCAATCCTCCCCCAAACTATTCATCAATCCACTGCAATCCTCCCCCAAACTATTCATCAATTCACTGCAATCCTCCACAAACTATTCATCAACCCACTGCAATCCTACCCCAAACTATTCATCAACCCACTGCAATCCTCCACCAAAATATTCATCAATCCACTGCAATCCTCCCCAAACTAAACATCAATCTACTGCAATCCTTCCCAAACTATTCATCAATCCACTGCAATCCTCCCCCAAACTATTCATCAATCCACTGCAATCCTCCCCAAACTATTCATCAATCCACAGAAATCCTCCCCCAAACTATTCATTAATCCACTGCAATCCTCCCCAAACTATTCATCAATCCACAGAAATCCTCCCCCAAACTATTCATCAATCCACTGCAATCCTGCCCCAAACTATTCATCAATCCACTGCAATCCTGCCCCAAACTGTTCTTCAATTAACTGCCATCCTCCCTCAATCAATTCATCAATCCACTGCAATCCTTCCCCAAACTATTCATCAATCCACTGAAATCCTCCCCCAAACTATTCATCAATCCACTGCAATCCTTCCCCAAACTATTCATCAATGCACTGCAATCCTTCCCAAACTATTCATCAATCCACTGCAATCCTCCCTCAAACTATTCATCAATCCACAGAAATCCTTGCCAAACTATTCATCAATCCACTGCAATCCTCTGCAAATTATTCATCATTTCACTGAAATCCTCCCCCAAACTATTCATCAATCGACTACAATCCTCCCCCAAACTATTCATCAACCCACTGCAATCCTCCGCACACCATTCAACAATCCATTGCAATCCTCTCCAAACTATTCATCAATCCTCTGCAATTCTCCGCAAACTATTCATCAATCCATTGCAATCCTCCGCAAACTATTCATCACCCTTGCAATCCTACCCCAAACTATTCATCAATACACTGCAATCCTCCCCCAAACTATTCATGAATCCACGGAAATCCTCCCCCAAACTATTCATCAACCCAATGCAATCCTCCGCAAACTATTCATCAATCCACTGCAATCCTCCCCCAAACTATTCATCAATCGACTGAAATCCTCCCCGAAACTATTCATCAACCCAGTGCAATCCTCCACAAACTATTCATCAATCCACTGCAATGCTCACCAAACTATTCATCAATCCATTGCAATACTCACCCAAACTATTCATCAATCCACTGCAATCCTCCCCAAAACTATTCATCAATCCACTGAAATCCTCCCCCAAACTATTCATCAATCCACTGAAATCCTCCCCCAAACTATTCATCAATCCGCTGCAATCCTCCCCCAAACTATTCATCAACCCACTGCAATCCTCCCCCAAACTATTCATCAATCCAATGCAATCCTCCCCAAACTATTCATCACCCATTGCAAACCTCCACCAAACTATTCATCAATCCACCGCAATCCTCCGCAAACTATTCATCAATCCATTGCAATCCTCCCCCAAAGTATTCATCAATCCACTGCAATCCTCCCCAAACTATTCATCAATCCATGCAATCCTCCCCCAAATTATTCATCAATTCACTGCAATCCTCTGCAAACTATTCATCAATCCAGTGCAATCCTCCGCAAACTATTCATCAATCCACTGCAATCCTCCCCCAAACTATTCATCAATCCACTGCAATCCCCCGCAAACTATTCGTCAATCTAAAGCAATCTTACTCAAACTATTCATCAATCCACTGCAATCCTCCGCAAACTATTCATCAATCTACTGCAATCCTCCCCAAACTATTCATCAATGCACTGCAATCCTCCCCCAAACTATTCATCAATCATTTGCAATCCTCCCCCAAACTATTCATCAATCCACTGCAATCCTCCGTAAACTTTCACCAATCCACTGCAAACCTCCCCCAAACTATTCATCAATCCACTGCAATCCATCCCAAACTATTCATCAATCCACTGCAATCCTCCCCCAAACTATTCATCAATCCACTGCAATCCTTCCCAAACTATTAATCAGTCTACTGCAATCCTCCGCGAACTATTCACCAATCCACTGCAATCCTCCCCCAAACTATTCATCAATTCACTGCAATCCTTCCTAAACTATTCATCAATCCAATGCAATCCTCCCCCAAACTATTCATCAATCCACTGCAATCCTTCCCAAACTATTCATCAATCCACTGCAATCCTCCCCCAAACTATTCATCAATTCACTGCAATCCTCTACAAACTATTCATCAACCCACTGCAATCCTACCCCAAACTATTCATCAACCCACTGCAATCCTCCACCAAAATATTCATCAATCCACTGCAATCCTCCCCAAACTAAACATCAATCTACTGCAATCCTTCCCAAACTATTCATCAATCCACTGTAATCCTCCCCCAAACTATTCATCAATCCACTGCAATCCTCCCCAAACTATTCATCAATCAACTGAAATCCTCTCCCAAACTATTCATCAATCCCGTACAATCCTCCGCAAACTATTCATCAATCCACTGAAATCCTCCCCCAAACTATACATCAATTCTCTGCAATCCTCCGCCAAAATATTCATCAATCCACTGCAATCCTCCCCCAAACTATTCATCAATCCACTGAAATCCTCCCCCAAACTATTCATCAATCCACTGCAATCCTCCCCCAAACTATTCATCAACCCACTGCAATCCTCCCCCAACCTATTCATCAATCCACTGCAATCCTCCGCAAACTATTCATCACCCTTGCAATCCTACCCCAAACTATTCATCAATCCACTGCAATCCTCCGCAAACTATTCATCAATCAACTGAAATCCTCTCCCAAACGATTCATCAATCCACTACAATCCTCCGCAATCTATTCATCAATCCACTGAAATCCTCCCCCAAACTATTCATCAATGCACTGCAATCCTCCCCCAAACTATTCATCAACCCACTGCAAACCTTCCCCAACCTATTCATCAATCCACTGCAATCCTCCGCAAACTATTCATCAACCTTGCAATCCTACCCCAAACTATTCATCAATGCACTGCAATCCTCCCCAAAACTATTCATCAATCCACTGAAATCCTGCCCCAAACTATTCATCAATCCACTGCAATACTCCGCAAACTATTCATCAATCGACTGAAATCCTCCCCCAAACTATACATCAATTCTCTGCAATCCTCCCCCAAACTATTCATGAATCCACGGAAATCCTCCCCCAAACTATTCATCAACCCAATGCAATCCTCCGCAAACTATTCATCAATCCACTGCAATCCTCCCCCAAAATATTCATCAATCGACTGAAATCCTCCCCGAAACTATTCATCAACCCAGTGCAATCCTCCACAAACTATTCATCAATCCACTGCAATCCTCACCAAACTATTCATCAATCCAGTGCAATCCTCACCCAAACTATTCATCAATCCACTGCAATCCTCCCCAAAACTATTCATCAATCCACTGAAATCCTCCCCCAAACTATTCATCAATCCACTGAAATCCTCCCCCAAACTATTCATCAATCCACTGCAATCCTCCCCCAAACTATTCATCAACCCACTGCAATCCTCCCCCAAACTATTCATCAATCCACTGCAATCCTCCCCAAACTATTCATCACCCATTGCAAACCTCCACCAAACTATTCATCAATCCACCGCAATCCTCCGCAAACTATTCATCAATCCATTGCAATCCTCCCCCAAAGTATTCATCAATCCACTGCAATCCTCCCCAAACTATTCATCAATCCATGCAATCCTCCCCCAAATTATTCATCAATTCACTGCAATCCTCTGCAAACTATTCATCAATCCACTGCAATCCTCCTGCAAACTATTCATCAATCCACTGCAATCCCCCGCAAACTATTCGTCAATCTAAAGCAATCTTACTCAAACTATTCATCAATCCACTGCAATCCTCCGCAAACTATTCATCAATCTACTGCAATCCTCCCCAAACTATTCATCAATGCACTGCAATCCTCCCCCAAACTATTCATCAATCATTTGCAATCCTCCCCCAAACTATTCATCAATCCACTGCAATCCTCCGTAAACTTTCACCAATCCACTGCAAACCTCCCCCAAACTATTCATCAATCCACTGCAATCCATCCCAAACTATTCATCAATCCACTGCAATCCTCCCCCAAACTATTCATCAATCCACTGCAATCCTTCCCAAACTATTAATCAGTCTACTGCAATCCTCCGCGAACTATTCACCAATCCACTGCAATCCTCCCCCAAACTATTCATCAATCCACTGCAATCCTTCCTAAACTATTCATCAATCCAATGCAATCCTCCCCCAAACTATTCATCAATCCACTGCAATCCTTCCCAAACTATTCATCAATCTACTGCAATCCTCCCCCAAACTATTCATCAATCCAATGCTATCCTCCCCCAAACTATTCATCAATCCACTGCAATCCTCCCCCAAACTATTCATCAATCCACTGCAATCCTCCCCCAAACTATTCATCAATTCACTGCAATCCTCCACAAACTATTCATCAACCCACTGCAATCCTACCCCAAACTATTCATCAACCCACTGCAATCCTCCACCAAAATATTCATCAATCCACTGCAATCCTCCCCAAACTAAACATCAATCTACTGCAATCCTTCCCAAACTATTCATCAATCCACTGCAATCCTCCCCCAAACTATTCATCAATCCACTGCAATCCTCCCCAAACTATTCATCAATCCACAGAAATCCTCCCCCAAACTATTCATTAATCCACTGCAATCCTCCCCAAACTATTCATCAATCCACTGCAATCCTGCCCCAAACTATTCATCAATCCACTGCAATCCTGCCCCAAACTGTTCTTCAATTAACTGCCATCCTCCCTCAATCAATTCATCAATCCACTGCAATCCTTCCCCAAACTATTCATCAATCCACTGAAATCCTCCCCCAAACTATTCATCAATCCACTGCAATCCTTCCCCAAACTATTCATCAATCCACTGCAATCCTTCCCAAACTATTCATCAATCCACTGCAATCCTCCCTCAAACTATTCATCAATCCACAGAAATCCTTGCCAAACTATTCATCAATCCACTGCAATCCTCTGCAAATTATTCATCATTTCACTGAAATCCTCCCCCAAACTATTCATCAATCGACTACAATCCTCCCCCAAACTATTCATCAACCCACTGCAATCCTCCGCACACCATTCAACAATCCATTGCAATCCTCTCCAAACTATTCATCAATCCTCTGCAATTCTCCGCAAACTATTCATCAATCCATTGCAATCCTCCGCAAACTATTCATCATCCTTGCAATCCTACCCCAAACTATTCATCAATACACTGCAATCCTCCCCCAAACTATTCATGAATCCACGGAAATCCTCCCCCAAACTATTCATCAACCCAATGCAATCCTCCGCAAACTATTCATCAATCCACTGCAATCCTCCCCCAAACTATTCATCAATCGACTGAAATCCTCCCCGAAACTATTCATCAACCCAGTGCAATCCTCCACAAACTATTCATCAATCCACTGCAATGCTCACCAAACTATTCATCAATCCATTGCAATCCTCACCCAAACTATTCATCAATCCACTGCAATCCTCCCCAAAACTATTCATCAATCCACTGAAATCCTCCCCCAAACTATTCATCAATCCACTGAAATCCTCCCCCAAACTATTCATCAATCCGCTGCAATCCTCCCCCAAACTATTCATCAACCCACTGCAATCCTCCCCCAAACTATTCATCAATCCACTGCAATCCTCCCCAAACTATTCATCACCCATTGCAAACCTCCACCAAACTATTCATCAATCCACCGCAATCCTCCGCAAACTATTCATCAATCCATTGCAATCCTCCCCCAAAGTATTCATCAATCCACTGCAATCCTCCCCAAACTATTCATCAATCCATGCAATCCTCCCCCAAATTATTCATCAATTCACTGCAATCCTCTGCAAACTATTCATCAATCCAGTGCAATCCTCCGCAAACTATTCATCAATCCACTGCAATCCTCCCCCAAACTATTCATCAATCCACTGCAATCCCCCGCAAACTATTCGTCAATCTAAAGCAATCTTACTCAAACTATTCATCAATCCACTGCAATCCTCCGCAAACTATTCATCAATCTACTGCAATCCTCCCCAAACTATTCATCAATGCACTGCAATCCTCCCCCAAACTATTCATCAATCATTTGCAATCCTCCCCCAAACTATTCATCAATCCACTGCAATCCTCCGTAAACTTTCACCAATCCACTGCAAACCTCCCCCAAACTATTCATCAATCCACTGCAATCCATCCCAAACTATTCATCAATCCACTGCAATCCTCCCCCAAACTATTCATCAATCCACTGCAATCCTTCCCAAACTATTAATCAGTCTACTGCAATCCTCCGCGAACTATTCACCAATCCACTGCAATCCTCCCCCAAACTATTCATCAATTCACTGCAATCCTTCCTAAACTATTCATCAATCCAATGCAATCCTCCCCCAAACTATTCATCAATCCACTGCAATCCTTCCCAAACTATTCATCAATCTACTGCAATCCTCCCCAAACTATTCATCAATCCAATGCTATCCTCCCCCAAACTATTCATCAATCCACTGCAATCCTCCCCCAAACTATTCATCAATCCACTGCAATCCTCCCCCAAACTATTCATCAATTCACTGCAATCCTCCACAAACTATTCATCAACCCACTGCAATCCTACCCCAAACTATTCATCAACCCACTGCAATCCTCCACCAAAATATTCATCAATCCACTGCAATCCTCCCCAAACTAAACATCAATCTACTGCAATCCTTCCCAAACTATTCATCAATCCACTGTAATCCTCCCCCAAACTATTCATCAATCCACTGCAATCCTCCCCAAACTATTCATCAATCCACAGAAATCCTCCCCCAAACTATTCATCAATCCACTGCAATCCTGCCCCAAACTATTCATCAATCCACTGCAATCCTGCCCCAAACTGTTCTTCAATTAACTGCCATCCTCCCTCAATCAATTCATCAATCCACTGCAATCCTTCCCCAAACTATTCATCAATCCACTGAAATCCTCCCCCAAACTATTCATCAATCCACTGCAATCCTTCCCCAAACTATTCATCAATCCACTGCAATCCTTCCCAAACTATTCATCAATCCACTGCAATCCTCCCTCAAACTATTCATCAATCCACAGAAATCCTTCCCAAACTATTCATCAATCCACTGCAATCCTCTGCAAATTATTCATCATTTCACTGAAATCCTCCCCCAAACTATTCATCAATCGACTACAATCCTCCCCCAAACTATTCATCAACCCACTGCAATCCTCCGCACACCATTCAACAATCCATTGCAATCCTCTCCAAACTATTCATCAATCCTCTGCAATTCTCCGCAAACTATTCATCAATCCATTGCAATCCTCCGCAAACTATTCATCACCCTTGCAATCCTACCCCAAACTATTCATCAATACACTGCAATCCTCCCCAAAACTATTCATCAATCCACTGAAATCCTGCCCCAAACTATTCATCAATCCACTGCAATACTCCGCAAACTATTCATCAATCGACTGAAATCCTCCCCCCAACTATACATCAATTCTCTGCAATCCTCCCCCAAACTATTCATGAATCCACGGAAATCCTCCCCGAAACTATTCATCAACCCAATGCAATCCTCCGCAAACTATTCATCAATCCACTGCAATACTCCCCCAAAATATTCATCAATCGACTGAAATCCTCCCCGAAACTATTCATCAACCCAGTGCAATCCTCCACAAACTATTCATCAATCCACTGCAATCCTCACCAAACTATTCATCAATCCATTGCAATCCTCACCCAAACTATTCATCAATCCACTGCAATCCTCCCCAAAACTATTCATCAATCCACTGAAATCCTCCCCCAAACTATTCAGCAATCCACTGAAATCCTCCCCCAAACTATTCATCAATCCACTGCAATCCTCCCCCAAACTATTCATCAACCCACTGCAATCCTCCCCCAAACTATTCATCAATCCACTGCAATCCTCCCCAAACTATTCATCACCCATTGCAAACCTCCACCAAACTATTCATCAATCCACCGCAATCCTCCGCAAACTATTCATCAATCCATTGCAATCCTCCCCCAAAGTATTCATCAATCCACTGCAATCCTCCCCAAACTATTCATCAATCCATGCAATCCTCCCCCAAATTATTCATCAATTCACTGCAATCCTCTGCAAACTATTCATCAATCCACTGCAATCCTCCGCAAACTATTCATCAATCCACTGCAATCCTCCTGCAAACTATTCATCAATCCACTGCAATCCCCCGCAAACTATTCGTCAATCTAAAGCAATCTTACTCAAACTATTCATCAATCCACTGCAATCCTCCGCAAACTATTCATCAATCTACTGCAATCCTCCCCAAACTATTCATCAATGCACTGCAATCCTCCCCCAAACTATTCATCAATCATTTGCAATCCTCCCCCAAACTATTCATCAATCCACTGCAATCCTCCGTAAACTTTCACCAATCCACTGCAAACCTCCCCCAAACTATTCACCAATCCACTGCAATCCTCCCCCAAACTATTCATCAATCCACTGCAATCCTTCCTAAACTATTCATCAATCCAATGCAATGCTCCCCCAAACTATTCATCAATCCACTGCAATCCTTCCCAAACTATTCATCAATCTACTGCAATCCTCCCCCAAACTATTCATCAATCCAATGCTATCCTCCCCCAAACTATTCATCAATCCACTGCAATCCTCCCCCAAACTATTCATCAATCCACTGCAATCCTCCCCCAAACTATTCATCAATTCACTGCAATCCTCCACAAACTATTCATCAACCCACTGCAATCCTACCCCAAACTATTCATCAACCCACTGCAATCCTCCACCAAAATATTCATCAATCCACTGCAATCCTCCCCAAACTAAACATCAATCTACTGCAATCCTTCCCAAACTATTCATCAATCCACTGTAATCCTCCCCCAAACTATTCATCAATCCACTGCAATCCTCCCCAAACTATTCATCAATCAACTGAAATCCTCTCCCAAACTATTCATCAATCCAGTACAATCCTCCGCAAACTATTCATCAATCCACTGAAATCCTCCCCCAAACTATACATCAATTCTCTGCAATCCTCCGCCAAAATATTCATCAATCCACTGCAATCCTCCCCCAAACTATTCATCAATCCACTGAAATCCTCCCCCAAACTATTCATCAATCCACTGCAATCCTCCCCCAAACTATTCATCAACCCACTGCAATCCTCCCCCAACCTATTCATCAATCCACTGCAATCCTCCGCAAACTATTCATCACCCTTGCAATCCTACCCCAAACTATTCATCAATCCACTGCAATCCTCCGCAAACTATTCATCAATCAACTGAAATCCTCTCCCAAACGATTCATCAATCCACTACAATCCTCCGCAATCTATTCATCAATCCACTGAAATCCTCCCCCAAACTATTCATCAATGCACTGCAATCCTCCCCCAAACTATTCATCAACCCACTGCAAACCTCCCCCAACCTATTCATCAATCCACTGCAATCCTCCGCAAACTATTCATCACCCTTGCAATCCTACCCCAAACTATTCATCAATACACTGCAATCCTCCCCAAAACTATTCATCAATCCACTGAAATCCTGCCCCAAACTATTCATCAATCCACTGCAATACTCCGCAAACTATTCATCAATCGACTGAAATCCTCCCCCAAACTATACATCAATTCTCTGCAATCCTCCCCCAAACTATTCATGAATCCACGGAAATCCTCCCCCAAACTATTCATCAACCCAATGCAATCCACCGCAAACTATTCATCAATCCACTGCAATCCTCCCCCAAAATATTCATCAATCGACTGAAATCCTCCCCGAAACTATTCATCAACCCAGTGCAATCCTCCACAAACTATTCATCAATCCACTGCAATCCTCACCAAACTATTCATCAATCCAGTGCAATCCTCACCCAAACTATTCATCAATCCACTGCAATCCTCCCCAAAACTATTCATCAATCCACTGAAATCCTCCCCCAAACTATTCATCAATCCACTGAAATCCTCCCCCAAACTATTCATCAATCCACTGCAATCCTCCCCCAAACTATTCATCAACCCACTGCAATCCTCCCCCAAACTATTCATCAATCCACTGCAATCCTCCCCAAACTATTCATCACCCATTGCAAACCTCCACCAAACTATTCATCAATCCACCGCAATCCTCCGCAAACTATTCATCAATCCATTGCAATCCTCCCCCAAAGTATTCATCAATCCACTGCAATCCTCCCCAAACTATTCATCAATCCATGCAATCCTCCCCCAAATTATTCATCAATTCACTGCAATCCTCTGCAAACTATTCATCAATCCACTGCAATCCTCCTGCAAACTATTCATCAATCCACTGCAATCCCCCGCAAACTATTCGTCAATCTAAAGCAATCTTACTCAAACTATTCATCAATCCACTGCAATCCTCCGCAAACTATTCATCAATCTACTGCAATCCTCCCCAAACTATTCATCAATGCACTGCAATCCTCCCCCAAACTATTCATCAATCATTTGCAATCCTCCCCCAAACTATTCATCAATCCACTGCAATCCTCCGTAAACTTTCACCAAACCACTGCAAACCTCCCCCAAACTATTCATCAATCCACTGCAATCCATCCCAAACTATTCATCAATCCACTGCAATCCTCCCCCAAACTATTCATCAATCCACTGCAATCCTTCCCAAACTATTAATCAGTCTACTGCAATCCTCCGCGAACTATTCACCAATCCACTGCAATCCTCCCCCAAACTATTCATCAATCCACTGCAATCCTTCCTAAACTATTCATCAATCCAATGCAATCCTCCCCCAAACTATTCATCAATCCACTGCAATCCTTCCCAAACTATTCATCAATCTACTGCAATCCTCCCCCAAACTATTCATCAATCCAATGCTATCCTCCCCCAAACTATTCATCAATCCACTGCAATCCTCCCCCAAACTATTCATCAATCCACTGCAATCCTCCCCCAAACTATTCATCAATTCACTGCAATCCTCCACAAACTATTCATCAACCCACTGCAATCCTACCCCAAACTATTCATCAACCCACTGCAATCCTCCACCAAAATATTCATCAATCCACTGCAATCCTCCCCAAACTAAACATCAATCTACTGCAATCCTTCCCAAACTATTCATCAATCCACTGCAATCCTCCCCCAAACTATTCATCAATCCACTGCAATCCTCCCCAAACTATTCATCAATCAACTGAAATCCTCTCCCAAACTATTCATCAATCCAGTACAATCCTCCGCAAACTATTCATCAATCCACTGAAATCCTCCCCCAAACTATACATCAATTCTCTGCAATCCTCCGCCAAAATATTCATCAATCCACTGCAATCCTCCCCCAAACTATTCATCAATCCACTGAAATCCTCCCCCAAACTATTCATCAATCCACTGCAATCCTCCCCCAAACTATTCATCAACCCACTGCAATCCTCCCCCAACCTATTCATCAATCCACTGCAATCCTCCGCAAACTATTCATCACCCTTGCAATCCTACCCCAAACTATTCATCAATCCACTGCAATCCTCCGCAAACTATTCATCAATCAACTGAAATCCTCTCCCAAACGATTCATCAATCCACTACAATCCTCCGCAATCTATTCATCAATCCACTGAAATCCTCCCCCAAACTATTCATCAATGCACTGCAATCCTCCCCCAAACTATTCATCAACCCACTGCAAACCTCCCCCAACCTATTCATCAATCCACTGCAATCCTCCGCAAACTATTCATCACCCTTGCAATCCTACCCCAAACTATTCATCAATACACTGCAATCCTCCCCAAAACTATTCATCAATCCACTGAAATCCTGCCCCAAACTATTCATCAATCCACTGCAATACTCCGCAAACTATTCATCAATCGACTGAAATCCTCCCCCAAACTATACATCAATTCTCTGCAATCCTCCCCCAAACTATTCATGAATCCACGGAAATCCTCCCCCAAACTATTCATCAACCCAATGCAATCCACCGCAAACTATTCATCAATCCACTGCAATCCTCCCCCAAAATATTCATCAATCGACTGAAATCCTCCCCGAAACTATTCATCAACCCAGTGCAATCCTCCACAAACTATTCATCAATCCACTGCAATCCTCACCAAACTATTCATCAATCCAGTGCAATCCTCACCCAAACTATTCATCAATCCACTGCAATCCTCCCCAAAACTATTCATCAATCCACTGAAATCCTCCCCCAAACTATTCATCAATCCACTGAAATCCTCCCCCAAACTATTCATCAATCCACTGCAATCCTCCCCCAAACTATTCATCAACCCACTGCAATCCTCCCCCAAACTATTCATCAATCCACTGCAATCCTCCCCAAACTATTCATCACCCATTGCAAACCTCCACCAAACTATTCATCAATCCACCGCAATCCTCCGCAAACTATTCATCAATCCATTGCAATCCTCCCCCAAAGTATTCATCAATCCACTGCAATCCTCCCCAAACTATTCATCAATCCATGCAATCCTCCCCCAAATTATTCATCAATTCACTGCAATCCTCTGCAAACTATTCATCAATCCACTGCAATCCTCCTGCAAACTATTCATCAATCCACTGCAATCCCCCGCAAACTATTCGTCAATCTAAAGCAATCTTACTCAAACTATTCATCAATCCACTGCAATCCTCCGCAAACTATTCATCAATCTACTGCAATCCTCCCCAAACTATTCATCAATGCACTGCAATCCTCCCCCAAACTATTCATCAATCATTTGCAATCCTCCCCCAAACTATTCATCAATCCACTGCAATCCTCCGTAAACTTTCACCAAACCACTGCAAACCTCCCCCAAACTATTCATCAATCCACTGCAATCCATCCCAAACTATTCATCAATCCACTGCAATCCTCCCCCAAACTATTCATCAATCCACTGCAATCCTTCCCAAACTATTAATCAGTCTACTGCAATCCTCCGCGAACTATTCACCAATCCACTGCAATCCTCCCCCAAACTATTCATCAATCCACTGCAATCCTTCCTAAACTATTCATCAATCCAATGCAATCCTCCCCCAAACTATTCATCAATCCACTGCAATCCTTCCCAAACTATTCATCAATCTACTGCAATCCTCCCCCAAACTATTCATCAATCCAATGCTATCCTCCCCCAAACTATTCATCAATCCACTGCAATCCTCCCCCAAACTATTCATCAATCCACTGCAATCCTCCCCCAAACTATTCATCAATTCACTGCAATCCTCCACAAACTATTCATCAACCCACTGCAATCCGACCCCAAACTATTCATCAACCCACTGCAATCCTCCACCAAAATATTCATCAATCCACTGCAATCCTCCCCAAACTAAACATCAATCTACTGCAATCCTTCCCAAACTATTCATCAATCCACTGCAATCCTCCCCCAAACTATTCATCAATCCACTGCAATCCTCCCCAAACTATTCATCAATCCAAAGAAATCCTCCCCCAAACTATTCATCAATCCACTGCAATCCTCCCCAAACTATTCATCAATCCACAGAAATCCTCCCCCAAACTATTCATCAATCCACTGCAATCCTGCCCCAAACTATTCATCAATCCACTGCAATCCTGCCCCAAACTGTTCTTCAATTAACTGCCATCCTCCCTCAATCAATTCATCAATCCACTGCAATCCTTCCCCAAACTATTCATCAATCCACTGAAATCCTCCCCCAAACTATTCATCAATCCACTGCAATCCTTCCCCAAACTATTCATCAATCCACTGCAATCCTTCCCAAACTATTCATCAATCCACTGCAATCCTCCCTCAAACTATTCATCAATCCACAGAAATCCTTCCCAAACTATTCATCAATCCACTGCAATCCTCTGCAAATTATTCATCATTTCACTGAAATCCTCCCCCAAACTATTCATCAATCGACTACAATCCTCCCCCAAACTATTCATCAACCCACTGCAATCCTCCGCACACCATTCAACAATCCATTGCAATCCTCTCCAAACTATTCATCAATCCTCTGCAATTCTCCGCAATCTATTCATCAATCCATTGCAATCCTCCCCCAAAGTATTATTCAATCCATTGCAATCCTCCTCAAACTATTCATCAACACACTGAAATCCAACCCCGAACTATTCATCAATCCACTGCAATCCTCCACCAAACTATTCATCAATCCACTGCAATCCTCCGCCAAACTATTCATCAATCCACTGCAATCCCCCGCAAACTATTCATCAATCTACTGCAATCTTCCGGAAACTATTCATCAATCCACTGCAATCCTCACGCAAACTATTCATCAATCCACTGCAATCCTCACCCAAACTATTCATCAACAAACTGCAATCCTCCCCCACACTATTCATCAACCCACTGAAATACTCCTCCAAACTATTCATCAACCCACTGCAATCCTCCCCCTAACTATTCATCAATCCACTGAAATCCTCCCCGAAACTATTCATCAACCCAGTGCAATCCTCCACAAACTATTCATCAATCCACTGCAATCCTCACCAAGCTATTCATCAATCCATTACAATCCTCACCCAAACTATTCATCAATCCACTGCAATCCTGCACAAAACTATTCATCAATCAACTGAAATCCTCCCCCAAACTATTCATCAATCCACTGCAATCCTCCGCAAACTATTCATCAATCAACTGAAATCCTCTCCCAAACTATTCATCAATCCAGTACAATCCTCCGCAAACTATTCATCAATCCACTGAAATCCTCCCCCAAACTATACATCAATTCTCTGCAATCCTCCGCCAAAATATTCATCAATCCACTGCAATCCTCCCCCAAACTATTCATCAATCCACTGAAATCCTCCCCCAAACTATTCATCAATCCACTGCAATCCTCCCCCAAACTATTCATCAACCCACTGCAATCCTCCCCCAACCTATTCATCAATCCACTGCAATCCTCCGCAAACTATTCATCACCCTTGCAATCCTACCCCAAACTATTCATCAATCCACTGCAATCCTCCGCAAACTATTCATCAATCCATTGCAATCCTCCCCCAAAGTACTCATCAATCCATTGCAATCCTCCCCAAACTATTCATCAATCCACTGCAATCCTCCCCCAAACTATTCATCAATCCACTGCAATCCTCCGCAAACTATTCATCAATCCATTGCAATCCTCCCCCAAAGTACTCATCAATCCATTGCAATCCTCCCCAAACTATTCATCAATCCACTGCAATCCTCCCCCAAACTATTCATCAATCCACTGCAATCCATCCCAAACTATTCATCAATCCACTGCAATCCTCCCCCAAACTATTCATCAATCCAGTGCAATCATCCCCCAAACTATTCATCAATCGACTGAAATCCTCCCCGAAACTATTCATCAACCCAGTGCAATCCTCCACAAACTATTCATCAATCCACTGCAATCCTCACCAAGCTATTCATCAATCCATTACAATCCTCACCCAAACTATTCATCAATCCACTGCAGTCCTGCTCAAAACTATTCATCAATCCACTGAAATCCTCCCCCAAACTATTGATCAATCCACTGCAATCCTCCGCAAACTATTCATCAATCAACTGAAATCCTCTCCCAAACTATTCAACAATCCACTACAATCCTCCGCAAACTATTCATCAATCCACTGAAATCCTCCCCCAAACTATACATCAATTCTCTGCAATCCTCCGCCAAAATATTCATCAATCCACTGCAATCCTCCCCCAAACTATTCATCAATCCACTGAAATCCTCCCCCAAACTATTCATCAATCCACTGCAATCCTCCCCCAAACTATTCATCAACCCACTGCAATCCTCCGCAAACTATTCATCACCCTTGCAATCCTACCCCAAACTATTCATCAATCCACTGCAATCCTCCGCAAACTATTCATCAATCCATTGCAATCCTCCCCCAATGTACTCATCAATGCATTGCAATCCTCCCCAAACTATTCATCAATCCACTGCAATCCTCCCCCAAACTATTCATCTATCCACTGCAATCCATCCCAAACTATTCATCAATCCACTGCAATCCTCCGCCAAACTATTCATCAATCCACTGCAATCCTTCCCAAACTATTCATCAGTCTACTGCAATCCTCCGCAAACTATTCACCAATCCACTGCAATCCTCCCCCAAACTATTCATCAATCCAATGCAATCCTTCCCAAACTATTCATCAATCCACTGCAATCCTCCCACAAACTATTCATTAATCCACTGCAATCCTTCCCCAAAATATTCAACAACCCAATGCAATCCTCCGCAAACTATTCATCAATCCATTGAAATCCTCCCCCAAACTATTCATCAATCCATTGCAATCCTCACCCAAACTATTCATCAATACACTGCAATCCTCCCCAAAACTATTCATCAATCCACTGAAATCCTGCCCCAAACTATTCATCAATCCACTGCAATCCTCTGCAAATTATTCATCATTTCACTGAAATCCTCCCCCAAACTATTCATCAATCCACTGCAATCCTCCGCAAACTATTCATCAATCCACTGAAATCCTCCCCCAAACTAGTCATCAATCCACTACAATCCTCCGCAAACTATTCATCAATCCACTGAAATCCTCTCCCAAACTATACATCAATTCTCTGCAATCCTCCCCCAAAATATTCATCAATCCACTGCAATTCTCCCCCAAACTTTTCATCAATCCTCTGAAATCCTCCCCCAAACTATTCATCAATCCACTGCAATCCTCCCCCAAACTATTCATCAACCCACAGCAATCCTCCCCCAAACTATTCATCAATCCACTGCAATCCTCCCCAAACTATTCATCAATCCACAGAAATCCTCCCCCAGACTATTCATCAATCCACTGCAATCCTCCCCCAAACTATTCATCAATTCACTGCAATCCTCCCTCAATCTATTCATCAATCCACTGCAATCCTCCCCCAAACTATTCATCAATCCACTGCAATCCTGCCCCTAACTATTCATCAAACCACTGCAATCCTCCCCCAAACTATTCATCAATCCACTGCAATCCTCCCACAAACTGTTCATCAATCCACTGCAATCCTCCCCCAAACTATTCATCAATCCAGAGAAATCCTCCCCCAAACTATTCATCAATCCACTGCAATCCTTCCCAAACTATTCATCAATGAACTGCAATCCTCCGCAAACTATTCTTCAATCCACTGCAATCCTCCCCCAAACTACTCATCAATCCACTGCAATTATCCCCCAAACTATTCATCAACCCACTGAAATATTCCTCCAAACTATTCACCAATCCATGCAATCCTCCCCCAAACTATTCATCAATCCACTGCAATCCTTCCCAAACTATTCTTCAATCCGCTGCAATCTGCCCCCAAACTATTCATCAATCCACTGCAATCCTCCGCAAACAATTCATCAACCCACTGCACTCCTCCCCCAAACTATTCATCAATCCTCTGCAATCCTCCCCCAAGCTAGTCATCAATCCGCTGCAATCCTCCCCCAAACTATTCATCAATCCACTGCAATCCTCCGCAAACAATTCATCAACCCACTGCAATCCTCCCCCAAACTATTCATCAATCCACTGCAATTCTTCCCAAACTATTCATCAATCCACTGCAATCCTCCCTCAAACTATTCATCAATCCACAGAAATCCTTCCCAAACTATTCATCAATCCACTGCAATCCTCTGCAAATTATTCATCATTTCACTGAAATCCTCCCCCAAACTATTCATCAGTCGACTACAATCCTCCCCCAAACTATTCATCAACCCACTGCAATCCTCCGCACACCATTCAAACATCCATTGCAATCCTCCCCCAAACTATTCATCAATCCTCTGCAATTCTCCGCAAACTATTCATCAAAACATTGCAATCCTCCCCCAAAGTATTCATCAATCCATTGCAATCCTCCTCAAACTATTCATCAACCCACTGAAATCCAACCCCAAACTATTCATCAATCCACTGCAATCCTCCCCAAACTATTCATCAATCCACTGCAATCCTCCACCAAACTATTCATCAATCCACTGCAATCCTCCGCCAAACTATTCATCAATCCACTGCAATCCCCCGCAAACTATTCATCAATCTACTGCAATCTTTCGGAAACTATTCATCAATACACTGCAATCCTCACGCAAACTATTCATCAATCCACTGCAATCCTCACCCAAACTATTCATCAACAAACTGCAATCCTCCCCCAAACTATTCATCAACCACTGAAATACTCCTCCAAACTATTCATCAACCCACTGCAATCCTCCCCCAAACTACTCATCAATCCACTGAAATCCTCCCCCAAACTATTCATCAATCCACTGCAATCCTCCCCAAACTATTCATCAATCCACTGCAATCCTCCACCAAACTATTCATCAATCCATTGCAATCCTCCACCAAACTATTCATCAATCCACTGCAATCGTCCCCCAAACTATTCATCAATCCACTGCAATCCTTCCCAAACTATTCATCCATCCACTGCAATCCTCCCCCAAACTACTCAACAATCTACTGCAATCCTCCGCAAACTATTCATCAATCCACTGCAATCCTCCCCCAAACTATTCATCAATTCACTGCAATCCTCCCCCAAACTATTCATCAATCCACTGAAATCCTCCCCCAAACTATTCATCAATCCACTGCAATCCTCCCCCAAACTATTCATCAATCCACTGCAATGCTCCCCCAATCTATTCATCAATCCATTGCAATCCTCACCCAAACTATTCATGATTCCACTGCAATCCTCCCCCAAAATATTCAACAACCCAATGCAATCCTCCGCAAACTATTCATCAATCCATTGAAATCCTCCCCCAAACTATTCATTAATCCATTGCAATCCTCACCCAAACTATTCATTAATACACTGCAATCCTCCCCAAAACTATTCATCAATCCACTGAAATCCTGCCCCAAACTATTCATCAATCCACTGCAATACTCCGCAAACTATTCATCAATCGACTGAAATCCTCCCCCAAACTATACATCAATTCTCTGCAATCCTCCCCGAAACAATTCATCAATCCACTGAAATCCTCCCCTAAACTATTCACCAACCCAGTGCAATCCTCCGCAAACTATTCATCAATCCACTGCAATCCTCACCAAACTATTCATCAATCCATTGCAATCCTCACCGAAACTATTCATCAATGCACTGCAATCCTCCCCAAAACTATTCATCAATCCACTGAAATCCTCCCCCAAACTATTCATCAATCCACTGCAATCCTCCGCATACTATTCATCAATCCACTGCAATCCTCCCCCAAACTATTCATCAATCCACTGCAATCCTTCCCCAAACTATTCATCAATCCACTGCAATCCTTCCCAAACTATTCATCAATCCACTGCAATCCTCCCTCAAACTATTCATCAATCCACAGAAATCCTTCCCAAACTATTCATCAATCCACTGCAATCCTCTGCAAATTATTCATCATTTCACTGAAATCCTCCCCCAAACTATTCATCAATCGACTACAATCCTCCCCCAAACTATTCATCAACCCACTGCAATCCTCCGCACACCATTCAACAATCCATTGCAATCCTCTCCAAACTATTCATCAATCCTCTGCAATTCTCCGCAAACTATTCATCAATCCATTGCAATCCTCCCCCAAAGTATTATTCAATCCATTGCAATCCTCCTCCAAAGTATTCATCAACCCACTGAAATCCAACCCCAAACTATTCATCAATTCACTGCAATCCTCTGCAAACTATTGATCAATCCAATGCAATCCTCCGCAAATTATTGGTCAATCTATTGCAATCCTCCCCAAACTATTCATCAATCCACTGCAATCCTCCCCCAAACTATTCATCAATCTACTGCAATCCTCCCCATACTATTCATCAATCCACTGCAATCCTGCACAAACTATTCACCAATCCACTGCAATCCTCCCCCAAACTATTCATCAATCCACTGCAATCCTCCCCCAAACTATTCATCAATCTACTGCAATCCTCCCCATACTATTCATCAATCCACTGCAATCCTGCACAAACTATTCACCAATCCACTGCAATCCTCCCCCAAACTATTCATCAATCCACAGCAATCCTCCGCAAAGTATTCACCAATCCACTGCAATCCTCCACCAAACTATTCATCAATCTTCTGCAATTTTCCCCAAACTATTCATCAATCCACTGCAATCCTCTGCAAATTATTCATCATTTCACTGAAATCCTCCCCCAAACTATTCATCAATCCACTGCAATCCTCCCCCAAACTATTCATCAACCCACTGCAATCCTCCGCAAACTCAGCAATCCATTGCAATCCTCCCCCAAACTATTCATCAATCCACTGCAATTCTCCGACAACTATTCATCAATCCATTGCAATCCTCCCCCAAAGTATTCATCAATCCATTGCAATCCTCCTCAAACTATTCATCAACCCACTGAAATCCTCCCCCAAACTATTTATCAATCCACTGCAATCCTCCCCCAAACTATTCATCAATCCACTGAAATCCTCCCCCAAACTATTCATCAATCCACTGCAATCCACCCCCAAACTATTCATCAATTCACTGCAAACCACCCCCAAACTATTCATCAATCCACTGCAATCCTCCCCCAAACTATTCATCAATTCACTGCAACCCTCCCCCAAACTATTCATCAATCCACTGCAATCCTCCGCTAACTATTCATCAATCCACTGCAATCCTCCCCGAAACTATCCATCAATCCACTGCAATCCTCCCCCAAACTATTCATGAATCCAAAGAAATCCTCCCCCAAACAATTCATCAACCCAATGCAATCCTCCGCAAAATATTCATCAATCCACTGCAATCCTCACCAAACTATTCATCTCTCCACTGAAATCCTCCCCCAAACAATTCATCAACCCAATGCAATCCTCCGCAAAATATTCATCAATCCACTGCAATCCTCCCCGAAACTATTCATCAATCAACTGAAATCCTCCCCGAAACTATTCATCAACCCAGAGCAATCCTCCGCACACTATTCATCAATCCACTGCAATCCTCACCAAACTATTCATCAATCCATTGCAATCCTCACCCAGCTATTCATCAACCCACTGCAATCCTCCCCCAAACTATTCATCTATCCACTGAAATCCTCCCCCAAACAATTCATCAACCCAATGCAATCCTCCGCAAAATATTCATCAATCCACTGCAATCCTCCCCGAAACTATTCATCAATCAACTGAAATCCTCCCCGAAACTATTCATCAACCCAGTGCAATCCTCCGCACACTATTCATCAATCCACTGCAATCCTCACCAAACTATTCATCAATACATTGCAATCCTCACCCAGCTATTCATCAACCCACTGCAATCCTCCCCCAAACTATTCAGCTATCCACTGAAATCCTCCCCCAAACTATTCATCAATCCACTGCAATCCTCCGCAAACTATTCATCAATCCACTGAAATCCTCCCCCAAACTAGTCATCAATCCACTACAATCCTCCGCAAACTATTCATCAATCCACTGAAATCCTCTCCCAAACTATACATCAATTCTCTGCAATCCTCCCCCAAAATATTCATCAATCCACTGCAATTCTCCCCCAAACTTTTCATCAATCCTCTGAAATCCTCCCCCAAACTATTCATCAATCCACTGCAATCCACACCCAAACTATTCATCAACCCACTGCTATCCTCCCCCAAACTATTCATCAATCCACTGCAATCCTCCCCAAACTATTCATCAATCCACAGAAATCCTCCCCCAGACTATTCATCAATCCACTGCAATCCTCCCCCAAACTATTCATCAATCCACTGCAATCCTCCCCCAAACTATTCATCAATTCACTGCAATCCTCCCTCAATCTATTCATCAATCCACTGCAATCCTCCCCCAAACTATTCATCAATTCACTGCAATCCTCCCCCAGACTATTCATCAATCCACTGCAATCGTCCCCCAAACTATTCATCAATCCACTGCAATCCTCCCCCAAACTATTCATCAATCCACTGCAATCCTGCCCGAACTATTCTTCAATCCACTGCAATCCTCCCCCAAACTATTCATCAATCCACTGCTATCCTCCCCCAAACTATTCATCAATCCACTGCAATCCTCCCCCTAACTATTCATCAAACCACTGAAATCCTCCCCCATACTATTCATCAATCCATTGCAATCCTCCCCCAAACTATTCATCAATCCACTGCAATCCTCCCCCAAACTATTCATCAATCCACTGCAATCCTCCACCAAACTATTCATCAATCCACTGCAATCCTCCACAAATTATTCATCAATCCACTGCAATCCTCCCACAAACTGTTCATCAATCCACTGCAATCCTTCCCAAACTATTCATCAATCCACTGCAATCCTCCCCCAAACTATTCATCAATCCAGAGAAATCCTCCCCCAAACTATTCATCAATCCACTGCAATCCTTCCCAAACTATTCATCAATCCACTGCAATCCTCCCCCAAACTATTCATCAATCCACTGCAATCCTTCCCCAAACTATTCATCAATCCACTGCAATCCTCCCCGAAACTATTCATCAATCCACTGCAATCCTCTGCAAACTATTCATCAATCCACTGCAATCCTTCCCAAACTATTCATCAATCCACTGCATTCCTCCCCCAAACTATTCATCAATCAACTTTAATCCTCCCCCAAACTATTCATCAATCCACTGCAATTCTCCCCCAAATTATTCATCAATCCACTGCAATCCTTCCCCAATCTATTCATCAATCCACTGCAATCCTCCGCAAACTATTCATCAATCCATTGAAATCCTCCCCCAAACTATTCATCAATCCATTGCAATCCTCCTCCAAAGTATTCATCAATCAACTGCAATCCTCCCCCAAACTATTCATCAATTCACTGCAATCCTCTGCAATCTATTGATCAATCCAATGCAATCCTCCGCAAATTATTAGTCAATCTATTGCAATACTCCCCAAACTATTCATCAATCCACTGCAATCCTCCCCCAAACAATTCATCAATCCACTGCAATTCTCCCCATCCTATTCATCAATCCACTGCAATCCTGCACAAACTATTCACCAATCCACTGCAATCCTCCCCCAAACTATTCATCAATTCACTGCAATCCTCCGCAAAAGTATTTACCAATCCACTGCAATCCTCCACCAAACTATTCATCAATCTTCTGCAATCTTCGCCAAAATATTCATCAATCCACTGTTATCCTCCCCCAAACTATTTATCAATCCACTGCAATCCTCCCCCAAACTATTCATCAATCCACTGCAATCCTCCCCCAAACTATTCATCAATCCACTGCAATACTTCCCAAACTATTCATCAATCTTCTGCAATCCTTCCCCAAACTATTCATCAATCCACTGCAATCCTCCCCCAAACTATTCATCAGTCCACTGCAATCCTTCCCCAAACTATTCATCAATCCACTGCAATCCTCCCCAAACTATACATCAATCCACTGCAATCCTTCCCAAACAATTCATCAATCCACTGCAATCCTCACCAAACTATTCATCAATCCATTGCAATCCTCACCCAAACTATTCATCAATCCACTGCAATCCTCCCCAAAACTATTCATCTATCCACTGAAATCCTCCCCCAAACTATTCATCAATCCACTGCAATCCTCCCCCAAACTATTCATCAACCCACTGCAATCCTCCCACAAACTATTCATCAATCCACTGCAATCCTCCGCAAACTATTCATCACCCATTGCAATCCTCCCCCAAACTATTCATCAATCCACTGCAATCCTCTGCAAACTATTCATCAATCCATTGCAATCCTCCCCCAAAGTATTCATCAATCCATTGCAATCCTCCCCAAACTATTCATCAATCCACTGCAATTCTCCACCAAACTATTCATCAATTCACTGCAATCCTCTGCAAACTATTCATCAATCCACTGCAATCCTCCGCAAACTATTCATCAATCCACTGCAATCCTCCCCCAAACTATTCATCAATCCACTGAAATCCTTCGCAAACTATTCATCAATCTACTGCAATCTTCCGCAAACTATTCATCAATCCTCAGTAATCCTCCCCCAAACTATTCAACAATCATTTGCAATCCTCCCCCAAACTATTCATCAATCCACTGCAATCCTCCGTAAACTATTCACCAATCCACTGCAATCGTCCCCCAAACTATTCATCAATCCACTGCAATCCCACCCAAACTATTCATCAATCCACTGCAATCCTCCCCCAAACTATTCAGCAATCCACTGCAATCCATCCCAAACTATTCATCACTCTACTGCAATCCTCCGCAAACTACTCACCAATCCACTGCAATCCTCCCCCAAACTATTCATCAATCCAGTGCAATCCTTCCCAAACTATTCATCAATCCACTGCAATCCTCCCCCAAACTATTCATCAATCCACTGCAATCCTTCCCAAACTATTCATCAATCTACTGCAATCCTCCCCCAAACTATTCATCAATCCACTGCAATCCTCCCCCAAACTATTCATCAATCCACTGCAATCCTCCGCAAACTATTCATCAACCCACTGCACTCCTCCCCCAAACTATTCATCAACCGACTGCAATCCTCCACCAAACCATTCATCAATTCACTGCAGTCCTGCCCCAAACTATTCATCAATCCACTGCAATCCTCCCCCAAACTATTCATCAATCCACTGCAATCCTCCCCCAAACTATTCATCAATCCACTGCAATCCTCCCCCAAACTATTCATCAAACCACTGCAATTCTCCGCAAACTATTCATCAATCCACTGAAATCCTCCCCCAAACTATTCATCAATCCAGTGCAATCCTTCCCAAACTATTCATCAATCCAATGCAATCCTTCCCAAACTATTCATCAATCCACTGCAATCCTCCCTCAAACTATTCATCAATCCACAGAAATCCTTCCCAAACTATTCATCAATCCACTGCAATCCTCCCCCAAACTATTCATCAACCCACTGCAATCCTCCGCAAACTCAGCAATCCATTGCAATCCTCCCCCAAACTATTCATCAATCCACTGCAATTTTTCGCCAACTATTCATCAATCCATTGCAATCCTCCCCCAAACTATTCATCAATCCACTGCAATCCTCCCAAAACCATTCATCAATCCACTGCAATCCTCCACCAAACTATTCATCAATCCACTGCAATCCTCCGCCAAACTATTCATCCATCCACTGCAATCGTCCCCCAAACTATTCATCAATCCACTGCAATCCTTCCCACACTATTTATCAATCCACTGCAATCCTCCCCCAAACTATTCATCAATCCACTGAAATCCTCCCCCAAACTATTCATCAATCCACTGCAATCCTCCCCCAAACTATTCATCAATTCACTGCAAACCACCCCCAAACTATTCATCAATCCACTGCAATCCTCCCCCAAACTACTCATCAATTCACTGCAACCCTCCCCCAAACTATTCATCAATCCACTGCAATCCTCCGCTAACTATTCATCAATCCACTGCAATCCTCCCCGAAACTATCCATCAATCCACTGCAATCCTCCCCCAAACTATTCATGAATCCAAAGAAATCCTCCCCCAAACAATTCATCAACCCAATGCAATCCTCCGCAAAATATTCATCAATCCACTGCAATCCTCACCAAACTATTCATCTATCCACTGAAATCCTCCCCCAAACAATTCATCAACCCAATGCAATCCTCCGCAAAATATTCATCAATCCACTGCAATCCTCCCCGAAACTATTCATCAATCAACTGAAATCCTCCCCGAAACTATTCATCAACCCAGTGCAATCCTCCGCACACTATTCATCAATCCACTGCAATCCTCACCAAACTATTCATCAATCCATTGCAATCCTCACCCAGCTATTCATCAACCCACTGCAATCCTCCCCAAAACTATTCATCTATCCACTGAAATCCTCCCCCAAACTATTCATCAATCCACTGCAATCCTCCGCAAACTATTCATCAATCCACTGAAATCCTCCCCCAAACTAGTCATCAATCCACTACAATCCTACGCAAACTATTCATCAATCCACTGAAATCCTCTCCCAAACTATACATCAATTCTCTGCAATCCTCCCCCAAAATATTCATCAATCCACTGCAATTCTCCCCCAAACTTTTCATCAATCCTCTGCAATCCTCCCCCAAACTATTCATCAATCCACAGAAATCCTCCCCCAGACTATTCATCAATCCACTGCAATCCTCCCCCAAACTATTCATCAATCCTCTGCAATCCTCCCCCAAACTATTCATCAATCCACAGAAATCCTCCCCCAGACTATTCATCAATCCACTGCAATCCTCCCCCAAACTATTCATCAATTCACTGCAATCCTCCCTCAATCTATTCATCAATCCACTGCAATCCTCCCCCAAACTATTCATCAATCCACTGCAATCGTCCCCCAAACTATTCATCAATCCACTGCAATCCTCCCCCAAACTATTCATCAATCCACTGCTATCCTCCCCCAAACTATTCATCAATCCACTGCAATCCTCCCCCTAACTATTCATCAAACCACTGAAATCCTCCCCCATACTATTCATCAATCCACTGCAATCCTCCCCCAAACTATTCATCAATCCGCTGCAATCCTCCACCAAACTATTCATCAATCCACTGCAATCCTCCACAAATTATTCATCAATCCACTGCAATCCTCCCACAAACTGTTCATCAATCCACTGCAATCCTTCCCAAACTATTCATCAATCCACTGCAATCCTCCCCCAAACTATTCATCAATCCAGAGAAATCCTCCCCCAAACTATTCATCAATCCACTGCAATCCTTCCCAAACTATTGATCAATCCACTGCAATCCTCCCCCAAACTATTCATCAATCTACTGCAATCCTTCCCAAACTATTCATCAATCTTCTGCAATCCTTCCCCAAACTATTCATCAATCCACTGCAATCCTCCGCAAACTATTCTTCAATCCACTGCAATCCTCCCCCAAACTATTCATCAATCCATGCAATCCTCCCCCAAACTATTCATCAATCCAGTGCAATCCTCTCCCAAACTATTCATCAATTTACTGCAATCCTCCCTCAATCTATTCATCAATCCACTGCAATCCTCCCCCAAACTATTCATCAATCCACTGCAATCCTTCCCAAACTATTCTTCAATCCACTGCAATCCTCCCCCAAACTATTCATCAATGCGCTGCGATCCTCCCCCAAACTATTTATCAGTCCACTGCTATCCTCCCCCAAACTATTCATCAATCCACTGCAATCCTCCGCAAACTATTCATCAATCCACTGCAATCCTTCCCCAAACTATTCATCAATCCACTGCAATCCTCCGCAAACTATTCATCCATCCACTGCAATCCTCCGCAAACTATTCATCAATCCACTGAAATCCTCCGCAAATTATTCATCAATCCACTGCAATCCTTCCCAAACTATTCATCAATCCACTGCAATCCTCCACCAAACTATTCATCAATCCACAGAAATCCTCCCCCAAACTATTCATCAATCCACTGCAATCCTTCCCCAAACTATTCATCAATCCACTGCAATCCTCCCCCAAACTATTCATCAATCCACTGCAATCCTCCCCCAAACTATTCATCAATCAACTGTAATCATCCCCCAAACTATTCATCAATCCACTGCAATTCTCCCCCAAATTATTCATCAATCCACTGCAATCCTTCCCCAATCTATTCATCAATCCACTGCAATCCTCCGCAAACTATTCATCAATCCATTGCAATCCGCCCCCAAACTATTCATTAATCCACTGCAATCCTCCGCAAACTATACATCAATCCATTGCAATCCTCCTCCAAAGAATTCATCAATCAACTGCAATCCTCCCCCAAACTATTCATCAATTCACTGCAGTCCTCTGCAAACTATTGATCAATCCAATGCAATCCTCCTCAAATTATTAGTCAATCTATTGCAATCCTCCCCAAACTATTCATCAATCCACTGCAATCCTCCCCCAAACTATTCATCAATCTACTGCAATCCTCCCCATACTATTCATCAATCCACTGCAATCCTCCCCCAAACTATTCATCAATCCACAGCAATCCTCCGCAAAGTATTCACCAATCCACTGCAATCCTCCACCAAACTATTCATCAATCCTCTGCAATTTTCCCCAACATATTCATCAATCCACTGTTATCCTCCCCCAAACGATTTATCAATCCACTGCAATCCTCCCCTAAACTATTCATCAATCCACTGCAATCCTCCCCCAAACTATTCATCAATCCACTGCAATCCTTCCCAAACTATTCATCCATGTTCTGCAATCCTCCCCCAAACTATTCATCAATCCACTGCAATCCTCCCCCAAACTATTCATCAATCCACTGCAATCCTCCCCCAAACTATTCATCAATCCACTGCAATCCTTCCCCAAACTATTCATCAATCCACTGCAATCCTCCCCCAAACTATTCATCAATCCACTGCAATCCTTCGCAAACTATTCATCAATCTACTGCAATCCTCCCCCAAACTATTCATCAATCCACTGCAATCCTCCCCCAAACTATTCATCAATCCCCTGCAATCCTCCCCCAAACTATTCATCAATCATTTGCAATCCTCCCCCAAACTATTCATCAATCCACTGCAATCCTCCGTAAACTATTCACCAATCCACTGCAATCGTCCCCCAAACTATTCATCAATCCACTGCAATCCCACCCAAACTGTTCATCAATCCACTGCAATCCTCCCCCAAACTATTCAGCAATCCACTGCAATCCTTCCCAAACTATTCATCACTCTACTGCAATCCTCCGCAAACTACTCACCAATCCACTGCAATCCTCCCCCAAACTATTCATCAATCCACTGCAATCCTTCCCAAACTATTCATCAATCCACTGCAATCCTCCCCCAAACTATTCATCAATCCACTGCAATCCTCCCCCAAACTATTCATCAATCCACTGCAATCCTCCGCAAACTATTCATCAACCCACTGCACTCCTCCCCCAAACTATTCATCAACCGACTGCAAGCCTCCACCAAACCATTCATCAATTCACTGCAGTCCTGCCCCAAACTATTCATCAATCCACTGCAATCCTCCCCCAAACTATTCATCAATCCACTGCAATCCTCCCCCAAACTATTCATCAATCCACTGAAATCCTCCCCCAAACTATTCATCAATCCAGTGCAATCCTTCCCAAACTATTGATCAATCCACTGCAATCCACCCCCAAACTATTCATCAATCTACTGCAATCCTTCCCAAACTATTCATCAATCTTCTGCAATCCTTCCCCAAACTATTCATCAATCCACTGCAATCCTCCGCAAACTATTCTTCAATCCACTGCAATCCTCCCCCAAACTATTCATCAATCCATGCAATCCTCCCCCAAACTATTCATCAATCCAGTGCAATCCTCCCCCAAACTATTCATCAATTCACTGCAATCCTCCCTCAATCTATTCATCAATCCACTGCAATCCTCCCCCAAACTATTCATCAATCCACTGCAATCCTTCCCAAACTATTCTTCAATCCACTGCAATCCTCCCCCAAACTATTCATCAATGCGCTGCGATCCTCCCCCAAACTATTTATCAGTCCACTGCTATCCTCCCCCAAACTATTCATCAATCCACTGCAATCCTCCGCAAACTATTCATCAATCCACTGCAATCCTTCCCCAAACTATTCATCAATCCACTGCAATCCTCCGCAAACTATTCATCCATCCACTGCAATCCTCCGCAAACTATTCATCAATCCACTGAAATCCTCCGCAAATTATTCATCAATCCAATGCAATCCTTCCCTAAACTATTCATCAATCCACTGCAATCCTCCACCAAACTATTCATCAATCCACAGAAATCCTCCCCCAAACTATTCATCAATCCACTGCAATCCTTCCCCAAACTATTCATCAATCCACTGCATTCCTCCCCCAAACTATTCATCAATCCACTGCAATCCTCCCCCAAACTATTCATCCATCAACTGTAATCATCCCCCAAACTATTCATCCATCCACTGCAATTCTCCCCCAAATTATTCATCAATCCACTGCAATCCTTCCCCAATCTATTCATCAATCCACTGCAATCCTCCGCAAACTATTCATCAATCCATTGCAATCCGCCCCCAAACTATTCATCAATCCACTGCAATCCTCCGCAAACTATACATCAATCCATTGCAATCCTCCTCCAAAGAATTCATCAATCAACTGCAATCCTCCCCCAAACTATTCATCAATTCACTGCAGTCCTCTGCAAACTATTGATCAATCCAATGCAATCCTCCTCAAATTATTAGTCAATCTGTTGCAATCCTCCCCAAACTATTCATCAATCCACTGCAATCCTCCCCCAAACTATTCATCAATCTACTGCAATCCTCCCCATACTATTCATCAATCCACTGCAATCCTCCCCCAAACTATTCATCAATCCACAGCAATCCTCCGCAAAGTATTCACCAATCCACTGCAATCCTCCACCAAACTATTCATCAATCCTCTGCAATTTTCCCCAACATATTCATCAATCCACTGTTATCCTCCCCCAAACTATTTATCAATCCACTGCAATCCTCCCCTAAACTATTCATCAATCCACTGCAATCCTCCCCCAAACTATTCATCAATCCACTGCAATCCTTCCCAAACTATTCATCCATGTTCTGCAATCCTCCCCCAAACTATTCATCAATCCACTGCAATCCTCCCCCAAACTATTCATCAATCCACTGCAATCCTCCCCCAAACTATTCATCAATCCACTGCAATCCTTCCCCAAACTATTCATCAATCCACTGCAATCCTCCCCCAAACTATTCATCAATCCACTGCAATCCTTCGCAAACTATTCATCAATCTACTGCAATCCTCCCCCAAACTATTCATCAATCCACTGCAATCCTCCCCCAAACTATTCATCAATCCCCTGCAATCCTCCCCCAAACTATTCATCAATCATTTGCAATCCTCCCCCAAACTATTCATCAATCCACTGCAATCCTCCGTAAACTATTCACCAATCCACTGCAATCGTCCCCCAAACTATTCATCAATCCACTGCAATCCCACCCAAACTGTTCATCAATCCACTGCAATCCTCCCCCAAACTATTCAGCAATCCACTGCAATCCTTCCCAAACTATTCATCACTCTACTGCAATCCTCCGCAAACTACTCACCAATCCACTGCAATCCTCCCCCAAACTATTCATCAATCCACTGCAATCCTTCCCAAACTATTCATCAATCCACTGCAATCCTCCCCCAAACTATTCATCAATCCACTGCAATCCTCCCCCAAACTATTCATCAATCCACTGCAATCCTCCGCAAACTATTCATCAACCCACTGCACTCCTCCCCCAAACTATTCATCAACCGACTGCAAGCCTCCACCAAACCATTCATCAATTCACTGCAGTCCTGCCCCAAACTATTCATCAATCCACTGCAATCCTCCCCCAAACTATTCATCAATCCACTGCAATCCTCCCCCAAACTATTCATCAATCCACTGAAATCCTCCCCCAAACTATTCATCAATCCAGTGCAATCCTTCCCCAAACTATTCATCAATCCAATGCAATCCTTCCCAAACTATTCACCAATCCACTGCAATCCTCCCTCAAACTATTCATCAATCCACAGAAATCCTTCCCAAACTATTCATCAATCCACTGCAATCCTCCGCCAAACTATTCATCAACCCACTGCAATCCTCCGCAAACTCAGCAATCCATTGCAATCCTCCCCCAAACTATTCATCAATCCACTGCAATTCTCCGCCAACTATTCATCATTCCATTGCAATCCTCCCCCAAAGTATTCATCAATCCATTGCAATCCTCCTCAAACTATTCATCAACCCACTGAAATCCTCCCCCAAACTATTCATCAATCCACTGCAATCCTCCCAAAACCATTCATCAATCCACTGCAATCCTCCACCAAACTATTCATCAATCCACTGCAATCCTCCGCCAAACTATTCATCCATCCACTGCAATCGTCCCCCAAACTATTCATCAATCCACTGCAATCCTTCCCACACTATTTATCAATCCACTGCAATCCTCCCCCAAACTATTCATCAATCCACTGAAATCCTCCCCCAAACTATTCATCAATCCACTGCAATCCTCCCCCAAACTATTCATCAATTCACTGCAAACCACCCCCAAACTATTCATCAATCCACTGCAATCCTCCCCCAAACTATTCATCAATCCACTGCAATCCTCCCCGAAACTATCCATCAATCCACTGCAATCCTCCCCCAAACTATTCATGAATCCAAAGAAATCCTCCCCCAAACAATTCATCAACCCAATGCAATCCTCCGCAAAATATTCATCAATCCACTGCAATCCTCCCCGAAAATATTCATCAATCAACTGAAATCCTCCCCGAAACTATTCATCAACCCAGTGCAATCCTCCGCACACTATTCATCAATCCACTGCAATCCTCACCAAACAATTCATCAATCCATTGCAATCCTCACCCAGCTATTCATCAACCCACTGCAATCCTCCCCCAAACTATTCATCTATCCACTGAAATCCTCCCCCAAACAATTCATCAACCCAATGCAATCCTCCGCAAAATATTCATCAATCCACTGCAATCCTCCCCGAAACTATTCATCAATCAACTGAAATCCTCCCCGAAACTATTCATCAACCCAGTGCAATCCTCCGCACACTATTCATCAATCCACTGCAATCCTCACCAAACTATTCATCAATACATTGCAATCCTCACCCAGCTATTCATCAACCCACTGCAATCCTCCCCAAAACTATTCAGCTATCCACTGAAATCCTCCCCCAAACTATTCATCAATCCACTGCAATCCTCCGCAAACTATTCATCAATCCACTGAAATCCTCCCCCAAACTAGTCATCAATCCACTACAATCCTCCCACAAACTATTCATCAATCTACTGCAATCCTTCCCAAACTATTCATCAATCTTCTGCAATCCTTCCCCAAACTATTCATCAATCCACTGCAATCCTCCGCAAACTATTCTTCAATCCACTGCAATCCTCCCCCAAACTATTCATCAATCCATGCAATCCTCCCCCAAACTATTCATCAATCCAGTGCAATCCTCCCCCAAACTATTCATCAATTCACTGCAATCCTCCCTCAATCTATTCATCAATCCACTGCAATCCTCCCCCAAACTATTCATCAATCCACTGCAATCCTTCCCAAACTATTCTTCAATCCACTGCAATCCTCCCCCAAACTATTCATCAATGCGCTGCGATCCTCCCCCAAACTATTTATCAGTCCACTGCTATCCTCCCCCAAACTATTCATCAATCCACTGCAATCCTCCGCAAACTATTCATCAATCCACTGCAATCCTTCCCCAAACTATTCATCAATCCACTGCAATCCTCCGCAAACTATTCATCCATCCACTGCAATCCTCCGCAAACTATTCATCAATCCACTGAAATCCTCCGCAAATTATTCATCAATCCACTGCAATCCTTCCCTAAACTATTCATCAATCCACTGCAATCCTCCACCAAACTATTCATCAATCCACAGAAATCCTCCCCCAAACTATTCATCAATCCACTGCAATCCTTCCCCAAACTATTCATCAATCCACTGCAATCCTCCCCCAAACTATTCATCAATCCACTGCAATCCTCCCCCAAACTATTCATCCATCAACTGTAATCATCCCCCAAACTATTCATCCATCCACTGCAATTCTCCCCCAAATTATTCATCAATCCACTGCAATCCTTCCCCAATCTATTCATCAATCCACTGCAATCCTCCGCAAACTATTCATCAATCCATTGCAATCCGCCCCCAAACTATTCATCAATCCACTGCAATCCTCCGCAAACTATACATCAATCCATTGCAATCCTCCTCCAAAGAATTCATCAATCAACTGCAATCCTCCCCCAAACTATTCATCAATTCACTGCAGTCCTCTGCAAACTATTGATCAATCCAATGCAATCCTCCTCAAATTATTAGTCAATCTGTTGCAATCCTCCCCAAACTATTCATCAATCCACTGCAATCCTCCCCCAAACTATTCATCAATCTACTGCAATCCTCCCCATACTATTCATCAATCCACTGCAATCCTCCCCCAAACTATTCATCAATCCACAGCAATCCTCCGCAAAGTATTCACCAATCCACTGCAATCCTCCACCAAACTATTCATCAATCCTCTGCAATTTTCCCCAACATATTCATCAATCCACTGTTATCCTCCCCCAAACTATTTATCAATCCACTGCAATCCTCCCCTAAACTATTCATCAATCCACTGCAATCCTCCCCCAAACTATTCATCAATCCACTGCAATCCTTCCCAAACTATTCATCCATGTTCTGCAATCCTCCCCCAAACTATTCATCAATCCACTGCAATCCTCCCCCAAACTATTCATCAATCCACTGCAATCCTCCCCCAAACTATTCATCAATCCACTGCAATCCTTCCCCAAACTATTCATCAATCCACTGCAATCCTCCCCCAAACTATTCATCAATCCACTGCAATCCTTCGCAAACTATTCATCAATCTACTGCAATCCTCCCCCAAACTATTCATCAATCCACTGCAATCCTCCCCCAAACTATTCATCAATCCCCTGCAATCCTCCCCCAAACTATTCATCAATCATTTGCAATCCTCCCCCAAACTATTCATCAATCCACTGCAATCCTCCGTAAACTATTCACCAATCCACTGCAATCGTCCCCCAAACTATTCATCAATCCACTGCAATCCCACCCAAACTGTTCATCAATCCACTGCAATCCTCCCCCAAACTATTCAGCAATCCACTGCAATCCTTCCCAAACTATTCATCACTCTACTGCAATCCTCCGCAAACTACTCACCAATCCACTGCAATCCTCCCCCAAACTATTCATCAATCCACTGCAATCCTTCCCAAACTATTCATCAATCCACTGCAATCCTCCCCCAAACTATTCATCAATCCACTGCAATCCTCCCCCAAACTATTCATCAATCCACTGCAATCCTCCGCAAACTATTCATCAACCCACTGCACTCCTCCCCCAAACTATTCATCAACCGACTGCAAGCCTCCACCAAACCATTCATCAATTCACTGCAGTCCTGCCCCAAACTATTCATCAATCCACTGCAATCCTCCCCCAAACTATTCATCAATCCACTGCAATCCTCCCCCAAACTATTCATCAATCCACTGAAATCCTCCCCCAAACTATTCATCAATCCAGTGCAATCCTTCCCCAAACTATTCATCAATCCAATGCAATCCTTCCCAAACTATTCACCAATCCACTGCAATCCTCCCTCAAACTATTCATCAATCCACAGAAATCCTTCCCAAACTATTCATCAATCCACTGCAATCCTCCGCCAAACTATTCATCAACCCACTGCAATCCTCCGCAAACTCAGCAATCCATTGCAATCCTCCCCCAAACTATTCATCAATCCACTGCAATTCTCCGCCAACTATTCATCATTCCATTGCAATCCTCCCCCAAAGTATTCATCAATCCATTGCAATCCTCCTCAAACTATTCATCAACCCACTGAAATCCTCCCCCAAACTATTCATCAATCCACTGCAATCCTCCCAAAACCATTCATCAATCCACTGCAATCCTCCACCAAACTATTCATCAATCCACTGCAATCCTCCGCCAAACTATTCATCCATCCACTGCAATCGTCCCCCAAACTATTCATCAATCCACTGCAATCCTTCCCACACTATTTATCAATCCACTGCAATCCTCCCCCAAACTATTCATCAATCCACTGAAATCCTCCCCCAAACTATTCATCAATCCACTGCAATCCTCCCCCAAACTATTCATCAATTCACTGCAAACCACCCCCAAACTATTCATCAATCCACTGCAATCCTCCCCCAAACTATTCATCAATCCACTGCAATCCTCCCCGAAACTATCCATCAATCCACTGCAATCCTCCCCCAAACTATTCATGAATCCAAAGAAATCCTCCCCCAAACAATTCATCAACCCAATGCAATCCTCCGCAAAATATTCATCAATCCACTGCAATCCTCCCCGAAAATATTCATCAATCAACTGAAATCCTCCCCGAAACTATTCATCAACCCAGTGCAATCCTCCGCACACTATTCATCAATCCACTGCAATCCTCACCAAACAATTCATCAATCCATTGCAATCCTCACCCAGCTATTCATCAACCCACTGCAATCCTCCCCCAAACTATTCATCTATCCACTGAAATCCTCCCCCAAACAATTCATCAACCCAATGCAATCCTCCGCAAAATATTCATCAATCCACTGCAATCCTCCCCGAAACTATTCATCAATCAACTGAAATCCTCCCCGAAACTATTCATCAACCCAGTGCAATCCTCCGCACACTATTCATCAATCCACTGCAATCCTCACCAAACTATTCATCAATACATTGCAATCCTCACCCAGCTATTCATCAACCCACTGCAATCCTCCCCAAAACTATTCAGCTATCCACTGAAATCCTCCCCCAAACTATTCATCAATCCACTGCAATCCTCCGCAAACTATTCATCAATCCACTGAAATCCTCCCCCAAACTAGTCATCAATCCACTACAATCCTCCCACAAACTATTCATCAATCTACTGCAATCCTTCCCAAACTATTCATCAATCTTCTGCAATCCTTCCCCAAACTATTCATCAATCCACTGCAATCCTCCGCAAACTATTCTTCAATCCACTGCAATCCTCCCCCAAACTATTCATCAATCCATGCAATCCTCCCCCAAACTATTCATCAATCCAGTGCAATCCTCCCCCAAACTATTCATCAATTCACTGCAATCCTCCCTCAATCTATTCATCAATCCACTGCAATCCTCCCCCAAACTATTCATCAATCCACTGCAATCCTTCCCAAACTATTCTTCAATCCACTGCAATCCTCCCCCAAACTATTCATCAATGCGCTGCGATCCTCCCCCAAACTATTTATCAGTCCACTGCTATCCTCCCCCAAACTATTCATCAATCCACTGCAATCCTCCGCAAACTATTCATCAATCCACTGCAATCCTTCCCCAAACTATTCATCAATCCACTGCAATCCTCCGCAAACTATTCATCCATCCACTGCAATCCTCCGCAAACTATTCATCAATCCACTGAAATCCTCCGCAAATTATTCATCAATCCACTGCAATCCTTCCCTAAACTATTCATCAATCCACTGCAATCCTCCACCAAACTATTCATCAATCCACAGAAATCCTCCCCCAAACTATTCATCAATCCACTGCAATCCTTCCCCAAACTATTCATCAATCCACTGCAATCCTCCCCCAAACTATTCATCAATCCACTGCAATCCTCCCCCAAACTATTCATCCATCAACTGTAATCATCCCCCAAACTATTCATCCATCCACTGCAATTCTCCCCCAAATTATTCATCAATCCACTGCAATCCTTCCCCAATCTATTCATCAATCCACTGCAATCCTCCGCAAACTATTCATCAATCCATTGCAATCCGCCCCCAAACTATTCATCAATCCACTGCAATCCTCCGCAAACTATACATCAATCCATTGCAATCCTCCTCCAAAGAATTCATCAATCAACTGCAATCCTCCCCCAAACTATTCATCAATTCACTGCAGTCCTCTGCAAACTATTGATCAATCCAATGCAATCCTCCTCAAATTATTAGTCAATCTGTTGCAATCCTCCCCAAACTATTCATCAATCCACTGCAATCCTCCCCCAAACTATTCATCAATCTACTGCAATCCTCCCCATACTATTCATCAATCCACTGCAATCCTCCCCCAAACTATTCATCAATCCACAGCAATCCTCCGCAAAGTATTCACCAATCCACTGCAATCCTCCACCAAACTATTCATCAATCCTCTGCAATTTTCCCCAACATATTCATCAATCCACTGTTATCCTCCCCCAAACTATTTATCAATCCACTGCAATCCTCCCCTAAACTATTCATCAATCCACTGCAATCCTCCCCCAAACTATTCATCAATCCACTGCAATCCTTCCCAAACTATTCATCCATGTTCTGCAATCCTCCCCCAAACTATTCATCAATCCACTGCAATCCTCCCCCAAACTATTCATCAATCCACTGCAATCCTCCCCCAAACTATTCATCAATCCACTGCAATCCTTCCCCAAACTATTCATCAATCCACTGCAATCCTCCCCCAAACTATTCATCAATCCACTGCAATCCTTCGCAAACTATTCATCAATCTACTGCAATCCTCCCCCAAACTATTCATCAATCCACTGCAATCCTCCCCCAAACTATTCATCAATCCCCTGCAATCCTCCCCCAAACTATTCATCAATCATTTGCAATCCTCCCCCAAACTATTCATCAATCCACTGCAATCCTCCGTAAACTATTCACCAATCCACTGCAATCGTCCCCCAAACTATTCATCAATCCACTGCAATCCCACCCAAACTGTTCATCAATCCACTGCAATCCTCCCCCAAACTATTCAGCAATCCACTGCAATCCTTCCCAAACTATTCATCACTCTACTGCAATCCTCCGCAAACTACTCACCAATCCACTGCAATCCTCCCCCAAACTATTCATCAATCCACTGCAATCCTTCCCAAACTATTCATCAATCCACTGCAATCCTCCCCCAAACTATTCATCAATCCACTGCAATCCTCCCCCAAACTATTCATCAATCCACTGCAATCCTCCGCAAACTATTCATCAACCCACTGCACTCCTCCCCCAAACTATTCATCAACCGACTGCAAGCCTCCACCAAACCATTCATCAATTCACTGCAGTCCTGCCCCAAACTATTCATCAATCCACTGCAATCCTCCCCCAAACTATTCATCAATCCACTGCAATCCTCCCCCAAACTATTCATCAATCCACTGAAATCCTCCCCCAAACTATTCATCAATCCAGTGCAATCCTTCCCCAAACTATTCATCAATCCAATGCAATCCTTCCCAAACTATTCACCAATCCACTGCAATCCTCCCTCAAACTATTCATCAATCCACAGAAATCCTTCCCAAACTATTCATCAATCCACTGCAATCCTCCGCCAAACTATTCATCAACCCACTGCAATCCTCCGCAAACTCAGCAATCCATTGCAATCCTCCCCCAAACTATTCATCAATCCACTGCAATTCTCCGCCAACTATTCATCATTCCATTGCAATCCTCCCCCAAAGTATTCATCAATCCATTGCAATCCTCCTCAAACTATTCATCAACCCACTGAAATCCTCCCCCAAACTATTCATCAATCCACTGCAATCCTCCCAAAACCATTCATCAATCCACTGCAATCCTCCACCAAACTATTCATCAATCCACTGCAATCCTCCGCCAAACTATTCATCCATCCACTGCAATCGTCCCCCAAACTATTCATCAATCCACTGCAATCCTTCCCACACTATTTATCAATCCACTGCAATCCTCCCCCAAACTATTCATCAATCCACTGAAATCCTCCCCCAAACTATTCATCAATCCACTGCAATCCTCCCCCAAACTATTCATCAATTCACTGCAAACCACCCCCAAACTATTCATCAATCCACTGCAATCCTCCCCCAAACTATTCATCAATCCACTGCAATCCTCCCCGAAACTATCCATCAATCCACTGCAATCCTCCCCCAAACTATTCATGAATCCAAAGAAATCCTCCCCCAAACAATTCATCAACCCAATGCAATCCTCCGCAAAATATTCATCAATCCACTGCAATCCTCCCCGAAAATATTCATCAATCAACTGAAATCCTCCCCGAAACTATTCATCAACCCAGTGCAATCCTCCGCACACTATTCATCAATCCACTGCAATCCTCACCAAACAATTCATCAATCCATTGCAATCCTCACCCAGCTATTCATCAACCCACTGCAATCCTCCCCCAAACTATTCATCTATCCACTGAAATCCTCCCCCAAACAATTCATCAACCCAATGCAATCCTCCGCAAAATATTCATCAATCCACTGCAATCCTCCCCGAAACTATTCATCAATCAACTGAAATCCTCCCCGAAACTATTCATCAACCCAGTGCAATCCTCCGCACACTATTCATCAATCCACTGCAATCCTCACCAAACTATTCATCAATACATTGCAATCCTCACCCAGCTATTCATCAACCCACTGCAATCCTCCCCAAAACTATTCAGCTATCCACTGAAATCCTCCCCCAAACTATTCATCAATCCACTGCAATCCTCCGCAAACTATTCATCAATCCACTGAAATCCTCCCCCAAACTAGTCATCAATCCACTACAATCCTCCCACAAACTATTCATCAATCTACTGCAATCCTTCCCAAACTATTCATCAATCTTCTGCAATCCTTCCCCAAACTATTCATCAATCCACTGCAATCCTCCGCAAACTATTCTTCAATCCACTGCAATCCTCCCCCAAACTATTCATCAATCCATGCAATCCTCCCCCAAACTATTCATCAATCCAGTGCAATCCTCCCCCAAACTATTCATCAATTCACTGCAATCCTCCCTCAATCTATTCATCAATCCACTGCAATCCTCCCCCAAACTATTCATCAATCCACTGCAATCCTTCCCAAACTATTCTTCAATCCACTGCAATCCTCCCCCAAACTATTCATCAATGCGCTGCGATCCTCCCCCAAACTATTTATCAGTCCACTGCTATCCTCCCCCAAACTATTCATCAATCCACTGCAATCCTCCGCAAACTATTCATCAATCCACTGCAATCCTTCCCCAAACTATTCATCAATCCACTGCAATCCTCCGCAAACTATTCATCCATCCACTGCAATCCTCCGCAAACTATTCATCAATCCACTGAAATCCTCCGCAAATTATTCATCAATCCACTGCAATCCTTCCCTAAACTATTCATCAATCCACTGCAATCCTCCACCAAACTATTCATCAATCCACAGAAATCCTCCCCCAAACTATTCATCAATCCACTGCAATCCTTCCCCAAACTATTCATCAATCCACTGCAATCCTCCCCCAAACTATTCATCAATCCACTGCAATCCTCCCCCAAACTATTCATCCATCAACTGTAATCATCCCCCAAACTATTCATCCATCCACTGCAATTCTCCCCCAAATTATTCATCAATCCACTGCAATCCTTCCCCAATCTATTCATCAATCCACTGCAATCCTCCGCAAACTATTCATCAATCCATTGCAATCCGCCCCCAAACTATTCATCAATCCACTGCAATCCTCCGCAAACTATACATCAATCCATTGCAATCCTCCTCCAAAGAATTCATCAATCAACTGCAATCCTCCCCCAAACTATTCATCAATTCACTGCAGTCCTCTGCAAACTATTGATCAATCCAATGCAATCCTCCTCAAATTATTAGTCAATCTGTTGCAATCCTCCCCAAACTATTCATCAATCCACTGCAATCCTCCCCCAAACTATTCATCAATCTACTGCAATCCTCCCCATACTATTCATCAATCCACTGCAATCCTCCCCCAAACTATTCATCAATCCACAGCAATCCTCCGCAAAGTATTCACCAATCCACTGCAATCCTCCACCAAACTATTCATCAATCCTCTGCAATTTTCCCCAACATATTCATCAATCCACTGTTATCCTCCCCCAAACTATTTATCAATCCACTGCAATCCTCCCCTAAACTATTCATCAATCCACTGCAATCCTCCCCCAAACTATTCATCAATCCACTGCAATCCTTCCCAAACTATTCATCCATGTTCTGCAATCCTCCCCCAAACTATTCATCAATCCACTGCAATCCTCCCCCAAACTATTCATCAATCCACTGCAATCCTCCCCCAAACTATTCATCAATCCACTGCAATCCTTCCCCAAACTATTCATCAATCCACTGCAATCCTCCCCCAAACTATTCATCAATCCACTGCAATCCTTCGCAAACTATTCATCAATCTACTGCAATCCTCCCCCAAACTATTCATCAATCCACTGCAATCCTCCCCCAAACTATTCATCAATCCCCTGCAATCCTCCCCCAAACTATTCATCAATCATTTGCAATCCTCCCCCAAACTATTCATCAATCCACTGCAATCCTCCGTAAACTATTCACCAATCCACTGCAATCGTCCCCCAAACTATTCATCAATCCACTGCAATCCCACCCAAACTGTTCATCAATCCACTGCAATCCTCCCCCAAACTATTCAGCAATCCACTGCAATCCTTCCCAAACTATTCATCACTCTACTGCAATCCTCCGCAAACTACTCACCAATCCACTGCAATCCTCCCCCAAACTATTCATCAATCCACTGCAATCCTTCCCAAACTATTCATCAATCCACTGCAATCCTCCCCCAAACTATTCATCAATCCACTGCAATCCTCCCCCAAACTATTCATCAATCCACTGCAATCCTCCGCAAACTATTCATCAACCCACTGCACTCCTCCCCCAAACTATTCATCAACCGACTGCAAGCCTCCACCAAACCATTCATCAATTCACTGCAGTCCTGCCCCAAACTATTCATCAATCCACTGCAATCCTCCCCCAAACTATTCATCAATCCACTGCAATCCTCCCCCAAACTATTCATCAATCCACTGAAATCCTCCCCCAAACTATTCATCAATCCAGTGCAATCCTTCCCCAAACTATTCATCAATCCAATGCAATCCTTCCCAAACTATTCACCAATCCACTGCAATCCTCCCTCAAACTATTCATCAATCCACAGAAATCCTTCCCAAACTATTCATCAATCCACTGCAATCCTCCGCCAAACTATTCATCAACCCACTGCAATCCTCCGCAAACTCAGCAATCCATTGCAATCCTCCCCCAAACTATTCATCAATCCACTGCAATTCTCCGCCAACTATTCATCATTCCATTGCAATCCTCCCCCAAAGTATTCATCAATCCATTGCAATCCTCCTCAAACTATTCATCAACCCACTGAAATCCTCCCCCAAACTATTCATCAATCCACTGCAATCCTCCCAAAACCATTCATCAATCCACTGCAATCCTCCACCAAACTATTCATCAATCCACTGCAATCCTCCGCCAAACTATTCATCCATCCACTGCAATCGTCCCCCAAACTATTCATCAATCCACTGCAATCCTTCCCACACTATTTATCAATCCACTGCAATCCTCCCCCAAACTATTCATCAATCCACTGAAATCCTCCCCCAAACTATTCATCAATCCACTGCAATCCTCCCCCAAACTATTCATCAATTCACTGCAAACCACCCCCAAACTATTCATCAATCCACTGCAATCCTCCCCCAAACTATTCATCAATCCACTGCAATCCTCCCCGAAACTATCCATCAATCCACTGCAATCCTCCCCCAAACTATTCATGAATCCAAAGAAATCCTCCCCCAAACAATTCATCAACCCAATGCAATCCTCCGCAAAATATTCATCAATCCACTGCAATCCTCCCCGAAAATATTCATCAATCAACTGAAATCCTCCCCGAAACTATTCATCAACCCAGTGCAATCCTCCGCACACTATTCATCAATCCACTGCAATCCTCACCAAACAATTCATCAATCCATTGCAATCCTCACCCAGCTATTCATCAACCCACTGCAATCCTCCCCCAAACTATTCATCTATCCACTGAAATCCTCCCCCAAACAATTCATCAACCCAATGCAATCCTCCGCAAAATATTCATCAATCCACTGCAATCCTCCCCGAAACTATTCATCAATCAACTGAAATCCTCCCCGAAACTATTCATCAACCCAGTGCAATCCTCCGCACACTATTCATCAATCCACTGCAATCCTCACCAAACTATTCATCAATACATTGCAATCCTCACCCAGCTATTCATCAACCCACTGCAATCCTCCCCAAAACTATTCAGCTATCCACTGAAATCCTCCCCCAAACTATTCATCAATCCACTGCAATCCTCCGCAAACTATTCATCAATCCACTGAAATCCTCCCCCAAACTAGTCATCAATCCACTACAATCCTCCGCAAACTATTCATCAATCCACTGAAATCCTCTCCCAAACTATACATCAATTCTCTGCAATCCTCCCCCAAAATATTCATCAATCCACTGCAATTCTCCCCCAAACTTTTCATCAATCCTCTGAAATCCTCCCCCAAACTATTCATCAATCCACTGCAATCCACACCCAAACTATTCATCAACCCAGTGCAATCCTCCCCCAAACTATTCATCAATCCCCTGCAATCCTCCCCAAACTATTCATCAATCCACAGAAATCCTCCCCCAGACTATTCATCAATCCAGTGCAATCCTCCCCCAAACTATTCATCAATCCACTGCAATCCTCCCCCAAACTATTCATCAATCCACTGCAATCCTCCCCCAAACTATTCATCAATTCACTGCAATCCTCCCTCAATCTATTCATCAATCCACTGCAATCCTCCCCCAAACTATTCATCAATTCACTGCAATCCTCCCCCAGACTATTCATCAATCCACTGCAATTTTTCGCCAACTATTCATCAATCCATTGCAATCCTCCCCCAAACTATTCATCAATCCACTGCAATCCTCCCAAAACCATTCATCAATCCACTGCAATCCTCCACCAAACTATTCATCAATCCACTGCAATCCTCCGCCAAACTATTCATCCATCCACTGCAATCGTCCCCCAAACTATTCATCAATCCACTGCAATCCTTCCCACACTATTTATCAATCCACTGCAATCCTCCCCCAAACTATTCATCAATCCACTGAAATCCTCCCCCAAACTATTCATCAATCCACTGCAATCCTCCCCCAAACTATTCATCAATTCACTGCAAACCACCCCCCAACTATTCATCAATCCACTGCAATCCTCCCCCAAACTATTCATCAATTCACTGCAACCCTCCCCCAAACTATTCATCAATCCACTGCAATCCTCCGCTAACTATTCATCAATCCACTGCAATCCTCCCCGAAACTATCCATCAATCCACTGCAATCCTCCCCCAAACTATTCATGAATCCAAAGAAATCCTCCCCCAAACAATTCATCAACCCAATGCAATCCTCCGCAAAATATTCATCAATCCACTGCAATCCTCACCAAACTATTCATCTATCCACTGAAATCCTCCCCCAAACAATTCATCAACCCAATGCAATCCTCCGCAAAATATTCATCAATCCACTGCAATCCTCCCCGAAACTATTCATCAATCAACTGAAATCCTCCCCGAAACTATTCATCAACCCAGTGCAATCCTCCGCACACTATTCATCAATCCACTGCAATCCTCACCAAACTATTCATCAATCCATTGCAATCCTCACCCAGCTATTCATCAACCCACTGCAATCCTCCCCAAAACTATTCATCTATCCAGTGAAATCCTCCCCCAAACTATTCATCAATCCACTGCAATCCTCCGCAAACTATTCATCAATCCACTGAAATCCTCTCCCAAACTATACATCAATTCTCTGCAATCCTCCCCCAAAATATTCATCAATCCACTGCAATTCTCCCCCAAACTTTTCATCAATCCTCTGCAATCCTCCCCCAAACTATTCATCAATCCACAGAAATCCTCCCCCAGACTATTCATCAATCCACTGCAATCCTCCCCCAAACTATTCATCAATCCACTGCAATCCTCCCCCAAACTATTAATCAATTCACTGCAATCCTCCCTCAATCTATTCATCAATCCACTGCAATCCTCCCCCAAACTATTCATCAATTCACTGCAATCCTCCCCCAGACTATTCATCAATCCACTGCAATCGTCCCCCAAACTATTCATCAATCCACTGCAATCCTCCCCCAAACTATTCATCAATCCACTGCTATCCTCCCCCAAACTATTCATCAATCCACTGCAATCCTCCCCCTAACTATTCATCAAACCACTGAAATCCTCCCCCATACTATTCATCAATCCACTGCAATCCTCCCCCAAACTATTCATCAATCCACTGCAATCCTCCACCAAACTATTCATCAATCCGCTGCAATCCTCCACCAAACTATTCATCAATCCACTGCAATCCTCCACAAATTATTCATCAATCCACTGCAATCCTCCCACAAACTGTTCATCAATCCAGTGCAATCCTTCCCAAACTATTCATCAATCCACTGCAATCCTCCCCCAAACTATTCATCAATCCAGAGAATCCTCCCCCAAACTATTCATCAATCCACTGCAATCCTTCCCAAACTATTGATCAATCCACTGCAATCCTCCCCCAATCTATTCATCAATCTACTGCAATCCTTCCCAAACTATTCATCAATCTTCTGCAATCCTTCCCCAAACTATTCATCAATCCACTGCAATCCTCCGCAAACTATTCTTCAATCCACTGCAATCCTCCCCCAAACTATTCATCAATCCATGCAATCCTCCCCCAAACTATTCATCAATCCAGTGCAATCCTCCCCCAAACTATTCATCAATTCACTGCAATCCTCCCTCAATCTATTCATCAATCCACTGCAATCCTCCCCCAAACTATTCTTCAATCCACTGCAATCCTCCCCCAAACTATTCATCAATGCGCTGCGATCCTCCCCCAAACTATTTATCAGTCCACTGCTATCCTCCCCCAAACTATTCATCAATCCACTGCAATCCTCCGCAAACTATTCATCAATCCACTGCAATCCTCCCCCAAATTATTCATCAATCCACTGCAATCCTTCCCCAAACTATTCATCAATCCACTGCAATCCTCCGCAAACTATTCATCCATCCACTGCAATCCTCCGCAAACTATTCATCAATCCACTGAAATCCTCCGCAAATTATTCATCAATCCACTGCAATCCTTCCCAAACTATTCATCAATCCACTGCAATCCTCCACCAAACTATTCATCAATCCACAGAAATCCTCCCCCAAACTATTCATCAATCCACTGCAATCCTTCCCCAAACTATTCATCAATCCACTGCAATCCTCCCCCAAACTATTCATCAATCCACTGCAATCCTCCCCCAAACTATTCATCAATCAACTGTAATCATCCCCCAAACTATTCATCAATCCACTGCAATTCTCCCCCAAATTATTCATCAATCCACTGCAATCCTTCCCCAATCTATTCATCAATCCACTGCAATCCTCCGCAAACTATTCATCAATCCATTGCAATCCGCCCCCAAACTATTCATCAATCCACTGCAATCCTCCGCAAACTATACATCAATCCATTGCAATCCTCCTCCAAAGAATTCATCAATCAACTGCAATCCTCCCCCAAACTATTCATCAATTCACTGCAGTCCTCTGCAAACTATTGATCAATCCAATGCAATCCTCCTCAAATTATTAGTCAATCTATTGCAATCCTCCCCAAACTATTCATCAATCCACTGCAATCCTCCCCCAAACTATTCATCAATCTACTGCAATCCTCCCCATACTATTCATCAATCCACTGCAATCCTCCCCCAAACTATTCACCAATCCACTGCAATCCTCCACCAAACTATTCATCAATCCTCTGCAATTTTCCCCAACATATTCATCAATCCACTGTTATCCTCCCCCAAACTATTTATCAATCCACTGCAATCCTCCCCTAAACTATTCATCAATCCACTGCAATCCTCCCCCAAACTATTCATCAATCCACTGCAATCCTTCCCAAACTATTCATCCATGTTCTGCAATCCTCCCCCAAACTATTCATCAATCCACTGCAATCCTCCCCCAAACTATTCATCAATCCACTGCAATCCTCCCCCAAACTATTCATCAATCCACTGCAATCCTTCCCCAAACTATTCATCAATCCACTGCAATCCTCCCCCAAACTATTCATCAATCCACTGCAATCCTTCGCAAACTATTCATCAATCTACTGCAATCCTCCCCCAAACTATTCATCAATCCACTGCAATCCTCCCCCAAACTATTCATCAATCCCCTGCAATCCTCCCCCAAACTATTCATCAATCATTTGCAATCCTCCCCCAAACTATTCATCAATCCACTGCAATCCTCCGTAAACTATTCACCAATCCACTGCAATCGTCCCCCAAACTATTCATCAATCCACTGCAATCCCACCCAAACTGTTCATCAATCCACTGCAATCCTTCCCAAACTATTCATCACTCTACTGCAATCCTCCGCAAACTACTCACCAATCCACTGCAATCCTCCCCCAAACTATTCATCAATCCACTGCAATCCTCCCCCAAACTATTCATCAATCCACTGCAATTCTCCCCCAAACTATTCATCAATCCACTGCAATCCTCCGCAAACTATTCATCAACCCACTGCACTCCTCCCCCAAACTATTCATCAACCGACTGCAAGCCTCCACCAAACCATTCATCAATTCACTGCAGTCCTGCCCCAAACTATTCATCAATCCACTGCAATCCTCCCCCAAACTATTCATCAATCCACTGCAATCCTCCCCCAAACTATTCATCAATCCACTGCAATCCACCCCCAAACTATTCATCAATTCACTGCAATCCTCCCTCAATCTATTCATCAATCCACTGCAATCCTCCCCCAAACTATTCATCAATTCACTGCAATCCTCCCCCAGACTATTCATCAATCCACTGCAATCGTCCCCCAAACTATTCATCAATCCACTGCAATCCTCCCCCAAACTATTCATCAATCCACTGCTATCCTCCCCCAAACTATTCATCAATCCACTGCAATCCTCCCCCTAACTATTCATCAAACCACTGAAATCCTCCCCCATACTATTCATCAATCCACTGCAATCCTCCCCCAAACTATTCATCAATCCACTGCAATCCTCCACCAAACTATTCATCAATCCGCTGCAATCCTCCACCAAACTATTCATCAATCCACTGCAATCCTCCACAAATTATTCATCAATCCACTGCAATCCTCCCACAAACTGTTCATCAATCCAGTGCAATCCTTCCCAAACTATTCATCAATCCACTGCAATCCTCCCCCAAACTATTCATCAATCCAGAGAATCCTCCCCCAAACTATTCATCAATCCACTGCAATCCTTCCCAAACTATTGATCAATCCACTGCAATCCTCCCCCAAACTATTCATCAATCTACTGCAATCCTTCCCAAACTATTCATCAATCTTCTGCAATCCTTCCCCAAACTATTCATCAATCCACTGCAATCCTCCGCAAACTATTCTTCAATCCACTGCAATCCTCCCCCAAACTATTCATCAATCCATGCAATCCTCCCCCAAACTATTCATCAATCCAGTGCAATCCTCCCCCAAACTATTCATCAATTCACTGCAATCCTCCCTCAATCTATTCATCAATCCACTGCAATCCTCCCCCAAACTATTCTTCAATCCACTGCAATCCTCCCCCAAACTATTCATCAATGCGCTGCGATCCTCCCCCAAACTATTTATCAGTCCACTGCTATCCTCCCCCAAACTATTCATCAATCCACTGCAATCCTCCGCAAACTATTCATCAATCCACTGCAATCCTCCCCCAAATTATTCATCAATCCACTGCAATCCTTCCCCAAACTATTCATCAATCCACTGCAATCCTCCGCAAACTATTCATCCATCCACTGCAATCCTCCGCAAACTATTCATCAATCCACTGAAATCCTCCGCAAATTATTCATCAATCCACTGCAATCCTTCCCAAACTATTCATCAATCCACTGCAATCCTCCACCAAACTATTCATCAATCCACAGAAATCCTCCCCCAAACTATTCATCAATCCACTGCAATCCTTCCCCAAACTATTCATCAATCCACTGCAATCCTCCCCCAAACTATTCATCAATCCACTGCAATCCTCCCCCAAACTATTCATCAATCAACTGTAATCATCCCCCAAACTATTCATCAATCCACTGCAATTCTCCCCCAAATTATTCATCAATCCACTGCAATCCTTCCCCAATCTATTCATCAATCCACTGCAATCCTCCGCAAACTATTCATCAATCCATTGCAATTCTCCCCCAAACTATTCATCAATCCACTGCAATCCTCCGCAAACTATACATCAATCCATTGCAATCCTCCTCCAAAGAATTCATCAATCAACTGCAATCCTCCCCCAAACTATTCATCAATTCACTGCAGTCCTCTGCAAACTATTGATCAATCCAATGCAATCCTCCTCAAATTATTAGTCAATCTATTGCAATCCTCCCCAAACTATTCATCAATCCACTGCAATCCTCCCCCAAACTATTCATCAATCTACTGCAATCCTCCCCATACTATTCATCAATCCACTGCAATCCTCCCCCAAACTATTCACCAATCCACTGCAATCCTCCACCAAACTATTCATCAATCCTCTGCAATTTTCCCCAACATATTCATCAATCCACTGTTATCCTCCCCCAAACTATTTATCAATCCACTGCAATCCTCCCCTAAACTATTCATCAATCCACTGCAATCCTCCCCCAAACTATTCATCAATCCACTGCAATCCTTCCCAAACTATTCATCCATGTTCTGCAATCCTCCCCCAAACTATTCATCAATCCACTGCAATCCTCCCCCAAACTATTCATCAATCCACTGCAATCCTCCCCCAAACTATTCATCAATCCACTGCAATCCTTCCCCAAACTATTCATCAATCCACTGCAATCCTCCCCCAAACTATTCATCAATCCACTGCAATCCTTCGCAAACTATTCTTCAATCTACTGCAATCCTCCCCCAAACTATTCATCAATCCACTGCAATCCTCCCCCAAACTATTCATCAATCCCCTGCAATCCTCCCCCAAACTATTCATCAATCATTTGCAATCCTCCCCCAAACTATTCATCAATCCACTGCAATCCTCCGTAAACTATTCACCAATCCACTGCAATCGTCCCCCAAACTATTCATCAATCCACTGCAATCCCACCCAAACTGTTCATCAATCCACTGTTATCCTCCCCCAAACTATTTATCAATCCACTGCAATCCTCCCCTAAACTATTCATCAATCCACTGCAATCCTCCCCCAAACTATTCATCAATCCACTGCAATCCTTCCCAAACTATTCATCCATGTTCTGCAATCCTCCCCCAAACTATTCATCAATCCACTGCAATCCTCCCCCAAACTATTCATCAATCCACTGCAATCCTCCCCCAAACTATTCATCAATCCACTGCAATCCTTCCCCAAACTATTCATCAATCCACTGCAATCCTCCCCCAAACTATTCATCAATCCACTGCAATCCTTCGCAAACTATTCATCAATCTACTGCAATCCTCCCCCAAACTATTCATCAATCCACTGCAATCCTCCCCCAAACTATTCATCAATCCCCTGCAATCCTCCCCCAAACTATTCATCAATCATTTGCAATCCTCCCCCAAACTATTCATCAATCCACTGCAATCCTCCGTAAACTATTCACCAATCCACTGCAATCGTCCCCCAAACTATTCATCAATCCACTGCAATCCCACCCAAACTGTTCATCAATCCACTGCAATCCTTCCCAAACTATTCATCACTCTACTGCAATCCTCCGCAAACTACTCACCAATCCACTGCAATCCTCCCCCAAACTATTCATCAATCCACTGCAATCCTCCCCCAAACTATTCATCAATCCACTGCAATTCTCCCCCAAACTATTCATCAATCCACTGCAATCCTCCGCAAACTATTCATCAACCCACTGCACTCCTCCCCCAAACTATTCATCAACCGACTGCAAGCCTCCACCAAACCATTCATCAATTCACTGCAGTCCTGCCCCAAACTATTCATCAATCCACTGCAATCCTCCCCCAAACTATTCATCAATCCACTGCAATCCTCCCCCAAACTATTCATCAATCCACTGCAATCCACCCCCAAACTATTCATCAATTCACTGCAATCCTCCCTCAATCTATTCATCAATCCACTGCAATCCTCCCCCAAACTATTCATCAATTCACTGCAATCCTCCCCCAGACTATTCATCAATCCACTGCAATCGTCCCCCAAACTATTCATCAATCCACTGCAATGCTCCCCCAAACTATTCATCAATCCACTGCTATCCTCCCCCAAACTATTCATCAATCCACTGCAATCCTCCCCCTAACTATTCATCAAACCACTGAAATCCTCCCCCATACTATTCATCAATCCACTGCAATCCTCCCCCAAACTATTCATCAATCCACTGCAATCCTCCACCAAACTATTCATCAATCCGCTGCAATCCTCCACCAAACTATTCATCAATCCACTGCAATCCTCCACAAATTATTCATCAATCCACTGCAATCCTCCCACAAACTGTTCATCAATCCAGTGCAATCCTTCCCAAACTATTCATCAATCCACTGCAATCCTCCCCCAAACTATTCATCAATCCAGAGAATCCTCCCCCAAACTATTCATCAATCCACTGCAATCCTTCCCAAACTATTGATCAATCCACTGCAATCCTCCCCCAAACTATTCATCAATCTACTGCAATCCTTCCCAAACTATTCATCAATCTTCTGCAATCCTTCCCCAAACTATTCATCAATCCACTGCAATCCTCCGCAAACTATTCTTCAATCCACTGCAATCCTCCCCCAAACTATTCATCAATCCATGCAATCCTCCCCCAAACTATTCATCAATCCAGTGCAATCCTCCCCCAAACTATTCATCAATTCACTGCAATCCTCCCTCAATCTATTCATCAATCCACTGCAATCCTCCCCCAAACTATTCTTCAATCCACTGCAATCCTCCCCCAAACTATTCATCAATGCGCTGCGATCCTCCCCCAAACTATTTATCAGTCCACTGCTATCCTCCCCCAAACTATTCATCAATCCACTGCAATCCTCCGCAAACTATTCATCAATCCACTGCAATCCTCCCCCAAATTATTCATCAATCCACTGCAATCCTTCCCCAAACTATTCATCAATCCACTGCAATCCTCCGCAAACTATTCATCCATCCACTGCAATCCTCCGCAAACTATTCATCAATCCACTGAAATCCTCCGCAAATTATTCATCAATCCACTGCAATCCTTCCCAAACTATTCATCAATCCACTGCAATCCTCCACCAAACTATTCATCAATCCACAGAAATCCTCCCCCAAACTATTCATCAATCCACTGCAATCCTTCCCCAAACTATTCATCAATCCACTGCAATCCTCCCCCAAACTATTCATCAATCCACTGCAATCCTCCCCCAAACTATTCATCAATCAACTGTAATCATCCCCCAAACTATTCATCAATCCACTGCAATTCTCCCCCAAATTATTCATCAATCCACTGCAATCCTTCCCCAATCTATTCATCAATCCACTGCAATCCTCCGCAAACTATTCATCAATCCATTGCAATTCTCCCCCAAACTATTCATCAATCCACTGCAATCCTCCGCAAACTATACATCAATCCATTGCAATCCTCCTCCAAAGAATTCATCAATCAACTGCAATCCTCCCCCAAACTATTCATCAATTCACTGCAGTCCTCTGCAAACTATTGATCAATCCAATGCAATCCTCCTCAAATTATTAGTCAATCTATTGCAATCCTCCCCAAACTATTCATCAATCCACTGCAATCCTCCCCCAAACTATTCATCAATCTACTGCAATCCTCCCCATACTATTCATCAATCCACTGCAATCCTCCCCCAAACTATTCACCAATCCACTGCAATCCTCCACCAAACTATTCATCAATCCTCTGCAATTTTCCCCAACATATTCATCAATCCACTGTTATCCTCCCCCAAACTATTTATCAATCCACTGCAATCCTCCCCTAAACTATTCATCAATCCACTGCAATCCTCCCCCAAACTATTCATCAATCCACTGCAATCCTTCCCAAACTATTCATCCATGTTCTGCAATCCTCCCCCAAACTATTCATCAATCCACTGCAATCCTCCCCCAAACTATTCATCAATCCACTGCAATCCTCCCCCAAACTATTCATCAATCCACTGCAATCCTTCCCCAAACTATTCATCAATCCACTGCAATCCTCCCCCAAACTATTCATCAATCCACTGCAATCCTTCGCAAACTATTCTTCAATCTACTGCAATCCTCCCCCAAACTATTCATCAATCCACTGCAATCCTCCCCCAAACTATTCATCAATCCCCTGCAATCCTCCCCCAAACTATTCATCAATCATTTGCAATCCTCCCCCAAACTATTCATCAATCCACTGCAATCCTCCGTAAACTATTCACCAATCCACTGCAATCGTCCCCCAAACTATTCATCAATCCACTGCAATCCCACCCAAACTGTTCATCAATCCACTGCAATCCTTCCCAAACTATTCATCACTCTACTGCAATCCTCCGCAAACTACTCACCAATCCACTGCAATCCTCCCCCAAACTATTCATCAATCCACTGCAATCCTCCCCCAAACTATTCATCAATCCACTGCAATCCTCCCCCAAACTATTCATCAATCCACTGCAATCCTCCGCAAACTATTCATCAACCCACTGCACTCCTCCCCCAAACTATTCATCAACCGACTGCAAGCCTCCACCAAACCATTCATCAATTCACTGCAGTCCTGCCCCAAACTATTCATCAATCCACTGCAATCCTCCCCCAAACTATTCATCAATCCACTGCAATCCTCCCCCAAACTATTCATCAATCCACTGAAATCCTCCCCCAAACTATTCATCAATCCAGTGCAATCCTTCCCCAAACTATTCATCAATCCAATGCAATCCTTCCCAAACTATTCACCAATCCACTGCAATCCTCCCTCAAACTATTCATCAATCCACAGAAATCCTTCCCAAACTATTCATCAATCCACTGCAATCCTCCGCCAAACTATTCATCAACCCACTGCAATCCTCCGCAAACTCAGCAATCCATTGCAATCCTCCCCCAAACTATTCATCAATCCACTGCAATTCTCCGCCAACTATTCATCATTCCATTGCAATCCTCCCCCAAAGTATTCATCAATCCATTGCAATCCTCCTCAAACTATTCATCAACCCACTGAAATCCTCCCCCAAACTATTCATCAATCCACTGCAATCCTCCCAAAACCATTCATCAATCCACTGCAATCCTCCACCAAACTATTCATCAATCCACTGCAATCCTCCGCCAAACTATTCATCCATCCACTGCAATCGTCCCCCAAACTATTCATCAATCCACTGCAATCCTTCCCACACTATTTATCAATCCACTGCAATCCTCCCCCAAACTATTCATCAATCCACTGAAATCCTCCCCCAAACTATTCATCAATCCACTGCAATCCTCCCCCAAACTATTCATCAATTCACTGCAAACCACCCCCAAACTATTCATCAATCCACTGCAATCCTCCCCCAAACTATTCATCAATCCACTGCAATCCTCCCCGAAACTATCCATCAATCCACTGCAATCCTCCCCCAAACTATTCATGAATCCAAAGAAATCCTCCCCCAAACAATTCATCAACCCAATGCAATCCTCCGCAAAATATTCATCAATCCACTGCAATCCTCCCCGAAACTATTCATCAATCAACTGAAATCCTCCCCGAAACTATTCATCAACCCAGTGCAATCCTCCGCACACTATTCATCAATCCACTGCAATCCTCACCAAACAATTCATCAATCCATTGCAATCCTCACCCAGCTATTCATCAACCCACTGCAATCCTCCCCCAAACTATTCATCTATCCACTGAAATCCTCCCCCAAACAATTCATCAACCCAATGCAATCCTCCGCAAAATATTCATCAATCCACTGCAATCCTCCCCGAAACTATTCATCAATCAACTGAAATCCTCCCCGAAACTATTCATCAACCCAGTGCAATCCTCCGCACACTATTCATCAATCCACTGCAATCCTCACCAAACTATTCATCAATAAATTGCAATCCTCACCCAGCTATTCATCAACCCACTGCAATCCTCCCCCAAACTATTCAGCTATCCACTGAAATCCTCCCCCAAACTATTCATCAATCCACTGAAATCCTCCCCCAAACTAGTCATCAATCCACTACAATCCTCCGCAAACTATTCATCAATCCACTGAAATCCTCTCCCAAACTATACATCAATTCTCTGCAATCCTCCCCCAAAATATTCATCAATCCACTGCAATTCTCCCCCAAACTTTTCATCAATCCTCTGAAATCCTCCCCCAAACTATTCATCAATCCACTGCAATCCACACCCAAACTATTCATCAACCCACTGCAATCCTCCCCCAAACTATTCATCAATCCACTGCAATCCTCCCCAAACTATTCATCAATCCACAGAAATCCTCCCCCAGACTATTCATCAATCCACTGCAATCCTCCCCCAAACTATTCATCAATCCACTGCAATCCTCCACCAAACTATTCATCAATCCTCTGCAATTTTCCCCAACATATTCATCAATCCACTGTTATCCTCCCCCAAACTATTTATCAATCCACTGCAATCCTCCCCTAAACTATTCATCAATCCACTGCAATCCTCCCCCAAACTATTCATCAATCCACTGCAATCCTTCCCAAACTATTCATCCATGTTCTGCAATCCTCCCCCAAACTATTCATCAATCCACTGCAATCCTCCCCCAAACTATTCATCAATCCACTGCAATCCTCCCCCAAACTATTCATCAATCCACTGCAATCCTTCCCCAAACTATTCATCAATCCACTGCAATCCTCCCCCAAACTATTCATCAATCCACTGCAATCCTTCGCAAACTATTCATCAATCTACTGCAATCCTCCCCCAAACTATTCATCAATCCACTGCAATCCTCCCCCAAACTATTCATCAATCCCCTGCAATCCTCCCCCAAACTATTCATCAATCATTTGCAATCCTCCCCCAAACTATTCATCAATCCACCGCAATCCTCCGTAAACTATTCACCAATCCACTGCAATCGTCCCCCAAACTATTCATCAATCCACTGCAATCCCACCCAAACTGTTCATCAATCCACTGCAATCCTTCCCAAACTATTCATCACTCTACTGCAATCCTCCGCAAACTACTCACCAATCCACTGCAATCCTCCCCCAAACTATTCATCAATCCACTGCAATCCTCCCCCAAACTATTCATCAATCCACTGCAATTCTCCCCCAAACTATTCATCAATCCACTGCAATCCTCCGCAAACTATTCATCAACCCACTGCACTCCTCCCCCAAACTATTCATCAACCGACTGCAAGCCTCCACCAAACCATTCATCAATTCACTGCAGTCCTGCCCCAAACTATTCATCAATCCACTGCAATCCTCCCCCAAACTATTCATCAATCCACTGCAATCCTCCCCCAAACTATTCATCAATCCACTGCAATCCACCCCCAAACTATTCATCAATTCACTGCAATCCTCCCTCAATCTATTCATCAATCCACTGCAATCCTCCCCCAAACTATTCATCAATTCACTGCAATCCTCCCCCAGACTATTCATCAATCCACTGCAATCGTCCCCCAAACTATTCATCAATCCACTGCAATCCTCCCCCAAACTATTCATCAATCCACTGCTATCCTCCCCCAAACTATTCATCAATCCACTGCAATCCTCCCCCTAACTATTCATCAAACCACTGAAATCCTCCCCCATACTATTCATCAATCCACTGCAATCCTCCCCCAAACTATTCATCAATCCACTGCAATCCTCCACCAAACTATTCATCAATCCGCTGCAATCCTCCACCAAACTATTCATCAATCCACTGCAATCCTCCACAAATTATTCATCAATCCACTGCAATCCTCCCACAAACTGTTCATCAATCCAGTGCAATCCTTCCCAAACTATTCATCAATCCACTGCAATCCTCCCCCAAACTATTCATCAATCCAGAGAATCCTCCCCCAAACTATTCATCAATCCACTGCAATCCTTCCCAAACTATTGATCAATCCACTGCAATCCTCCCCCAAACTATTCATCAATCTACTGCAATCCTTCCCAAACTATTCATCAATCTTCTGCAATCCTTCCCCAAACTATTCATCAATCCACTGCAATCCTCCGCAAACTATTCTTCAATCCACTGCAATCCTCCCCCAAACTATTCATCAATCCATGCAATCCTCCCCCAAACTATTCATCAATCCAGTGCAATCCTCCCCCAAACTATTCATCAATTCACTGCAATCCTCCCTCAATCTATTCATCAATCCACTGCAATCCTCCCCCAAACTATTCTTCAATCCACTGCAATCCTCCCCCAAACTATTCATCAATGCGCTGCGATCCTCCCCCAAACTATTTATCAGTCCACTGCTATCCTCCCCCAAACTATTCATCAATCCACTGCAATCCTCCGCAAACTATTCATCAATCCACTGCAATCCTCCCCCAAATTATTCATCAATCCACTGCAATCCTTCCCCAAACTATTCATCAATCCACTGCAATCCTCCGCAAACTATTCATCCATCCACTGCAATCCTCCGCAAACTATTCATCAATCCACTGAAATCCTCCGCAAATTATTCATCAATCCACTGCAATCCTTCCCAAACTATTCATCAATCCACTGCAATCCTCCACCAAACTATTCATCAATCCACAGAAATCCTCCCCCAAACTATTCATCAATCCACTGCAATCCTTCCCCAAACTATTCATCAATCCACTGCAATCCTCCCCCAAACTATTCATCAATCCACTGCAATCCTCCCCCAAACTATTCATCAATCAACTGTAATCATCCCCCAAACTATTCATCAATCCACTGCAATTCTCCCCCAAATTATTCATCAATCCACTGCAATCCTTCCCCAATCTATTCATCAATCCACTGCAATCCTCCGCAAACTATTCATCAATCCATTGCAATTCTCCCCCAAACTATTCATCAATCCACTGCAATCCTCCGCAAACTATACATCAATCCATTGCAATCCTCCTCCAAAGAATTCATCAATCAACTGCAATCCTCCCCCAAACTATTCATCAATTCACTGCAGTCCTCTGCAAACTATTGATCAATCCAATGCAATCCTCCTCAAATTATTAGTCAATCTATTGCAATCCTCCCCAAACTATTCATCAATCCACTGCAATCCTCCCCCAAACTATTCATCAATCTACTGCAATCCTCCCCATACTATTCATCAATCCACTGCAATCCTCCCCCAAACTATTCACCAATCCACTGCAATCCTCCACCAAACTATTCATCAATCCTCTGCAATTTTCCCCAACATATTCATCAATCCACTGTTATCCTCCCCCAAACTATTTATCAATCCACTGCAATCCTCCCCTAAACTATTCATCAATCCACTGCAATCCTCCCCCAAACTAGTCATCAATCCACTACAATCCTCCGCAAACTATTCATCAATCCACTGAAATCCTCTCCCAAACTATACATCAATTCTCTGCAATCCTCCCCCAAAATATTCATCAATCCACTGCAATTCTCCCCCAAACTTTTCATCAATCCTCTGAAATCCTCCCCCAAACTATTCATCAATCCACTGCAATCCACACCCAAACTATTCATCAACCCACTGCAATCCTCCCCCAAACTATTCATCAATCCACTGCAATCCTCCCCAAACTATTCATCAATCCACAGAAATCCTCCCCCAGACTATTCATCAATCCACTGCAATCCTCCCCCAAACTATTCATCAATCCACTGCAATCCTCCACCAAACTATTCATCAATCCTCTGCAATTTTCCCCAACATATTCATCAATCCACTGTTATCCTCCCCCAAACTATTTATCAATCCACTGCAATCCTCCCCTAAACTATTCATCAATCCACTGCAATCCTCCCCCAAACTATTCATCAATCCACTGCAATCCTTCCCAAACTATTCATCCATGTTCTGCAATCCTCCCCCAAACTATTCATCAATCCACTGCAATCCTCCCCCAAACTATTCATCAATCCACTGCAATCCTCCCCCAAACTATTCATCAATCCACTGCAATCCTTCCCCAAACTATTCATCAATCCACTGCAATCCTCCCCCAAACTATTCATCAATCCACTGCAATCCTTCGCAAACTATTCATCAATCTACTGCAATCCTCCCCCAAACTATTCATCAATCCACTGCAATCCTCCCCCAAACTATTCATCAATCCCCTGCAATCCTCCCCCAAACTATTCATCAATCATTTGCAATCCTCCCCCAAACTATTCATCAATCCACTGCAATCCTCCGTAAACTATTCACCAATCCACTGCAATCGTCCCCCAAACTATTCATCAATCCACTGCAATCCCACCAAACTGTTCATCAATCCACTGCAATCCTTCCCAAACTATTCATCACTCTACTGCAATCCTCCGCAAACTACTCACCAATCCACTGCAATCCTCCCCCAAACTATTCATCAATCCACTGCAATCCTCCCCCAAACTATTCATCAATCCACTGCAATTCTCCCCCAAACTATTCATCAATCCACTGCAATCCTCCGCAAACTATTCATCAACCCACTGCACTCCTCCCCCAAACTATTCATCAACCGACTGCAAGCCTCCACCAAACCATTCATCAATTCACTGCAGTCCTGCCCCAAACTATTCATCAATCCACTGCAATCCTCCCCCAAACTATTCATCAATCCACTGCAATCCTCCCCCAAACTATTCATCAATCCACTGCAATCCACCCCCAAACTATTCATCAATTCACTGCAATCCTCCCTCAATCTATTCATCAATCCACTGCAATCCTCCCCCAAACTATTCATCAATTCACTGCAATCCTCCCCCAGACTATTCATCAATCCACTGCAATCGTCCCCCAAACTATTCATCAATCCACTGCAATCCTCCCCCAAACTATTCATCAATCCACTGCTATCCTCCCCCAAACTATTCATCAATCCACTGCAATCCTCCCCCTAACTATTCATCAAACCACTGAAATCCTCCCCCATACTATTCATCAATCCACTGCAATCCTCCCCCAAACTATTCATCAATCCACTGCAATCCTCCACCAAACTATTCATCAATCCGCTGCAATCCTCCACCAAACTATTCATCAATCCACTGCAATCCTCCACAAATTATTCATCAATCCACTGCAATCCTCCCACAAACTGTTCATCAATCCAGTGCAATCCTTCCCAAACTATTCATCAATCCACTGCAATCCTCCCCCAAACTATTCATCAATCCAGAGAATCCTCCCCCAAACTATTCATCAATCCACTGCAATCCTTCCCAAACTATTGATCAATCCACTGCAATCCTCCCCCAAACTATTCATCAATCTACTGCAATCCTTCCCAAACTATTCATCAATCTTCTGCAATCCTTCCCCAAACTATTCATCAATCCACTGCAATCCTCCGCAAACTATTCTTCAATCCACTGCAATCCTCCCCCAAACTATTCATCAATCCATGCAATCCTCCCCCAAACTATTCATCAATCCAGTGCAATCCTCCCCCAAACTATTCATCAATTCACTGCAATCCTCCCTCAATCTATTCATCAATCCACTGCAATCCTCCCCCAAACTATTCTTCAATCCACTGCAATCCTCCCCCAAACTATTCATCAATGCGCTGCGATCCTCCCCCAAACTATTTATCAGTCCACTGCTATCCTCCCCCAAACTATTCATCAATCCACTGCAATCCTCCGCAAACTATTCATCAATCCACTGCAATCCTCCCCCAAATTATTCATCAATCCACTGCAATCCTTCCCCAAACTATTCATCAATCCACTGCAATCCTCCGCAAACTATTCATCCATCCACTGCAATCCTCCGCAAACTATTCATCAATCCACTGAAATCCTCCGCAAATTATTCATCAATCCACTGCAATCCTTCCCAAACTATTCATCAATCCACTGCAATCCTCCACCAAACTATTCATCAATCCACAGAAATCCTCCCCCAAACTATTCATCAATCCACTGCAATCCTTCCCCAAACTATTCATCAATCCACTGCAATCCTCCCCCAAACTATTCATCAATCCACTGCAATCCTCCCCCAAACTATTCATCAATCAACTGTAATCATCCCCCAAACTATTCATCAATCCACTGCAATTCTCCCCCAAATTATTCATCAATCCACTGCAATCCTTCCCCAATCTATTCATCAATCCACTGCAATCCTCCGCAAACTATTCATCAATCCATTGCAATTCTCCCCCAAACTATTCATCAATCCACTGCAATCCTCCGCAAACTATACATCAATCCATTGCAATCCTCCTCCAAAGAATTCATCAATCAACTGCAATCCTCCCCCAAACTATTCATCAATTCACTGCAGTCCTCTGCAAACTATTGATCAATCCAATGCAATCCTCCTCAAATTATTAGTCAATCTATTGCAATCCTCCCCAAACTATTCATCAATCCACTGCAATCCTCCCCCAAACTATTCATCAATCTACTGCAATCCTCCCCATACTATTCATCAATCCACTGCAATCCTCCCCCAAACTATTCACCAATCCACTGCAATCCTCCACCAAACTATTCATCAATCCTCTGCAATTTTCCCCAACATATTCATCAATCCACTGTTATCCTCCCCCAAACTATTTATCAATCCACTGCAATCCTCCCCTAAACTATTCATCAATCCACTGCAATCCTCCCCCAAACTATTCATCAATCCACTGCAATCCTTCCCAAACTATTCATCCATGTTCTGCAATCCTCCCCCAAACTATTCATCAATCCACTGCAATCCTCCCCCAAACTATTCATCAATCCACTGCAATCCTCCCCCAAACTATTCATCAATCCACTGCAATCCTTCCCCAAACTATTCATCAATCCACTGCAATCCTCCCCCAAACTATTCATCAATCCACTGCAATCCTTCGCAAACTATTCTTCAATCTACTGCAATCCTCCCCCAAACTATTCATCAATCCACTGCAATCCTCCCCCAAACTATTCATCAATCCCCTGCAATCCTCCCCCAAACTATTCATCAATCATTTGCAATCCTCCCCCAAACTATTCATCAATCCACTGCAATCCTCCGTAAACTATTCACCAATCCACTGCAATCGTCCCCCAAACTATTCATCAATCCACTGCAATCCCACCCAAACTGTTCATCAATCCACTGCAATCCTTCCCAAACTATTCATCACTCTACTGCAATCCTCCGCAAACTACTCACCAATCCACTGCAATCCTCCCCCAAACTATTCATCAATCCACTGCAATCCTCCCCCAAACTATTCATCAATCCACTGCAATCCTCCCCCAAACTATTCATCAATCCACTGCAATCCTCCGCAAACTATTCATCAACCCACTGCACTCCTCCCCCAAACTATTCATCAACCGACTGCAAGCCTCCACCAAACCATTCATCAATTCACTGCAGTCCTGCCCCAAACTATTCATCAATCCACTGCAATCCTCCCCCAAACTATTCATCAATCCACTGCAATCCTCCCCCAAACTATTCATCAATCCACTGAAATCCTCCCCCAAACTATTCATCAATCCAGTGCAATCCTTCCCCAAACTATTCATCAATCCAATGCAATCCTTCCCAAACTATTCACCAATCCACTGCAATCCTCCCTCAAACTATTCATCAATCCACAGAAATCCTTCCCAAACTATTCATCAATCCACTGCAATCCTCCGCCAAACTATTCATCAACCCACTGCAATCCTCCGCAAACTCAGCAATCCATTGCAATCCTCCCCCAAACTATTCATCAATCCACTGCAATTCTCCGCCAACTATTCATCATTCCATTGCAATCCTCCCCCAAAGTATTCATCAATCCATTGCAATCCTCCTCAAACTATTCATCAACCCACTGAAATCCTCCCCCAAACTATTCATCAATCCACTGCAATCCTCCCAAAACCATTCATCAATCCACTGCAATCCTCCACCAAACTATTCATCAATCCACTGCAATCCTCCGCCAAACTATTCATCCATCCACTGCAATCGTCCCCCAAACTATTCATCAATCCACTGCAATCCTTCCCACACTATTTATCAATCCACTGCAATCCTCCCCCAAACTATTCATCAATCCACTGAAATCCTCCCCCAAACTATTCATCAATCCACTGCAATCCTCCCCCAAACTATTCATCAATCCACTGCAATCCTCCCCGAAACTATCCATCAATCCACTGCAATCCTCCCCCAAACTATTCATGAATCCAAAGAAATCCTCCCCCAAACAATTCATCAACCCAATGCAATCCTCCGCAAAATATTCATCAATCCACTGCAATCCTCCCCGAAACTATTCATCAATCAACTGAAATCCTCCCCGAAACTATTCATCAACCCAGTGCAATCCTCCGCACACTATTCATCAATCCACTGCAATCCTCACCAAACAATTCATCAATCCATTGCAATCCTCACCCAGCTATTCATCAACCCACTGCAATCCTCCCCCAAACTATTCATCTATCCACTGAAATCCTCCCCCAAACAATTCATCAACCCAATGCAATCCTCCGCAAAATATTCATCAATCCACTGCAATCCTCCCCGAAACTATTCATCAATCAACTGAAATCCTCCCCGAAACTATTCATCAACCCAGTGCAATCCTCCGCACACTATTCATCAATCCACTGCAATCCTCACCAAACTATTCATCAATAAATTGCAATCCTCACCCAGCTATTCATCAACCCACTGCAATCCTCCCCCAAACTATTCAGCTATCCACTGAAATCCTCCCCCAAACTATTCATCAATCCACTGAAATCCTCCCCCAAACTAGTCATCAATCCACTACAATCCTCCGCAAACTATTCATCAATCCACTGAAATCCTCTCCCAAACTATACATCAATTCTCTGCAATCCTCCCCCAAAATATTCATCAATCCACTGCAATTCTCCCCCAAACTTTTCATCAATCCTCTGAAATCCTCCCCCAAACTATTCATCAATCCACTGCAATCCACACCCAAACTATTCATCAACCCACTGCAATCCTCCCCCAAACTATTCATCAATCCACTGCAATCCTCCCCAAACTATTCATCAATCCACAGAAATCCTCCCCCAGACTATTCATCAATCCACTGCAATCCTCCCCCAAACTATTCATCAATCCACTGCAATCCTCCCCCAAACTATTCATCAATTCACCGCAATCCTCCCTCAATCTATTCATCAATCCACTGCAATCCTCCCCCAAACTATTCATCAATTCACTGCAATCCTCCCCCAGACTATTCATCAATCCACTGCAATCGTCCCCCAAACTATTCATCAATCCACTGCAATCCTCCCCCAAACTATTCATCAATCCACTGCAATCCTTCCCAAACTATTCATCAATCTACTGCAATCCTCCCCCAAACTGTTCATCAATCCACTGCAATCCTCCCCCAAACTATTCATCAATCCACTGCAATCCTCCACAAACTATTCATCAACCCACTGCACTCCTCCCCCAAACTATTCATCAACCGACTGCAATCCTCCACCAAACCATTCATCAATTCACTGCAGTCCTGCCCCAAACTATTCATCAATCCACTGCAATCCTCGCCCAAACTATTCATCAATCCACTGCAATCCTCCCCCAAACTATTCATCAATCCACAGAAATCCTTCCCAAACTATTCATCAATCCACTGCAATCCTCTGCAAATTATTCATCATTTCACTGAAATCCTCCCCCAAACTATTCATCAATCCACTGCAATCCTCCCCCAAACTATTCATCAACCCACTGCAATCCTCCGCAAACTCAGCAATCCATTGCAATCCTCCCCCAAACTATTCATCAATCCACTGCAATTCTCCGCCAACTATTCATCAATCCATTGCAATCCTCCTCAAACTATTCATCAACCCACTGAAATCCTCCCCCAAACTATTCATCAATCCACTGCAATCCTCCCAAAACCATTCATCAATCCACTGCAATCCTCCATCAAACTATTCATCAATCCACTGCAATCCTCCGCCAAACTATTCATCCATCCACTGCAATCGTCCCCCAAACTATTCATCAATCCACTGCAATCCTTCCCACACTATTTATCAATCCACTGCAATCCTCCCCCAAACTATTCATCAATCCACTGAAATCCTCCCCCAAACTATTCATCAATCCACTGCAATCCTCCCCCAAACTATTCATCAATTCACTGCAAACCACCCCCAAACTATTCATCAATCCACTGCAATCCTCCCCCAAACTATTCATCAATCCACTGCAATCCTCCCCGAAACTATCCATCAATTCACTGCAATCCTCCCCCAAACTATTCATGAATCCAAAGAAATCCTCCCCCAAACAATTCATCAACCCAATGCAATCCTCCGCAAAATATTCATCAATCCACTGCAATCCTCCCCGAAACTATTCATCAATCAACTGAAATCCTCCCCGAAACTATTCATCAACCCAGTGCAATCCTCCGCACACTATTCATCAATCCACTGCAATCCTCACCAAACAATTCATCAATCCATTGCAATCCTCACCCAGCTATTCATCAACCCACTGCAATCCTCCCCCATACTATTCATCTATCCACTGAAATACTCCCCCAAACAATTCATCAACCCAATGCAATCCTCCGCAAAATATTCATCAATCCACTGCAATCCTCCCCGAAACTATTCATCAATCAACTGAAATCCTCCCCGAAACTATTCATCAACCCAGTGCAATCCTCCTCACACTATTCATCAATCCACTGCAATCCTCACCAAACTATTCATCAATACATTGCAATCCTCACCCAGCTATTCATCAACCCACTGCAATCCTCCCCAAAACTATTCAGCTATCCACTGAAATCCTCCCCCAAACTATTCATCAATCCACTGCAATCCTCCGCAAACTATTCATCAATCCACTGAAATCCTCCCCCAAACTAGTCATCAATCCACTACAATCCTCCGCAAACTATTCATCAATCCACTGAAATCCTCTCCCAAACTATACATCAATTCTCTGCAATCCTCCCCCAAAATATTCATCAATCCACTGCAATTCTCCCCCAAACTTTTCATCAAACCTCTGAAATCCTCCCCCAAACTATTCATCAATCCACTGCAATCCACACCCAAACTATTCATCAACCCACTGCAATCCTCCCCCAAACTATTCATCAATCCACTGCAATCCTCCCCAAACTATTCATCAATCCACAGAAATCCTCCCCCAGACTATTCATCAATCCACTGCAATCCTCCCCCAAACTATTCATCAATCCACTGCAATCCTCCCCCAAACTATTCATCAATTCACTGCAATCCTCCCTCAATCTATTCATTAATCCACTGCAATCCTCCCCCAAACTATTCATCAATTCACTGCAATCCTCCCCCAGACTATTCATCAATCCACTGCAATCGTCCCCCAAACTATTCATCAATCCACTGCAATCCTCCCCCAAACTATTCATCAATCCACTGCAATCCTTCCCGAACTATTCTTCAATCCACTGCAATCCTCCCCCAAACTATTCATCAATCCACTGCTATCCTCCCCCAAACTATTCATCAATCCACTGCAATCCTCCCCCTAACTATTCATCAAACCACTGAAATCCTCCCACATACTATTCATCAATCCACTCCAATCCTCCCCCAAACTATTCATCAATCCGCTGCAATCCTCCACCAAACTATTCATCAATCCACTGCAATCCTCCACAAATTAGTCATCAATCCACTGCAATCCTCCCACAAACTGTTCATCAATCCAGTGCAATCCTTCCCAAACTATTCATCAATCCACTGCAATCCTCCCACAAACTATTCATCAATCCAGAGAAATCCTCCCCCAAACTATTCATCAATCCACTGCAATCCTTCCCAAACTATTGATCAATCCACTGCAATCCTCCCCCAAACTATTCATCAATCCACAGCAATCCTTCCCAAACTATTGATCAATCCACTGCAATCCTCCCCCAAACTATTCATCAATCCACTGCAATCCTCCCCCAAACTATTCATCAATCCACTGCAATCCTCCGCAAACTATTCTTCAATCCACTGCAATCCTCCCCCAAACTATTCATCAATCCATGCAATCCTCCCCCAAACTATTCATCAATCCAGTGCAATCCTCCCCCAAACTATTCATCAATTCACTGCAATCCTCCCTCAATCTATTCATCAATCCACTGCAATCCTCCCCCAAACTATTCATCAATCCACTGGAATCCTTCCCAAACTATTCTTCAATCCACTGCAATCCTCCCCCAAACTATTCATCAATGCGCTGCGATCCTCCCCCAAACTATTTATCAGTCCACTGCTATCCTCCCCCAAACTATTCATCAATCCACTGCAATCCTCCGCAAACTATTCATCAATCCACAGCAATCCTCCCCCAAACTATTCATCAACCCACTGCAATCCTCCGCAAACTCAGCAATCCATTGCAATCCTCCCCCAAACTATTCATCAATCCACTGCAATTCTCCGCCAACTATTCATCAATCCATTGCAATCCTCCTCAAACTATTCATCAACCCACTGAAATCCTCCCCCAAACTATTCATCAATCCACTGCAATCCTCCCAAAACCATTCATCAATCCACTGCAATCCTCCACCAAACTATTCATCAATCCACTGCAATCCTCCGCCAAACTATTCATCCATCCACTGCAATCGTCCCCCAAACTATTCATCAATCCACTGCAATCCTTCCCACACTATTTATCAATCCACTGCAATCCTCCCCCAAGCTATTCATCAATCCACTGAAATCCTCCCCCAAACTATTCATCAATCGACTGCAATCCTCCCCCAAACTATTCATCAATTCACTGCAAACCACCCCCAAACTAGTCATCAATCCACTGCAATCCTCCCCCAAACTATTCATCAATCCACTGCAATCCTCCCCGAAACTATCCATCAATCCACTGCAATCCTCCCCCAAACTATTCATGAATCCAAAGAAATCCTCCCCCAAACAATTCATCAACCCAATGCAATCCTCCGCAAAATATTCATCAATCCACTGCAATCCTCACCAAACTATTCATCTATCCACTGAAATCCTCCCCCAAACAATTCATCAACCCAATGCAATCCTCTGCAAAATATTCATCAATCCACTGCAATCCTCCCCGAAACTATTCATCAATCAACTGAAATCCTCCCCGAAACTATTCATCAACCCAGTGCAATCCTCCGCACACTATTCATCAATCCACTGCAATCCTCACCAAACTATTCATCAATCCATTGCAATCCTCACCCAGCTATTCATCAACCCACTGCAATCCTCCCCCAAACTATTCATCTATCCACTGAAATCCTCCCCCAAACAATTCATCAACCCAATGCAATCCTCCGCAAAATATTCATCAATCCACTGCAATCCTCCCCGAAACTATTCATCAATCAACTGAAATCCTCCCCGAAACTATTCATCAACCCAGTGCAATCCTCCGCACACTATTCATCAATCCACTGCAATCCTCACCAAACTATTCATCAATACATTGCAATCCTCACCCAGCTATTCATCAACCCACTGCAATCCTCCCCAAAACTATTCAGCTATCCACTGAAATCCTCCCCCAAACTATTCATCAATCCACTGCAATCCTCCGCAAACTATTCATCAATCCACTGAAATCCTCCCCCAAACTAGTCATCAATCCACTACAATCCTCCGCAAACTATTCATCAATCCACTGAAATCCTCTCCCAAACTATACATCAATTCTCTGCAATCCTCCCCCAAAATATTCATCAATCCACTGCAATTCTCCCCCAAACTTTTCATCAATCCTCTGAAATCCTCCCCCAAACTATTCATCAATCCACTGCAATCCACACCCAAACTATTCATCAACCCACTGCAATCCTCCCCCAAACTATTCATCAATCCACTGCAATCCTCCCCAAACTATTCATCAATCCACGGAAATCCTCCCCCAGACTATTCATCAATCCACTGCAATCCTCCCCCAAACTATTCATCAATCCACTGCAATCCTCCCCCAAACTATTCATCAATCCACTGCAATCCTCCCCCAAACTATTCATCAATTCACTGCAATCCTCCCTCAATCTATTCATCAATCCACTGCAATCCTCCCCCAAACTATTCATCAATTCACTGCAATCCTCCCCCAGACTATTCATCAATCCACTGCAATCGTCCCCCAAACTATTCATCAATCCACTGCAATCCTCCCCCAAACTATTCATCAATCCACTGCAATCCTGCCCGAACTATTCTTCAATCCTCTGCAATCCTCCCCCAAACTATTCATCAATCCACTGCTATCCTCCCCCAAACTATTCATCAATCCACTGCAATCCTCCCCCTAACTATTCATCAAACCACTGAAATCCTCCCCCATACTATTCATCAATCCACTGCAATCCTCCCCCAAACTATTCATCAATCCGCTGCAATCCTCCACCAAACTATTCATCAATCCACTGCAATCCTCCACAAATTATTCATCAATCCACTGCAATCCTCCCACAAACTGTTCATCAATCCACTGCAATCCTTCCCAAACTATTCATCAATCCACTGCAATCCTCCCCCAAACTATTCATCAATCCAGAGAAATCCTCCCCCAAACTATTCATCAATCCACTGCAATCCTTCCCAAACTATTGATCAATCCACTGCAATCCTCCCCCAAACTATTCATCAATCCACTGCAATCCTTCCCAAACTATTGATCAATCCACTGCAATCCTCCCCCAAACTATTCATCAATCTACTGCAATCCTTCCCAAACTATTCATCAATCTTCTGCAATCCTTCCCCAAACTATTCATCAATCCACTGCAATCCTCCGCAAACTATTCTTCAATCCACTGCAATCCTCCCCCAAACTATTCATCAATCCATGCAATCCTCCCCCAAACTATTCATCAATCCAGTGCAATCCTCCCCCAAACTATTCATCAATTCACTGCAATCCTCCCTCAATCTATTCATCAATCCACTGCAATCCTCCCCCAAACTATTCATCAATCCACTGCAATCCTTCCCAAACTATTCTTCAATCCACTGCAATCCTCCCCCAAACTATTCATCAATGCGCTGCGATCCTCCCCCAAACTATTTATCAGTCCACTGCTATCCTCCCCCAAACTATTCATCAATCCACTGCAATCCTCCGCAAACTATTCATCAATCCACTGCAATCCTCCCCCAAATTATTCATCAATCCACTGCAATCCTTCCCCAAACTATTCATCAATCCACTGCAATCCTCCGCAAACTATTCATCCATCCACTGCAATCCTCCGCAAACTATTCATCAATCCACTGAAATCCTCCGCAAATTATTCATCAATCCACTGCAATCCTTCCCAAACTATTCATCAATCCACTGCAATCCTCCACCAAACTATTCATCAATCCACAGAAATCCTCCCCCAAACTATTCATCAATCCACTGCAATCCTTCCCCAAACTATTCATCAATCCACTGCAATCCTCCCCCAAACTATTCATCAATCCACTGCAATCCTCCCCCAAACTATTCATCAATCAACTGTAATCATCCCCCAAACTATTCATCAATCCACTGCAATTCTCCCCCAAATTATTCATCAATCCACTGCAATCCTTCCCCAATCTATTCATCAATCCACTGCAATCCTCCGCAAACTATTCATCAATCCATTGCAATCCGCCCCCAAACTATTCATCAATCCACTGCAATCCTCCGCAAACTATACATCAATCCATTGCAATCCTCCTCCAAAGAATTCATCAATCAACTGCAATCCGCCCCCAAACTATTCATCAATCCAATGCAATCCTCCTCAAATTATTAGTCAATCTATTGCAATCCTCCCCAAACTATTCATCAATCCACTGCAATCCTCCCCCAAACTATTAATCAATCTACTGCAAACCTCCCCATACTATTCATCAATCCACTGCAATCCGGCACAAACTATTCACCAATCCACTGCAATCCTCCCGCAAACTATTCATCAATCAACAGCAATCCTCCGCAAAGTATTCACCGATCCACTGCAATCCTCCACCAAACTATTCATCAATCTTCTGCAATTTTCCCCAACATATTCATCAATCCACTGTTATCCTCCCCCAAACTATTTATCAATCCACTGCAATCCTCCCCTAAACTATTCATCAATCCACTGCAATCCTCCCCCAAACTATTCATCAATCCACTGCAATCCTTCCCAAACTATTCATCAATGTTCTGCAATCCTTCCCCAAACTATTCATCAATCCACTGCAATCCTCCCCCAAACTATTCATCAATCCACTGCAATCCTCCCCAAAACTATTCATCAATCCACTGCAATCCTTCCCCAAACTATTCATCAATCCACTGCAATCCACCCCCAAACTATTCATCAATCCACTGCAATCCTTCGCAAACTATTCATCAATCTACTCCAATCTTCCGCAAACTATTCATCAATCCTCAGCAATCCTCCCCCAAACTATTCATCAATCATTTGCAATCCTCCCCCAAACTATTCATCAATCCACTGCAATCCTCCGTAAACTATTCACCAATCCACTGCAAACATCCCCCAAACTATTCATAAATCCACTGCAATCCCACCCAAACTATTCATCAATCCACTGCAATCCTCCCCCAAACTATTCAGCAATCCACTGCAATCCTTCCCAAACTATTCATCACTCTACTGCAATCCTCCGCAAACTACTCACCAATCCACTGCAATCCTCCCCCAAACTATTCATCAATCCACTGCAATCCTTCCCAAACTATTCATCAATCCACTGCAATCCTCCCCCAAACTATTCATCAATCCACTGCAATCCTTCCCAAACTATTCATCAATCTACTGCAATCCTCCCCCAAACTATTCATCAATCCACTGCAATCCTCCCCCAAACTATTCATCAATCCACTGCAATCCTCCGCAAACTATTCATCAACCGACTGCACTCCTCCCCCAAACTATGCATCAACCGACTGCAATCCTCCACCAAACCATTCATCAATTCACTGCAGTCCTGCCCCAAACTATTCATCAATCCACTGCAATCTTCCCCCAAACTATTCATCAATCCACTGCAATCCTCCCCCAAACTATTCATCAATTCAATGCAATCCTTCCCAAACTATTCATCAATCCACTGCAATCCTCCCTCAAACTATTCATCAATCCACAGAAATCCTTCCCAAACTATTCATCAATCAACTGAAATCCTCCCCGAAACTATTCATCAACCCAGTGCAATCCTCCGCACGCTATTCATCAATCCACTGCAATCCTCACCAAACTATTCATCAATCCATTGCAATCCTCACCCAGCTATTCATCAACCCACTGCAATCCTCCCCCAAACTATTCATCTATCCACTGAAATCCTCCCCCAAACAATTCATCAACCCAATGCAATCCTCCGCAAAATATTCATCAATCCACTGCAATCCGCCCCGAAACTATTCATCAATCAACTGAAATCCTCCCCGAAACTATTCATCAAACCAGTGCAATCCTCCGCAAACTATTCATCAATCCACTGCAATCCTCACCAAACTATTCATCAATACATTGCAATCCTCACCCAGCTATTCATCAACCCACTGCAATCCTCCCCCAAACTATTCATCTATCCACTGAAATCCTCCCCCAAACAATTCATCAACCCAATGCAATCCTCCGCAAAATATTCATCAATCCACTGCAATCCTCCCCGAAACTATTCATCAATCAACTGAAATCCTCCCCGAAACTATTCATCAACCCAGTGCAATCCTCCGCACACTATTCATCAATCCACTGCAATCCTCCGCAAACTATTCATCAATCCACTGAAATCCTCCCCCAAACTAGTCATCAATCCACTACAATCCTCCGCAAACTATTCATCAATCCACTGAAATCCTCTCCCAAACTATACATCAATTCTCTGCAATCCTCCCCCAAAATATTCATCAATCCACTGCAATTCTCCCCCAAACTTTTCATCAATCCTCTGAAATCCTCCCCCAAACTATTCATCAATCCACTGCAATCCACACCCAAACTATTCATCAACCCACTGCAATCCTCCCCCAAACTATTCATCAATCCCCTGCAATCCTCCCCAAACTATTCATCAATCCACAGAAATCCTCTCCCAGACTATTCATCAATCCACTGCAATCCTCCCCCAAACTATTCATCAATCCACTGCAATCCTCCCCCAAACTATTCATCAATCCACTGCAATCCTCCCCCAAACTATTCATCAATTCACTGCAATCCTCCCTCAATCTATTCATCAATCCACTGCAATCCTCCCCCAAACTATTCATCAATTCACTGCAATCCTCCCCCAGACTATTCATCAATCCACTGCAATCGTCCCCCAAACTATTCATCAATCCACTGCAATCCTCCCCCAAACTATTCATCAATCCACTGCAATCCTGCCCGAACTATTCTTCAATCCACTGCAATCCTCCCCCAAACTATTCATCAATCCACTGCTATCCTCCCCCAAACTATTCATCAATCCACTGCAATCCACCCCCTAACTATTCATCAAACCACTGAAATCCTCCCCCATACTATTCATCAATCCACTGCAATCCTCCCCCAAACTATTCATCAATCCGCTGCAATCCTCCACCAAACTATTCATCAATCCACTGCAATCCTCCACAAATTATTCATCAATCCACTGCAATCCTCCCACAAACTGTTCATCAATCCACTGCAATCCTTCCCAAACTATTCATCAATCCACTGCAATCCTCCCTCAAACTATTCATCAATCCACAGAAATCCTTCCCAAACTATTCATCAATCAACTGAAATCCTCCCCGAAACTATTCATCAACCCAGTGCAATCCTCCGCAAACTATTCATCAATCCACTGCAATCCTCACCAAACTATTCATCAATACATTGCAATCCTCACCCAGCTATTCATCAACCCACTGCAATCCTCCCCCAAACTATTCATCTATCCACTGAAATCCTCCCCCAAACAATTCATCAACCCAATGCAATCCTCCGCAAAATATTCATCAATCCACTGCAATCCTCCCCGAAACTATTCATCAATCAACTGAAATCCTCCCCGAAACTATTCATCAACCCAGTGCAATCCTCCGCACACTATTCATCAATCCACTGCAATCCTCCGCAAACTATTCATCAATCCACTGAAATCCTCCCCCAAACTAGTCATCAATCCTCTACAATCCTCCGCAAACTATTCATCAATCCACTGAAATCCTCTCCCAAACTATACATCAATTCTCTGCAATCCTCCCCCAAAATATTCATCAATCCACTGCAATTCTCCCCCAAACTTTTCATCAATCCTCTGAAATCCTCCCCCAAACTATTCATCAATCCACTGCAATCCACACCCAAACTATTCATCAACCCACTGCAATCCTCCCCCAAACTATTCATCAATCCCCTGCAATCCTCCCCAAACTATTCATCAATCCACAGAAATCCTCCCCCAGACTATTCATCAATCCACTGCAATCCTCCCCCAAACTATTCATCAATCTACTGCAATCCTCCCCCAAACTATTCATCAATCCACTGCAATCCTCCCCCAAACTATTCATCAATTCACTGCAATCCTCCCTCAATCTATTCATCAATCCACTGCAATCCTCCCCCAAACTATTCATCAATTCACTGCAATCCTCCCCCAGACTATTCATCAATCCACTGCAATCGTCCCCCAAACTATTCATCAATCCACTGCAATCCTCCCCCAAACTATTCATCAATCCACTGCAATCCTGCCCGAACTATTCTTCAATCCACTGCAATCCTCCCCCAAACTATTCATCAATCCACTGCTATCCTCCCCCAAACTATTCATCAATCCACTGCAATCCACCCCCTAACTATTCATCAAACCACTGAAATCCTCCCCCATACTATTCATCAATCCACTGCAATCCTCCCCCAAACTATTCATCAATCCGCTGCAATCCTCCACCAAACTATTCATCAATCCACTGCAATCCTCCACAAATTATTCATCAATCCACTGCAATCCTCCCACAAACTGTTCATCAATCCACTGCAATCCTTCCCAAACTATTCATCAATCCACTGCAATCCTCCCCCAAACTATTCATCAATCCAGAGAAATCCTCCCCCAAACGATTCATCAATCCACTGCAATCCTTCCCAAACTATTGTTCAATCCACTGCAATCCTCCCCCGAACTATTCATCAATCCACTGCAATCCTTCCCAAACTATTGATCAATCCACTGCAATCCTCCCCCAAACTATTCATCAATCTACTGCAATCCTTCCCAAACTATTCATCAATCTTCTGCAATCCTTCCCCAAACTATTCATCAATCCACTGCAATCCTCCGCAAACTATTCTTCAATCCACTGCAATCCTCCCCCAAACTATTCATCAATCCATGCAATCCTCCCCCAAACTATTCATCAATCCAGTGCAATCCTCCCCCAAACTATTCATCAATTCACTGCAATTCTCCCTCAATCTATTCATCAATCCACTGCAATCCTCCCCCAAACTATTCATCAATCCACTGGAATCCTTCCCAAACTATTCTTCAATCCACTGCAATCCTCCCCCAAACTATTCATCAATGCGCTGCGATCCTCCCCCAAACTATTTATCAGTCCACTGCTATCCTCCCCCAAACTATTCATCAATCCACTGCAATCCACCGCAAACTATTCATCAATCCACTGCAATCCTCCCCCAAATTATTCATCAATCCACTGCAATCCTTCCCCAAACTATTCATCAATCCACTGCAATCCTCCGCAAACTATTCATCCATCCACTGCAATCCTCCGCAAACTATTCATCAATCCACTGAAATCCTCCGCAAATTATTCATCAATCCACTGCAATCCTTCCCAAACTATTCATCAATCCACTGCAATCCTCCACCAAACTATTCATCAATCCACAGAAATCCTCCCCCAAACTATTCATCAATCCACTGCAATCCTTCCCCAAACTATTCATCAATCCACTGCAATCCTCACCAAACTATTCATCAATACATTGCAATCCTCACCCAGCTATTCATCAACCCACTGCAATCCTCCCCCAAACTATTCATCTATCCACTGAAATCCTCCCCCAAACAATTCATCAACCCAATGCAATCCTCCGCAAAATATTCATCAATCCACTGCAATCCTCCCCGAAACTATTCATCAATCAACTGAAATCCTCCCCGAAACTATTCATCCACCCAGTGCAATCCTCCGCACACTATTCATCAATCCACTGCAATCCTCCGCAAACTATTCATCAATCCACTGAAATCCTCCCCCAAACTAGTCATCAATCCTCTACAATCCTCCGCAAACTATTCATCAATCCACTGAAATCCTCTCCCAAACTATACATCAATTCTCTGCAATCCTCCCCCAAAATATTCATCAATCCACTGCAATTCTCCCCCAAACTTTTCATCAATCCTCTGAAATCCTCCCCCAAACTATTCATCAATCCACTGCAATCCACACCCAAACTATTCATCAACCCACTGCAATCCTCCCCCAAACTATTCATCAATCCCCTGCAATCCTCCCCAAACTATTCATCAATCCACAGAAATCCTCCCCCAGACTATTCATCAATCCACTGCAATCCTCCCCCAAACTATTCATCAATCCACTGCAATCCTCCCCCAAACTATTCATCAATCCACTGCAATCCTCCCCCAAACTATTCATCAATTCACTGCAATCCTCCCTCAATCTATTCATCAATCCACTGCAATCCTCCCCCAAACTATTCATCAATTCACTGCAATCCTCCCCCAGACTATTCATCAATCCACTGCAATCGTCCCCCAAACTATTCATCAATCCACTGCAATCCTCCCCCAAACTATTCATCAATCCACTGCAATCCTGCCCGAACTATTCTTCAATCCACTGCAATCCTCCCCCAAACTATTCATCAATCCACTGCTATCCTCCCCCAAACTATTCATCAATCCACTGCAATCCACCCCCTAACTATTCATCAAACCACTGAAATCCTCCCCCATACTATTCATCAATCCACTGCAATCCTCCCCCAAACTATTCATCAATCCGCTGCAATCCTCCACCAAACTATTCATCAATCCACTGCAATCCTCCACAAATTATTCATCAATCCACTGCAATCCTCCCACAAACTGTTCATCAATCCACTGCAATCCTTCCCAAACTATTCATCAATCCACTGCAATCCTCCCCCAAACTATTCATCAATCCAGAGAAATCCTCCCCCAAACGATTCATCAATCCACTGCAATCCTTCCCAAACTATTGTTCAATCCACTGCAATCCTCCCCCGAACTATTCATCAATCCACTGCAATCCTTCCCAAACTATTGATCAATCCACTGCAATCCTCCCCCAAACTATTCATCAATCTACTGCAATCCTTCCCAAACTATTCATCAATCTTCTGCAATCCTTCCCCAAACTATTCATCAATCCACTGCAATCCTCCGCAAACTATTCTTCAATCCACTGCAATCCTCCCCCAAACTATACATCAATCCATGCAATCCTCCCCCAAACTATTCATCAATCCAGTGCAATCCTCCCCCAAACTATTCATCAATTCACTGCAATCCTCCCTCAATCTATTCATCAATCCACTGCAATCCTCCCCCAAACTATTCATCAATCCACTGGAATCCTTCCCAAACTATTCTTCAATCCACTGCAATCCTCCCCCAAACTATTCATCAATGCGCTGCGATCCTCCCCCAAACTATTTATCAGTCCACTGCTATCCTCCCCCAAACTATTCATCAATCCACTGCAATCCTCCGCAAACTATTCATCAATCCACTGCAATCCTCCCCCAAATTATTCATCAATCCACTGCAATCCTTCCCCAAACTATTCATCAATCCACTGCAATCCTCTGCAAACTATTCATCCATCCACTGCAATCCTCCGCAAACTATTCATCAATCCACTGAAATCCTCCGCAAATTATTCATCAATCCACTGCAATCCTTCCAAAACTATTCATCAATCCACTGCAATCCTCCACCAAACTATTCATCAATCCACAGAAATCCTCCCCCAAACTATTCATCAATCCACTGCAATCCTTCCCCAAACTATTCATCAATCCACTGCAATCCCCCCCCAAACTATTCATCAATCCACTGCAATCCTCCCCCAAACTATTCATCAATCAACTGTAATCCTCCCCCAAACTATTCATCAATCCACTGCAATTCACCCCCAAATTATTCATCAATCCACTGCAATCCTTCCCCAATCTATTCATCAATCCACTGCAATCCTCCGCAAACTATTCATCAATCCATTGCAATCCGCCCCCAAACTATTCATCAATCCACTGCAATCCTCCGCAAACTATACATCAATCCATTGCAATCCTCCTCCAAAGAATTCATCAATCAACTGCAATCCTCCCCCAAACTATTCATCAATTCACTGCAATCCTCTGCAAACTATTGATCAATCCAATGCAATCCTCCTCAAATTATTAGTCAATCTATTGCAACCCTCCCCAAACTATTCATCAATCCACTGCAATCCTCCCCCAAACTATTCATCAATCTACTGCAATCCTCCCCATACTATTCATCAATCCACTGCAATCCGGCACAAACTATTCACCAATCCACTGCAATCCTCCCCCAAACTATTCATCAATCCACAGCAATCCTCCGCAAAGTATTCACCGATCCAATGCAAACCTCCACCGAACTATTCATCAATCTTCTGCAATTTTCCCCAACATATTCATCAATCCACTGTTATCCTCCCCCAAACTATTTATCAATCCACTGCAATCCTCCCCTAAACTATTCATCAATCCACTGCAATCCTCCCCCAAACTATTCATCAATCCACTGCAATCCTTCCCAAACTATTCATCAATGTTCTGCAATCCTTCCCCAAACTATTCATCAATCCACTGCAATCCTCCCCCAAACTATTCATCAATCCACTGCAATCCTCCCCCAAACTATTCATCAATCCACTGCAATCCTTCCCCAAACTATTCATCAATCCACTGCAATCCTCCCCAAAACTATTCATCAATCCACTGCAATCCTTCCCCAAACTGTTCATCAATCCACTGCAATCCACCCCCAAACTATTCATCAATCCACTGCAATCCTTCGCAAACTATTCATCAATCTACTCCAATCTTCCGCAAACTATTCATCAATCCTCAGCAATCCTCCCCCAAACTATTCATCAATCATTTGCAATCCTCCCCCAAACTATTCATCAATCCACTGCAATCCTCCGTAAACTATTCACCAATCCACTGCAATCATCCCCCAAACTATTCATCAATCCACTGCAATCCCACCCAAACTATTCATCAATCCACTGCAATCCTCCCCCAAACTATTCAGCAATCCACTGCAATCCTTCCCAAAATATTCATCACTCTACTGCAATCCTCCGCAAACTACTCACCAATCCACTGCAATCCTCCCCCAAACTATTCATCAATCCACTGCAATCCTTCCCAAACTATTCATCAATCCACTGCAATCCTCCCCCAAACTATTCATCAATCCACTGCAATCCTTCCCAAACTATTCATCAATCTACTGCAATCCTCCCCCAAACTATTCATCAATCCACTGCAATCCGCCCCCAAACTATTCATCAATCCACTGCAATCCTCCGCAAACTATTCATCAACCCACTGCACTCCTCCCCCAAACTATTCATCAACCGACTGCAATCCTCCACCAAAGCATTCATCAATTCACTGCAGTCCTGCCCCAAACTATTCATCAATCCACTGCAATCCTCCCCCAAACTATTCATCAATCCACTGCAATCCTCCCCCAAACTATTCATCAATCCACTGAAATCCTCCCCCAAACTATTCATCAATCCAGTGCAATCCTTCCCCAAACTATTCATCAATCCAATGCAATCCTTCCCAAACTATTCATCAATCCACTGCAATCCTCCCTCAAACTATTCATCAATCCACAGAAATCCTTCCCAAACTATTCATCAATCCACTGCAATCCTCTGCAAATTATTCATCATTTCACTGAAATCCTCCCCCAAACTATTCATCAATCCACTGCAATCCTCCCCCAAACTATTCATCAACCCACTGCAATCCTCCGCAAACTCAGCAATCCATTGGAATCCTCCCCCAAACTATTCATCAATCCACTGCAATTCTCCGCCAACTATTCATCAATCCATTGCAATCCTCCCCCCAAGTATTCATCAATCCATTGCAATCCTCCTCAAACTATTCATCAACCCACTGAAATCCTCCCCCAAACTATTCATCAATCCACTGCAATCCTCCACCAAACTATTCATCAATCCACTGCAATCCTCCGCCAAACTATTCATCCATCCACTGCAATCGTCCCCCAAACTATTCATCAATCCACTGCAATCCTTCCCACACTATTTATCAATCCACTGCAATCCTCCCCCAAACTATTGCATCAATCCACTGAAATCCTCCCCCAAACTATTCATCAATCCACTGCAATCCTCCCCCAAACTATTCATCAATTCACTGCAAACCACCCCCAAACTATTCATCAATCCACTGCATTCCTCCCCCAAACTATTCATCAATTCACTGCAACCCTCCCCCAAACTATTCATCAATCCACTGCAATCCTCCGCTAACTATTCATCAATCCACTGCAATCCTCCCCGAAACTATCCATCAATCCACTGCAATCCTCCCCCAAACTATTTATGAATCCAAAGAAATCCTCCCCCAAAAAATTCATCAACCCAATGCAATCCTCCGCAAAATATTCATCAATCCACTGCAATCCTCACCAAACTTTTCATCTATCCACTGAAATCCTCCCCCAAACAATTCATCAACCCAATGCAATCCTCCGCAAAATATTCATCAATCCACTGCAATCCTCCCCGAAACTATTCATCAATCAACTGAAATCCTCCCCGAAACTATTCATCAATCCACTGCAATCCTCCGCACACTATTCATCAATCCACTGCAATCCTCACCAAACTATTCATCAATCCATTGCAATCCTCACCCAGCTATTCATCAACCCACTGCAATCCTCCCCCAAACTATTCATCTATCCACTGAAATCCTCCCTCAAACAATTCATCAACCCAATGCAATCCTCCGCAAAATATTCATCAATCCACTGCAATCCTCCCCGAAACTATTCATCAATCAACTGAAATCCTCCCCGAAACTATTCATCAACCCAGTGCAATCCTCCGCACACTATTCATCAATCCACTGCAATCCTCCGCAAACTATTCATCAATCCACTGAAATCCTCCCCCAAACTAGTCATCAATCCACTACAATCCTCCGCAAACTATTCATCAATCCACTGAAATCCTCTCCCAAACTATACATCAATTCTCTGCAATCCTCCCCCAAAATATTCATCAATCCACTGCAATTCTCCCCAAACTTTTCATCAATCCTCTGAAATCCTCCCCCAAACTATTCATCAATCCACTGCAATCCACACCCAAACTATTCATCAACCCACTGCAATCCTCCCCCAAACTATTCATCAATCCCCTGCAATCCTCCCCAAACTATTCATCAATCCACAGAAATCCTCCCCCAGACTATTCATCAATCCACTGCAATCCTCCCCCATACTATTCATCAATCCACTGCAATCCTCCCCCAAACTATTCATCAATCCACTGCAATCCTCCCCCAAACTATTCATCAATTCACTGCAATCCTCCCTCAATCTATTCATCAATCCACTGCAATCCTCCCCCAAACTATTCATCAATTCACTGCAATCCTCCCCCAGACTATTCATCAATCCACTGCAATCGTCCCCCAAACTATTCATCAATCCACTGCAATCCTCCCCCAAAACTATTCATCAATCCACTGCAATCCTGCCCGAACTATTCTTCAATCCACTGCAATCCTCCCCCAAACTATTCATCAATCCACTGCTATCCTCCCCCAAACTATTCATCAATCCACTGCAATCCACCCCCTAACTATTCATCAAACCACTGAAATCCTCCCCCATACTATTCATCAATCCGCTGCAATCCTCCACCAAACAATTCATCAATCCACTGCAATCCTCCACAAATTATTCATCAATCCACTGCAATCCTCCCACAAACTGTTCATCAATCCACTGCAATCCTTCCCAAACTATTCATCAATCCACTGCAATCCTCCCCCAAACTATTCATCAATCCACTGCAATCCTTCCCAAACTATTGTTCAATCCACTGCAATCCTCCCCCAAACTATTCATCAATCCACTGCAATCCTTCCCAAACTATTGATCAATCCACTGCAATCCTCCCCCAAACTATTCATCAATCTATTGCAATCCTTCCCAAACAATTCATCAATCTTCTGCAATCCTTCCCCAAACTATTCATCAATCCACTGCAATCCTCCGCAAACTATTCTTCAATCCACTGCAATCCTCCCCCAAACTATTCATCAATCCATGCAATCCTCCCCCAAACTATTCATCAATCCAGTGCAATCCTCCCCCAAACTATTCAGCAATTCACTGCAATCCTCCCTCAATCTATTCATCAATCCACTGCAATCCTCCCCCAAACTATTCATCAATCCACTGGAATCCTTCCCAAACTATTCTTCAATCCACTGCAATCCTCCCCCAAACTATTCATCAATGCGCTGCGATCCTCCCCCAAACTATTTATCAGTCCACTGCTATCCTCCCCCAAACTATTCATCAATCCACTGCAATCCTCCGCAAACTATTCATCAATCCACTGCAATCCTCCCCCAAATTATTCATCAATCCACTGCAATCCTTCCCCAAACTATTCATCAATCCACTGCAATCCTCCGCAAACTATTCATCCATCCACTGCAATCCTCCGCAAACTATTCATCAATCCACTGAAATCCTCCGCAAATTATTCATCAATCCACTGCAATCCTTCCAAAACTATTCATCAATCCACTGCAATCCTCCACCAAACTATTCATCAATCCACAGAAATCCTCCCCCAAACTATTCATCAATCCACTGCAATCCTTCCCCAAACTATTCATCAATCCACTGCAATCCTCCCCCAAACTATTCATCAATCCACTGCAATCCTCCCCCAAACTATTCATCAATCAACGGTAATCCTCCCCCAAACTATTCATCAATCCACTGCAATTCTCCCCCAAATTATTCATCAATCCACTGCAATCCTTCCCCAATCTATTCATCAATCCACTGCAATCCTCCGCAAACTATTCATCAATCCATTGCAATCCGCCCCCAAACTATTCATCAATCCACTGCAATCCTCCGCAAACTATACATCAATCCATTGCAATCCTCCTCCAAAGAATTCATCAATCAACTGCAATCCTCCCCCAAACTATTCATCAATTCACTGCAATCCTCTGCAAACTATTGATCAATCCAATGCAATCCTCCTCAAATTATTAGTCAATCTATTGCAACCCTCCCCAAACTATTCATCAATCCACTGCAATCCTCCCCCAAACTATTCATCAATCTACTGCAATCCTCCCCATACTATTCATCAATCCACTGCAATCCGGCACAAACTATTCACCAATCCACTGCAATCCTCCCCCAAACTATTCATCAATCCACAGCAATCCTCCGCAAAGTATTCACCGATCCACTGCAATCCTCCACCGAACTATTCATCAATCTTCTGCAATTTTCCCCAACATATTCATCAATCCACTGTTATCCTCCCCCAAACTATTTATCAATCCACTGCAATCCTCCCCTAAACTATTCATCAATCCACTGCAATCCTCCCCCAAACTATTCATCAATCCACTGCAATCCTTCCCAAACTATTCATCAATGTTCTGCAATCCTTCCCCAAACTATTCATCAATCCACTGCAATCCTCCCCCAAACTATTCATCAATCCACTGCAATCCTCCCCCAAACTATTCATCAATCCACTGCAATCCTTCCCCAAACTATTCATCCATCCACTGCAATCCTCCCCCAAACTATTCATCAATCCACTGCAATCCTTCCCCAAACTGTTCATCAATCCACTGCAATCCACCCCCAAACTATTCATCAATCCACTGCAATCCTTCGCAAACTATTCATCAATCTACTCCAATCTTCCGCAAACTATTCATCAATCCTCAGCAATCCTCCCCCAAACTATTCATCAATCATTTGCAATCCTCCCCCAAACTATTCATCAATCCACTGCAATCCTCCGTAAACTATTCACCAATCCACTGCAATCATCCCCCAAACTATTCATCAATCCACTGCAATCCCACCCAAACTATTCATCAATCCACTGCAATCCTCCCCCAAACTATTCAGCAATCCACTGCAATCCTTCCCAAAATATTCATCACTCTACTGCAATCCTCCGCAAACTACTCACCAATCCACTGCAATCCTCCCCCAAACTATTCATCAATCCACTGCAATCCTTCCCAAACTATTCATCAATCCACTGCAATCCTCCCCCAAACTATTCATCAATCCACTGCAATCCTTCCCAAACTATTCATCAATCTACTGCAATCCTCCCCCAAACTATTCATCAATCCACTGCAATCCTCCCCCAAACTATTCATCAATCCACTGCAATCCTCCGCAAACTATTCATCAACCCACTGCACTCCTCCCCCAAACCATTCATCAACCGACTGCAATCCTCCACCAAAGCATTCATCAATTCACTGCAGTCCTGCCCCAAACTATTCATCAATCCACTGCAATCCTCCCCCAAACTATTCATCAATCCACTGCAATCCTCCCCCAAACTATTCATCAATCCACTGAAATCCTCCCCCAAACTATTCATCAATCCAGTGCAATCCTTCCCCAAACTATTCATCAATCCAATGCAATCCTTCCCAAACTATTCATCAATCCACTGCAATCCTCCCTCAAACTATTCATCAATCCACAGAAATCCTTCCCAAACTATTCATCAATCCACTGCAATCCTCTGCAAATTATTCATCATTTCACTGAAATCCTCCCCCAAACTATTCATCAATCCACTGCAATCCTCCCCCAAACTATTCATCAACCCACTGCAATCCTCCGCAAACTCAGCAATCCATTGGAATCCTCCCCCAAACTATTCATCAATCCACTGCAATTCTCCGCCAACTATTCATCAATCCATTGCAATCCTCCCCCCAAGTATTCATCAATCCATTGCAATCCTCCTCAAACTATTCATCAACCCACTGAAATCCTCCCCCAAACTATTCATCAATCCACTGCAATCCTCCACCAAACTATTCATCAATCCACTGCAATCCTCCGCCAAACTATTCATCCATCCACTGCAATCGTCCCCCAAACTATTCATCAATCCACTGCAATCCTTCCCACACTATTTATCAATCCACTGCAATCATCCCCCAAACTATTCATCAATCCACTGAAATCCTCCCCCAAACTATTCATCAATCCACTGCAATCCTCCCCCAAACTATTCATCAATTCACTGCAAACCACCCCCAAACTATTCATCAATCCACTGCAATCCTCCCCCAAACTATTCATCAATTCACTGCAACCCTCCCCCAAACTATTCATCAATCCACTGCAATCCTCCGCTAACTATTCATCAATCCACTGCAATCCTCCCCGAAACTATCCATCAATCCACTGCAATCCTCCCCCAAACTATTTATGAATCCAAAGAAATCCTCCCCCAAACAATTCATCAACCCAATGCAATCCTCCGCAAAATATTCATCAATCCACTGCAATCCTCACCAAACTTTTCATCTATCCACTGAAATCCTCCCCCAAACAATTCATCAACCCAATGCAATCCTCCGCAAAATATTCATCAATCCACTGCAATCCTCCCCGAAACTATTCATCAATCAACTGAAATCCTCCCCGAAACTATTCATCAACCCAGTGCAATCCTCCGCACACTATTCATCAATCCACTGCAATCCTCTCCAAACTATTCATCAATCCATTGCAATCCTCACCCAGCTATTCATCAACCCACTGCAATCCTCCCCCAAACTATTCATCTATCCACTGAAATCCTCCCCCAAACAATTCATCAACCCAATGCAATCCTCCGCAAAATATTCATCAATCCACTGCAATCCTCCCCGAAACTATTCATCAATCAACTGAAATCCTCCCCGAAACTATTCATCAACCCAGTGCAATCCTCCGCACACTATTCATCAATCCACTGCAATCCTCACCAAACTATTCATCAATACATTGCAATCCTTCCCGAACTATTCTTCAATCCACTGCAATCCTCCCCAAAACTATTCATCTATCCACTGCAATCCTCACCAAACTATTCATCAATACATTGCAATCCTCACCCAGCTATTCATCAACCCACTGCAATCCTCCCCCAAACTATTCAGCTATCCACTGAAATCCTCCCCCAAACTATTCATCAATCCACTGCAATCCTCCGCAAACTATTCATCAATCCACTGAAATCCTCCCCCAAACAAGTCATCAATCCAGTACAATCCTCCGCAAAGTATTCATCAATCCACTGAAATCCTCTCCCAAACTATACATCAATTCTCTGCAATCCTCCCCCAAAATATTCATCAATCCACTGCAATTCTCCCCCAAACTTTTCATCAATCCTCTGAAATCCTCCCCCAAACTATTCATCAATCCACTGCAATCCACACCCAAACTATTCATCAAACCACTGCAATCCTCCCCCAAACTATTCATCAATCCACTGCAATCCTCCCCAAACTATTCATCAATCCACAGAAATCCTCCCCCAGACTATTCATCAATCCACTGCAATCCTCCCCCAAACTATTCATCAATCCACTGCAATCCTCCCCCAAACTATTCATCAATCCACTGCAATCCTCCGCAAACTATTCATCAATCCACTGCAATCCTCCCCCAAACTATTCATCAATTCACTGCAATCCTCCCCCAGACTATTCATCAATCCACTGCAATCGTCCCCCAAACTATTCATCAATCCACTGCAATCCTCCCCCAAACTATTCATCAATCCACTGCAATCCTTCCCGAACTATTCTTCAATCCACTGCAATCCTCCCCCAAACTATTCATCAATCCACTGCTATCCTCCCCCAAACTATTCATCAATCCACTGCTATCCTCCCCCAAACTATTCATCAATCCACTGCAATCCTCCCCCTAACTATTCATCAAACCAATGAAATCCTCCCCCAAACTATTCATCAATCCACTGCAATCCTCCCCCAAACTATTCATCAATCCGCTGCAATCCTCCACCAAACTATTCATCAATCCACTGCAATCCTCCACAAATTATTCATCAATCCACTGCAATCCTCCCACAAACTGTTCATCAATCCACTGCAATCCTTCCCAAACTATTCATCAATCCACTGCAATCCTCCCCCAAACTATTCATCAATCCAGAGAAATCCTCCCCCAAACTATTCATCAATCCACTGCAATCCTTCCCAAACTATTCATCAATCCACTGCAATCCTCCCCCAAACTATTCATCAATCTAGTGCAATCCTTCCCAAACTATTCATCAATCTTCTGCAATCCTTCCCCAAACTATTCATCAATCCACTGCAATCCTCCCCAAACTATACATCAATCCACTGCAATCCTCCGCAAACTATTCTTCAATCCACTGCAATCCTCCCCCAAACTATTCATCAATCCATGCAATCCTCCCCCAAACTATTCATCAATTCACTGCAATCCTCCCTCAATCTATTCATCAATCCATGCAATCCTCCCCCAAACTATTCATCAATTCACTGCAATACTCCCTCAATCTATTCATCAATCCACTGCAATCCTCCCCCAAACTATTCTTCAATCCACTGCAATCCTCCCATAATCTATTCATCAATGCGCTGCGATCCTCCCCCAAACTATTCATCAATCCACTGCAATCCTCCGCAAACTATTCATCAATCCACTGCAATCCTCCCCCAAATTATTCATCAATCCACTGCAATCCTTCCCCAAACTATTCATCAATCCACTGCAATCCTCCGCAAACTATTCATCCATCCACTGCAATCATCCGCAAACTATTCATCAATCCACTGAAATCCTCCGCAAATTATTCATCAATCCACTGCAATCCTTCCCAAACTATTCATCAATCCACTGCAATCCTCCACCAAACTATTCATCAATCCACAGAAATCCTCCCCCAAACTATTCATCAATCCAGTGCAATCCTTCCCCAAACTATTCATCAATCCACTGCAATCCTCCCCCAAACTATTCATCAATCCACTGCAATCCTCCCCCAAACTATTCATCAATCAACTGTAATCCTCCCCCAAACTATTCATCAATCCACTGCAATTCTCCCCCAAATTATTCATCAATCCACTGCAATCCTTGCGCAATCTATTCATCAATCCACTGCAATCCTCCACAAACTATTCATCAATCCATTGCAATCCACCCCCAAACTATTCATCAATCCACTGCAATCCTCCGCAAACTATACATCAATCCATTGCAATCCTCCTCCAAAGTATTCATCAATCAACTGCAATCCTCCCCCAAACTATTCATCAATTCACTGCAATCCTCTGCAAACTATTGATCAATCCAATGCAATCCTCCTCAAATTATTAGTCAATCTATTGCAATCCTCCCCAAACTATTCTTCAGTCCACTGCAATCCTCCCCCAAACTATTCATCAATCTACTGCAATCCTCCCCATAGTATTCATCAATCCACTGCAATCCTGCACAAACTATTCACCAATCCACTGCAATCCTCCCCCAAACTATTCATCAATCCACAGCAATCCTCCGCAAAGTATTCACCAATCCACTGCAATCCTCCACCAAACTATTCATCAATCTTCTGCAATTTTCCCCATAATATTCATCAATCCACTGTTATCCTCCCCCAAACTATTTATCAATCCACTGCAATCCTCCCCTAAACTATTCATCAATCCACTGCAATCCTCCCCCAAACTATTCATCAATCCACTGCAATCCTTCCCAAACTATTCATCAATGTTCTGCAATCCTTCCCCAAACTATTCATCAATCCACTGCAATCCTCCCACAAACTATTCATCAATCCACTGCAATCCTCCCCCAAACTATTCATCAATCCACTGCAATCCTTCCCCAAACTATTCATCAATCCACTGCAATCCTCCCCCAAACTATTCATCAATCCACTGCAATCCTCCCCAAACTATACATCAATCTACTGCAATCCTTCCCAAACTATTCATCAATCCACTGCAATCCTCACCAAACTATTCATCAATCCATTGCAATCCTCCCCCAAACTATTCATCTATCCACTGAAATCCTCCCCCAAACTATTCATCCATCCACTGCAATCCTCCCCCAAACTATTCATCAACCCACTGAAATCCTCCCCCAAACTATTCATCAATCCAGTGCAATCCTCCGCAAACTATTCATCAATCCACTGCAATCCTCCGCAAACTATTCATCCATCCACTGCAATCGTCCCCCAAACTATTCATCAATCCACTGCAATCCTTCCCACAATATTTATCAATCCACTGCAATCCTCCCCCAAACTATTCATCAATCCACTGAAATCCTCCCCCAAACTATTCATCAATCCACTGCAATCCTCCCCCAAACTATTCAACAATTCACTGCAAACCACCCCCAAACTATTCATCAATCCACTGCAATCCTCCCCCAAACTATTCATCAATTCACTGCAACCCTCCCCCAAACTATTCATCAATCCACTGCAATCCTCCGCTAACTATTCATCAATCCACTGCAATCCTCCCCGAAACTATCCATCAATCCACTGCAATCCTCCCCCAAACAATTCATCAACCCAATGCAATCCTCCGCAAACTATTCATCAACCCACTGCACTCCTCCCCCAAACTATTCATCAACCGACTGCAATCCTCCACCAAACCATTCATCAATTCACTGCAGTCCTGCCCCAAACTATTCATCAATCCACTGCAATCCTCCCCCAAACTATTCATCAATCCACTGCAATCCTCCCCCAAACTATTCATCAATCCACTGAAATCCTCCCCCAAACTATTCATCAATCCAGTGCAATCCTTCCCCAAACTATTCATCAATCCAATGCAATCCTTCCCAAACAATTCATCAATCCACAGAAATCCTTCCCAAACTATTCATCAATCCACTGCAATCCTCTGCAAATTATTCATCATTTCACTGAAATCCTCCCCCAAACTATTCATCAATCCACTGCAATCCTCCCCCAAACTATTCATCAACCCACTGCAATCCTCCGCAAACTCAGCAATCCATTGCAATCCTCCCCCAAACTATTCATCAATCCATTGCAATCCTCCCCCAAAGTATTCATCAATCCATTGCAATCCTCCTCAAACTATTCATCAATCCACTGCAATCCTTCCCACACTATTTATCAATCCACTGCAATCCTCCCCCAAACTATTCATCAATCCACTGCAATCCTCCCCCAAACTATTCATCAATTCACTGCAACCCTCCCCCAAACTATCCATCAATCCACTGCAATCCTCCCCCAAACTATTTATGAATCCAAAGAAATCCTCCCCCAAACAATTCATCAACCCAATGCAATCCTCCGCAAAATATTCATCAATCCACTGCAATCCTCACCAAACTTTTCATCTATCCACTGAAATCCTCCCCCAAACAATTCATCAACCCAATGCAATCCTCCGCAAAATATTCATCAATCCACTGCAATCCTCCCCGAAACTATTCATCAATCAACTGAAATCCTCCCCGAAACTATTCATCAACCCAGTGCAATCCTCCGCACACTATTCATCAATCCACTGCAATCCTCACCAAACTATTCATCAATCCATTGCAATCCTCACCCAGCTATTCATCAACCCACTGCAATCCTCCCCCAAACTATTCATCTATCCACTGAAACCCTCCCCCAAACAATTCATCAACCCAATGTAATCCTCCGCAAAATATTCATCAATCCACTGCAATCCTCCCCGAAACTATTCATCAATCAACTGAAATCCTCCCCGAAACTATTCATCAACCCAGTGCAATCCTCCGCACACTATTCATCAATCCACTGCAATCCTCACCAAACTATTCATCAATACATTGCAATCCTTCCCGAACTATTCTTCAATCCACTGCAATCCTCCCCAAAACTAATCATCTATCCACTGCAATCCTCACCAAAATATTCATCAATACATTGCAATCCTCACCCAGCTATTCATCAACCCACTGCAATCCTCCCCCAAACTATTCAGCTATCCACTGAAATCCTCCCCCAAACTATTCATCAATCCACTGCAATCCTCCGCAAACTATTCATCAATCCACTGAAATCCTCCCCCAAACTAGTCATCAATCCACTACAATCCTCCGCAAACTATTCATCAATCCACTGAAATCCTCTCCCAAACTATACATCAATTCTCTGCAATCCTCCCCCAAAATATTCATCAATCCACTGCAATTCTCCCCCAAACTTTTCATCAATCCCCTGAAATCCTCCCCCAAACTATTCATCAATCCACTGCAATCCACACCCAAACTATTCATCAAACCACTGCAATCCTCCCCAAACTATTCATCAATCCACAGAAATCCTCCCCCAGACTATTCATCAATCCACTGCAATCCTCCCCCAAACTATTCATCAATCCACTGCAATCCTCCCCCAAACTATTCATCAATCCACTGCAATCCTCCGCAAACTATTCATCAATCCACTGCAATCCTCCCCCAAACTATTCATCAATTCACTGCAATCCTCCCCCAGACTATTCATCAATCCACTGCAATCGTCCCCCAAACTATTCATCAATCCACTGCAATCGTCCCCCAAACTATTCATCAATCCACTGCAATCCTTCCCGAACTATTCTTCAATCCACTGCAATCCTCCCCCAAACTATTCATCAATCCACTGCTATCCTCCCCCAAACTATTCATCAATCCACTGCAATCCTCCCCCTAACTATTCATCAAACCACTGAAATCCTCCCCCATACTATTCATCAATCCACTGCAATCCTCCCCCAAACTATTCATCAATCCGCTGCAATCCTCCACCAAACTATTCATCAATCCACTGCAATCCTCCACAAATTATTCATCAATCCACTGCAATCCTCCCACAAACTGTTCATCAATCCACTGCAATCCTTCCAAAACTATTCATCAATCCACTGCAATCCTCCCCCAAACTATTCATCAATCCACTGCAATCCTTCCCAAACTATTCATCAATCCACTGCAATCCTCCCCCAAACTATTCATCAATCTACTGCAATCCTTCCCAAACTATTCATCAATCTTCTGCAATCCTTCCCCAAACTATTCATGAATCCACTGCAATCCTCCGCAAACTATTCTTCAATCCACTGCAATCCTCCCCCAAACTATTCATCAATCCATGCAATCCTCCCCCAAACTATTCATCAATTCACTGCAATCCTCCCTCAATCTATTCATCAATCCACTGCAATCCTCCCCCAAACTATTCTTCAATCCACTGCAATCCTCCCCCAAACTATTCATCAATGCGCTGCGATCCTCCCCCAAACTATTTATCAGTCCACTGCTATCCTCCCCCAAACTATTCATCAATCCACTGCAATCCTCCGCAAACTATTCATCAATCCACTGCAATCCTCCCCCAAATTATTCATCAATCCACTGCAATCCTTCCCCAAACTATTCATCAATCCACTGCAATCCTCCGCAAACTATTCATCCATCCACTGCAATCCTCCGCAAACTATTCATCAATCCACTGAAATCCTCCGCAAATTATTCATCAATCCACTGCAATCCTTCCCAAACTATTCATCAATCCACTGCAATCCTCCACCAAACTATTCATCAATCCACAGAAATCCTCCCCCAAACTATTCATCAATCCACTGCAATCCTTCCCCAAACTATTCATCAATCCACTGCAATCCTCCGCCAAATTATTCATCAATCCACTGCAATCCTCCCCCAAACTATTCATCAATCAACTGTAATCCTCCCCCAAACTATTCATCAATCCACTGCAATTCTCCCCCAAATTATTCATCAATCCACTGCAATCCTTCCCCAATCTATTCATCAATCCACTGCAATCCTCCACAAACTATTCATCAATCCATTGCAATCCGCCCCCAAACTATTCATCAATCCACTGCAATCCTCCGCAAACTATACATCAATCCATTGCAATCCTCCTCCAAAGTATTCATCAATCAACTGCAATCCTCCCCCAAACTATTCATCAATTCACTGCAATCCTCTGCAAACTATTGATCAATCCAATGCAATCCTCCTCAAATTATTAGTCAATCTATTGCAATCCTCCCCAAACTATTCATCAATCCACTGCAATCCTCCCCCAAACTATTCATCAATCTACTGCAATCCTCCCCATAGTATTCATCAATCCACTGCAATCCTGCACAAACTATTCACCAATCCACTGCAATCCTCCCCCAAACTATTCATCAATCCACAGCAATCCTCCGCAAAGTATTCACCAATCCACTGCAATCCTCCGCCAAACAATTCATCAATCTTCTGCAATTTTCCCCAAAATATTCATCAATCCACTGTTATCCTCCCCCAAACTATTTATCAATCCACTGCAATCCTCCCCTAAATATTCATCAATCCACTGCAATCCTCCCCCAAACTATTCATCAATCCACTGCAATCCTTCCCAAACTATTCATCAATGTTCTGCAATCCTTCCCCAAACTATTCATCAATCCACTGCAATCCTCCCCCAAACTATTCATCAATCCACTGCAATCCTCCCCCAAACTATTCATCAATCCACTGCAATCCTTCCCCAAACTATTCATCAATCCACTGCAATCCTCCCCAAACTATACATCAATCTACTGCAATCCTTCCCAAACTATTCATCAATCCACTGCAATCCTCCCCAAACTATACATCAATCTACTGCAATCCTTCCCAAACTATTCATCAATCCACTGCAATCCTCACCAAACTATTCATCAATCCATTGCAATCCTCCCCCAAACTATTCATCTATCCACTGAAATCCTCCCCCAAACTATTCATCAATCCACTGCAATCCTCCCCCAAACTATTCATCAATCCACTGAAATCCTCCCCCAAACTATTCATCAACCCACTGCAATCCTCCCCCAAACTATTCATCAATCCACTGCAATCCTCCGCAAACTATTCATCAATCCACTGCAATCCTCCGCAAACTATTCATCCATCCACTGCAATCGTCCCCCAAACTATTCATCAATCCACTGCAATCCTTCCCACACTATTTATCAATCCACTGCAATTATCCCCCAAACTATTCATCAATCCACTGAAATCCTCCCCCAAACTATTCATCAATCCACTGCAATCCTCCCCCAAACTATTCATCAATTCACTGCAAACCACCCCCAAACTATTCATCAATCCACTGCAATCCTCCCCCAAACTATTCATCAATTCACTGCAACCCTCCCCCAAACTATTCATCAATCCACTGCCATCCTCCGCTAACTATTCATCAATCCACTGCAATCCTCCCCGAAACTATCCATCAATCCACTGCAATCCTCCCCCAAACTATTCATGAATCCAGAGAAATCCTCCCCCAAACAATTCATCAACCCAATGCAATCCTCCGCAAAATATTCATCAATCCACTGCAATCCTCCCCGAAACTATTCATCAATCAACTGAAATCCTCCCCGAAACTATTCATCAACCCAGTGCAATCCTCCGCACACTATTCATCAATCCACTGCAATCCTCACCAAACTATTCATCAATACATTGCAATCCTCACCCAGCTATTCATCAACCCACTGCAATCCTCCCCCAAACTATTCATCAACCCACTGCAATACTCCACCAAACTATTCATCAATCCACTGCAATCCTCCACAAATTATTCATCAATCCACTGCAATCCTCCCACAAACTGTTCATCAATCCACTGCAATCCTTCCCAAACTATTCATCAATCCACTGCAATCCTCCCCCAAACTATTCATCAATCCAGAGAAATCCACCCCCTAACTATTCATCAATCCACTGCAATCCTTCCCAAACTATTCATCAATCCACTGCAATCCTCCCCCAAACTATTCATCAATCTACTGCAATCCTTCCCAAACTATTCATCAATCTTCTGCAATCATTCCCCAAACTATTCATCAATCCACTGCAATCCTCCGCAAACTATTCTTCAATCCACTGCAATCCTCCCCCAAACTATTCATCAGTCCATGTAATCCTCCCCCAAACTATTCATCAATCCACTGCAATCCTCCCCCAAACTATTCATCAATTCACTGCAATCCTCCCTCAATCTATTCATCAATCCACTGCAATCATCCCCCAAACTATTCATCTATCCACTGCAATCCTCACCAAACTATTCATCAATACATTGCAATCCTCACCCAGCTATTCATCAACCCACTGCAATCCTCCCCCAAACTATTCAGCTATCCACTGAAATCCTCCCCCAAACTATTCATCAATCCACTGCAATCCTCCGCAAACTATTCATCAATCCACTGAAATCCTCCCCCAAACTAGTCATCAATCCACTACAATCCTCCGCAAACTATTCATCAATCCACTGAAATCCTCTCCCAAACTATACATCAATTCTCTGCAATCCTCCCCCAAAATATTCATCAATCCACTGCAATTCTCCCCCAAACTTTTCATCAATCCTCTGAAATCCTCCCCCAAACTATTCATCAATCCACTGCAATCCACAAACAAACTATTCATCAAACCACTGCAATCCTCCCCCAAACTATTCATCAATCCACTGCAATCCTCCCCAAACTATTCATCAATCCACAGAAATCCTCCCCCAGACTATTCATCAATCCACTGCAATCCTCCCCCAAACTATTCATCAATCCACTGCAATCCTCCCCCAAACTATTCATCAATCCACTGCAATCCTCCGCAAACTATTCATCAATCCACTGCAATCCTCCCCCAAACTATTCATCAATTCACTGCAATCCTCCCCCAGACTATTCATCAATCCACTGCAATCGTCCCCCAAACTATTCATCAATCCACTGCAATCCTCCCCCAAACAATTCATCAATCCACTGCAATCCTTCCCGAACTATTCTTCAATCCACTGCAATCCTCCCCCAAACTATTCATCAATCCACTGCTATCCTCCCCCAAACTATTCATCAATCCACTGCAATCCTCCCCCTAACTATTCATCAAACCACTGAAATCCTCCCCCATACTATTCATCAATCCACTGCAATCCTCCCCCAAACTATTCATCAATCCACTGCAATCCTCCCCCAAACTATTCATCAATCCGCTGCAATCCTCCACCAAACTATTCATCAATCCACTGCAATCCTCCACAAATTATTCATCAATCCACTGCAATCCTCCCACAAACTGTTCATCAATCCACTGCAATCCTTCCAAAACTATTCATCAATCCACTGCAATCCTCCCCCAAACTATTCATCAATCCGGAGAAATCCTCCCCCAAACTATTCATCAATCCACTGCAATCCTTCCCAAACTATTCATCAATCCACTGCAATCCTCCCCAAACTATTCATCAATCCACTGCAATCCTCCGCAAACTATTCTTCAATCCACTGCAATCCTCCCCCAAACTATTCATCAATTCACTGCAATCCTCCCTCAATCTATTCATCAATCCACTGCAATCCTCCCCCAAACTATTCTTCAATCCACTGCAATCCTCCCCCAAACTATTCATCAATGCGCTGCGATCCTCCCCCAAACTATTTATCAGTCCACTGCTATCCTCCCCCAAACTATTCATCAATCCACTGCAATCCTCCGCAAACTATTCATCAATCCACTGCAATCCTCCCCCAAATTATTCATCAATCCACTGCAATCCTTCCGCAAACTATTCATGCATCCACTGCAATCCTCCGCAAACTATTCATCAATCCACTGAAATCCTCCGCAAATTATTCATCAATCCACTGCAATCCTTCCCAAACTATTCCTCAATCCACTGCAATCCTCCACCAAACTATTCATCAATCCACAGAAATCCTCCCCCAAACTATCCATCAATCCACTGCAATCCTTCCCCAAACTATTCATCAATCCACTGCAATCCTCCGCCAAATTATTCATCAATCCACTGCAATCCTCCCCCAAACTATTCATCAATCCACTGCAATTCTCCCCCAAATTATTCATCAATCCACTGCAATCCTTCCCCAATCTATTCATCAATCCACTGCAATCCTCCACAAACTATTCATCAATCCATTGCAATCCGCCCCCAAACTATTCATCAATCCACTGCAATCCTCCGCAAACTATACATCAATCCATTGCAATCCTCCTCCAAAGTATTCATCAATCAACTGCAATCCTCCCCCAAACTATTCATCAATTCACTGCAATCCTCCCTCAATCTATTCATCAATCCACTGCAATCCTCCCCCAAACTATTCATCAATCCACTGCAATCCTTCCCAAACTATTCTTCAATCCACTGCAATCCTCCCCCAAACTATTTATCAGTCCACTGCTATCCTCCCCCAAACTATTCATCAATCCACTGCAATCCTCCGCAAACTATTCATCAATCCACTGCAATCCTCCGCAAACTATTCATCCATCCACTGCAATCGTCCCCCAAACTATTCATCAATCCACTGCAATCCTTCCCACACTATTTATCAATCCACTGCAATTATCCCCCAAACTATTCATCAATCCACTGAAATCCTCCCCCAAACTATTCATCAATCCACTGCAATCCTCCCCCAAACTATTCATCAATTCACTGCAAACCACCCCCAAACTATTCATCAATCCACTGCAATCCTCCCCCAAACTATTCATCAATTCACTGCAACCCTCCCCCAAACTATTCATCAATCCACTGCCATCCTCCGCTAACTATTCATCAATCCACTGCAATCCTCCCCGAAACTATCCATCAATCCACTGCAATCCTCCCCCAAACTATTCATGAATCCAGAGAAATCCTCCCCCAAACAATTCATCAACCCAATGCAATCCTCCGCAAAATATTCATCAATCCACTGCAATCCTCCCCGAAACTATTCATCAATCAACTGAAATCCTCCCCGAAACTATTCATCAACCCAGTGCAATCCTCCGCACACTATTCATCAATCCACTGCAATCCTCACCAAACTATTCATCAATACATTGCAATCCTCACCCAGCTATTCATCAACCCACTGCAATCCTCCCCCAAACTATTCATCAACCCACTGCAATACTCCACCAAACTATTCATCAATCCACTGCAATCCTCCACAAATTATTCATCAATCCACTGCAATCCTCCCACAAACTGTTCATCAATCCACTGCAATCCTTCCCAAACTATTCATCAATCCACTGCAATCCTCCCCCAAACTATTCATCAATCCAGAGAAATCCACCCCCTAACTATTCATCAATCCACTGCAATCCTTCCCAAACTATTCATCAATCCACTGCAATCCTCCCCCAAACTATTCATCAATCTACTGCAATCCTTCCCAAACTATTCATCAATCTTCTGCAATCATTCCCCAAACTATTCATCAATCCACTGCAATCCTCCGCAAACTATTCTTCAATCCACTGCAATCCTCCCCCAAACTATTCATCAGTCCATGTAATCCTCCCCCAAACTATTCATCAATCCACTGCAATCCTCCCCCAAACTATTCATCAATTCACTGCAATCCTCCCTCAATCTATTCATCAATCCACTGCAATCATCCCCCAAACTATTCATCTATCCACTGCAATCCTCACCAAACTATTCATCAATACATTGCAATCCTCACCCAGCTATTCATCAACCCACTGCAATCCTCCCCCAAACTATTCAGCTATCCACTGAAATCCTCCCCCAAACTATTCATCAATCCACTGCAATCCTCCGCAAACTATTCATCAATCCACTGAAATCCTCCCCCAAACTAGTCATCAATCCACTACAATCCTCCGCAAACTATTCATCAATCCACTGAAATCCTCTCCCAAACTATACATCAATTCTCTGCAATCCTCCCCCAAAATATTCATCAATCCACTGCAATTCTCCCCCAAACTTTTCATCAATCCTCTGAAATCCTCCCCCAAACTATTCATCAATCCACTGCAATCCACACCCAAACTATTCATCAAACCACTGCAATCCTCCCCCAAACTATTCATCAATCCACTGCAATCCTCCCCAAACTATTCATCAATCCACAGAAATCCTCCCCCAGACTATTCATCAATCCACTGCAATCCTCCCCCAAACTATTCATCAATCCACTGCAATCCTCCCCCAAACTATTCATCAATCCACTGCAATCCTCCGCAAACTATTCATCAATCCACTGCAATCCTCCCCCAAACTATTCATCAATTCACTGCAATCCTCCCCCAGACTATTCATCAATCCACTGCAATCGTCCCCCAAACTATTCATCAATCCACTGCAATCCTCCCCCAAACAATTCATCAATCCACTGCAATCCTTCCCGAACTATTCTTCAATCCACTGCAATCCTCCCCCAAACTATTCATCAATCCACTGCTATCCTCCCCCAAACTATTCATCAATCCACTGCAATCCTCCCCCTAACTATTCATCAAACCACTGAAATCCTCCCCCATACTATTCATCAATCCACTGCAATCCTCCCCCAAACTATTCATCAATCCACTGCAATCCTCCCCCAAACTATTCATCAATCCGCTGCAATCCTCCACCAAACTATTCATCAATCCACTGCAATCCTCCACAAATTATTCATCAATCCACTGCAATCCTCCCACAAACTGTTCATCAATCCACTGCAATCCTTCCAAAACTATTCATCAATCCACTGCAATCCTCCCCCAAACTATTCATCAATCCGGAGAAATCCTCCCCCAAACTATTCATCAATCCACTGCAATCCTTCCCAAACTATTCATCAATCCACTGCAATCCTCCCCAAACTATTCATCAATCCACTGCAATCCTCCGCAAACTATTCTTCAATCCACTGCAATCCTCCCCCAAACTATTCATCAATTCACTGCAATCCTCCCTCAATCTATTCATCAATCCACTGCAATCCTCCCCCAAACTATTCTTCAATCCACTGCAATCCTCCCCCAAACTATTCATCAATGCGCTGCGATCCTCCCCCAAACTATTTATCAGTCCACTGCTATCCTCCCCCAAACTATTCATCAATCCACTGCAATCCTCCGCAAACTATTCATCAATCCACTGCAATCCTCCCCCAAATTATTCATCAATCCACTGCAATCCTTCCGCAAACTATTCATGCATCCACTGCAATCCTCCGCAAACTATTCATCAATCCACTGAAATCCTCCGCAAATTATTCATCAATCCACTGCAATCCTTCCCAAACTATTCCTCAATCCACTGCAATCCTCCACCAAACTATTCATCAATCCACAGAAATCCTCCCCCAAACTATCCATCAATCCACTGCAATCCTTCCCCAAACTATTCATCAATCCACTGCAATCCTCCGCCAAATTATTCATCAATCCACTGCAATCCTCCCCCAAACTATTCATCAATCCACTGCAATTCTCCCCCAAATTATTCATCAATCCACTGCAATCCTTCCCCAATCTATTCATCAATCCACTGCAATCCTCCACAAACTATTCATCAATCCATTGCAATCCGCCCCCAAACTATTCATCAATCCACTGCAATCCTCCGCAAACTATACATCAATCCATTGCAATCCTCCTCCAAAGTATTCATCAATCAACTGCAATCCTCCCCCAAACTATTCATCAATTCACTGCAATCCTCCCTCAATCTATTCATCAATCCACTGCAATCGTCCCCCAAACTATTCATCAATCCACTGCAATCCTTCCCAAACTATTCTTCAATCCACTGCAATCCTCCCCCAAACTATTTATCAGTCCACTGCTATCCTCCCCCAAACTATTCATCAATCCGCTGCAATCCTCCCCCAAACTATTTTTCAGTCCACTGCTATCCTCCCCCAAACTATTCATCAATCCACTGCAATCCTCCGCAAACTATTCATCAATCCACTGCAATCCTCCCCCAAATTATTCATCAATCCACTGCAATCCTTCCCCAAACTATTCATCAATCCACTGCAATCCTCCGCAAACTGTTCATCCATCCACTGCAATCCTCCGCAAACTATTCATCAATCCACTGAAATCCTCCGCAAATTATTCATCAATCCACTGCAATCCTTCCCAAACTATTCATCAATCCACTGCAATCCTCCACCAAACTATTCATCAATCCACAGAAATCCTCCCCCAAACTATTCATCAATCCACTGCAATCCTTCCCCAAACTATTCATCAATCCACTGCAATCCTCCCCCAAACTATTCATCAATCCACTGCAATCCTCCCCCAAACTATTCATCAATGAACTGTAATCCTCCCCCAAACTATTCATCAATCCACTGCAATTCTCCCCCAAATTATTCATCAATCCACTGCAATCCTTCCCCAATCTATTCATCAATCTACTGCAATCCTCCGCAAACTATTCATCAATCCATTGCAATCCTCCCCCAAACTATACATCAATCCATTGCAATCCTCCTCCAAAGTATTCATCAATCAACTGCAATCCTCCACCAAACTATTCATCAACCCACTGCAATCCTCCCCCAAACTATTCATCAATCCACTGCAATCCTCCGCTAACTATTCATCAATCCACTGCAATCCTCCCGAAACTATCCATCAATCCACTGCAATCCTCCCCCAAACAATTCATCAACAGAATGCAATCCTCCGCAAACTATTCATCAACCCACTGCACTCCTCCCCCAAACTATTCATCAACCGACTGCAATCCTCCACCAAACCATTCATCAATTCACTGCAGTCCTGCCCCAAACTATTCATCAATCCACTGCAATCCTCCCCCAAACTATTCATCAATCCACTGCAATCCTCCCCCAAACTATTCATCAATCCACTGAAATCCTCCCCCAAACTATTCATCAATCCAGTGCAATCCTTCCCCAAACTATTCATCAATCCAATGCAATCCTTCCCAAACAATTCATCAATCCACAGAAATCCTTCCCAAACTATTCATCAATCCACTGCAATCCTCTGCAAATTATTCATCATTTCACTGAAATCCTCCCCCAAACTATTCATCAATCCACTGCAATCCTCCCCCAAACTATTCATCAACCCACTGCAATCCTCCGCAAACTCAGCAATCCATTGCAATCCTCCCCCAAACTATTCATCAATCCATTGCAATCCTCCCCCAAAGTATTCATCAATCCATTGCAATCCTCCTCAAACTATTCATCAACCCACTGAAATCCTCCCCCAAACTATTCATCAATCCACTGCAATCCTCCACCAAACTATTCATCAATCCACTGCAATCCTCCGCCAAACTATTCATCCATCCACTGCAATCGTCCCCCAAACTATTCATCAATCCACTGCAATCCTTCCCACACTATTTATCAATCCACTGCAATCCTCCCCCAAACTATTCATCAATCCACTGCAATCCTCCCCCAAACTATTCATCAATTCACTGCAACCCTCCCCCAAACTATCCATCAATCCACTGCAATCCTCCCCCAAACTATTTATGAATCCAAAGAAATCCTCCCCCAAACAATTCATCAACCCAATGCAATCCTCCGCAAAATATTCATCAATCCACTGCAATCCTCACCAAACTTTTCATCTATCCACTGAAATCCTCCCCCAAACAATTCATCAACCCAATGCAATCCTCCGCAAAATATTCATCAATCCACTGCAATCCTCCCCGAAACTATTCATCAATCAACTGAAATCCTCCCCGAAACTATTCATCAACCCAGTGCAATCCTCCGCACACTATTCATCAATCCACTGCAATCCTCACCAAACTATTCATCAATCCATTGCAATCCTCACCCAGCTATTCATCAACCCACTGCAATCCTCCCCCAAACTATTCATCTATCCACTGAAACCCTCCCCCAAACAATTCATCAACCCAATGTAATCCTCCGCAAAATATTCATCAATCCACTGCAATCCTCCCCGAAACTATTCATCAATCAACTGAAATCCTCCCCGAAACTATTCATCAACCCAGTGCAATCCTCCGCACACTATTCATCAATCCACTGCAATCCTCACCAAACTATTCATCAATACATTGCAATCCTTCCCGAACTATTCTTCAATCCACTGCAATCCTCCCCAAAACTAATCATCTATCCACTGCAATCCTCACCAAAATATTCATCAATACATTGCAATCCTCACCCAGCTATTCATCAACCCACTGCAATCCTCCCCCAAACTATTCAGCTATCCACTGAAATCCTCCCCCAAACTATTCATCAATCCACTGCAATCCTCCGCAAACTATTCATCAATCCACTGAAATCCTCCCCCAAACTAGTCATCAATCCACTACAATCCTCCGCAAACTATTCATCAATCCACTGAAATCCTCCCCAAACTATTCATCAATCCACAGAAATCCTCCCCCAGACTATTCATCAATCCACTGCAATCCTCCCCCAAACTATTCATCAATCCACTGCAATCCTCCCCCAAACTATTCATCAATCCACTGCAATCCTCCGCAAACTATTCATCAATCCACTGCAATCCTCCCCCAAACTATTCATCAATTCACTGCAATCCTCCCCCAGACTATTCATCAATCCACTGCAATCGTCCCCCAAACTATTCATCAATCCAGTGCAATCCTCCGCAAACTATTCATCAATCCACTGCAATCCTCCGCAAACTATTCATCCATCCACTGCAATCGTCCCCCAAACTATTCATCAATCCACTGCAATCCTTCCCACACTATTTATCAATCCAATGCAATCCTCCCCCAAACTATTCATCAATCCACTGAAATCCTCCCCCAAACTATTCATCAATCCACTGCAATCCTCCCCCAAACTATTCAACAATTCACTGCAAACCACCCCCAAACTATTCATCAATCCACTGCAATCCTCCCCCAAACTATTCATCAATTCACTGCAACCCTCCCCCAAACTATTCATCAATCCACTGCAATCCTCCGCAAACTATTCATCAACCCACTGCACTCCTCCCCCAAACTATTCATCAACCGACTGCAATCCTCCACCAAACCATTCATCAATTCACTGCAGTCCTGCCCCAAACTATTCATCAATCCACTGCAATCCTCCCCCAAACTATTCATCAATCCACTGCAATCCTCCCCCAAACTATTCATCAATCCACTGAAATCCTCCCCGAAACTATTCATCAACCCAGTGCAATCCTCCGCACACTATTCATCAATCCACTGCAATCCTCACCAAACTATTCATCAATACATTGCAATCCTTCCCGAACTATTCTTCAATCCACTGCAATCCTCCCCAAAACTAATCATCTATCCACTGCAATCCTCACCAAAATATTCATCAATACATTGCAATCCTCACCCAGCTATTCATCAACCCACTGCAATCCTCCCCCAAACTATTCAGCTATCCACTGAAATCCTCCCCCAAACTATTCATCAATCCACTGCAATCCTCCGCAAACTATTCATCAATCCACTGAAATCCTCCCCCAAACTAGTCATCAATCCACTACAATCCTCCGCAAACTATTCATCAATCCACTGAAATCCTCCCCAAACTATTCATCAATCCACAGAAATCCTCCCCCAGACTATTCATCAATCCACTGCAATCCTCCCCCAAACTATTCATCAATCCACTGCAATCCTCCCCCAAACTATTCATCAATCCACTGCAATCCTCCGCAAACTATTCATCAATCCACTGCAATCCTCCCCCAAACTATTCATCAATTCACTGCAATCCTCCCCCAGACTATTCATCAATCCACTGCAATCGTCCCCCAAACTATTCATCAATCCAGTGCAATCCTCCGCAAACTATTCATCAATCCACTGCAATCCTCCGCAAACTATTCATCCATCCACTGCAATCGTCCCCCAAACTATTCATCAATCCACTGCAATCCTTCCCACACTATTTATCAATCCACTGCAATCCTCCCCCAAACTATTCATCAATCCACTGAAATCCTCCCCCAAACTATTCATCAATCCACTGCAATCCTCCCCCAAACTATTCAACAATTCACTGCAAACCACCCCCAAACTATTCATCAATCCACTGCAATCCTCCCCCAAACTATTCATCAATTCACTGCAACCCTCCCCCAAACTATTCATCAATCCACTGCAATCCTCCGCTAACTATTCATCAATCCACTGCAATCCTCCCCGAAACTATCCATCAATCCACTGCAATCCTCCCCCAAACAATTCATCAACCCAATGCAATCCTCCGCAAACTATTCATCAACCCACTGCACTCCTCCCCCAAACTATTCATCAACCGACTGCAATCCTCCACCAAACCATTCATCAATTCACTGCAGTCCTGCCCCAAACTATTCATCAATCCACTGCAATCCTCCCCCAAACTATTCATCAATCCACTGCAATCCTCCCCCAAACTATTCATCAATCCACTGAAATCCTCCCCCAAACTATTCATCAATCCAGTGCAATCCTTCCCCAAACTATTCATCAATCCAATGCAATCCTTCCCAAACAATTCATCAATCCACAGAAATCCTTCCCAAACTATTCATCAATCCACTGCAATCCTCTGCAAATTATTCATCATTTCACTGAAATCCTCCCCCAAACTATTCACAAATCCACTGCAATCCTCCCCCAAACTATTCATCAACCCACTGCAATCCTCCGCAAACTCAGCAATCCATTGCAATCCTCCCCCAAACTATTCATCAATCCATTGCAATCCTCCCCCAAAGTATTCATCAATCCATTGCAATCCTCCTCAAACTATTCATCAACCCACTGAAATCCTCCCCCAAACTATTCATCAATCCACTGCAATCCTCCACCAAACTATTCATCAATCCACTGCAATCCTCCGCCAAACTATTCATCCATCCACTGCAATCGTCCCCCAAACTATTCATCAATCCACTGCAATCCTTCCCACACTATTTATCAATCCACTGCAATCCTCCCCCAAACTATTCATCAATCCACTGCAATCCTCCCCCAAACTATTCATCAATTCACTGCAACCCTCCCCCAAACTATCCATCAATCCACTGCAATCCTCCCCCAAACTATTTATGAATCCAAAGAAATCCTCCCCCAAACAATTCATCAACCCAATGCAATCCTCCGCAAAATATTCATCAATCCACTGCAATCCTCACCAAACTTTTCATCTATCCACTGAAATCCTCCCCCAAACAATTCATCAACCCAATGCAATCCTCCGCAAAATATTCATCAATCCACTGCAATCCTCCCCGAAACTATTCATCAATCAACTGAAATCCTCCCCGAAACTATTCATCAACCCAGTGCAATCCTCCGCACACTATTCATCAATCCACTGCAATCCTCACCAAACTATTCATCAATACATTGCAATCCTCACCCAGCTATTCATCAACCCACTGCAATCCTCCCCCAAACTATTCATCTATCCACTGAAACCCTCCCCCAAACAATTCATCAACCCAATGTAATCCTCCGCAAAATATTCATCAATCCACTGCAATCCTCCCCGAAACTATTCATCAATCAACTGAAATCCTCCCCGAAACTATTCATCAACCCAGTGCAATCCTCCGCACACTATTCATCAATCCACTGCAATCCTCACCAAACTATTCATCAATACATTGCAATCCTTCCCGAACTATTCTTCAATCCACTGCAATCCTCCCCAAAACTAATCATCTATCCACTGCAATCCTCACCAAAATATTCATCAATACATTGCAATCCTCACCCAGCTATTCATCAACCCACTGCAATCCTCCCCCAAACTATTCAGCTATCCACTGAAATCCTCCCCCAAACTATTCATCAATCCACTGCAATCCTCCGCAAACTATTCATCAATCCACTGAAATCCTCCCCCAAACTAGTCATCAATCCACTACAATCCTCCGCAAACTATTCATCAATCCACTGAAATCCTCTCCCAAACTATACATCAATTCTCTGCAATCCTCCCCCAAAATATTCATCAATCCACTGCAATTCTCCCCCAAACTTTTCATCAATCCCCTGAAATCCTCCCCCAAACTATTCATCAATCCACTGCAATCCACACCCAAACTATTCATCAAACCACTGCAATCCTCCCCAAACTATTCATCAATCCACAGAAATCCTCCCCCAGACTATTCATCAATCCACTGCAATCCTCCCCCAAACTATTCATCAATCCACTGCAATCCTCCCCCAAACTATTCATCAATCCACTGCAATCCTCCGCAAACTATTCATCAATCCACTGCAATCCTCCCCCAAACTATTCATCAATTCACTGCAATCCTCCCCCAGACTATTCATCAATCCACTGCAATCGTCCCCCAAACTATTCATCAATCCACTGCAATCCTCCCCCAAACTATTCATCAATCCACTGCAATCCTTCCCGAACTATTCTTCAATCCACTACAATCCTCCGCCAAACTATTCATCAATCCACTGCTATCCTCCCCCAAACTATTCATCAATCCACTGCAATCCTCCCCCTAACTATTCATCAAACCACTGAAATCCTCCCCCATACTATTCATCAATCCACTGCAATCCTCCCCCAAACTATTCATCAATCCGCTGCAATCCTCCACCAAACTATTCATCAATCCACTGCAATCCTCCACAAATTATTCATCAATCCACTGCAATCCTCCCACAAACTGTTCATCAATCCACTGCAATCCTTCCAAAACTATTCATCAATCCACTGCAATCCTCCCCCAAACTATTCATCAATCCACTGCAATCCTTCCCAAACTATTCATCAATCCACTGCAATCCTCCCCCAAACTATTCATCAATCTACTGCAATCCTTCCCAAACTATTCATCAATCTTCTGCAATCCTTCCCCAAACTATTCATGAATCCACTGCAATCCTCCGCAAACTATTCTTCAATCCACTGCAATCCTCCCCCAAACTATTCATCAATCCATGCAATCCTCCCCCAAACTATTCATCAATTCACTGCAATCCTCCCTCAATCTATTCATCAATCCACTGCAATCCTCCCCCAAACTATTCTTCAATCCACTGCAATCCTCCCCCAAACTATTCATCAATGCGCTGCGATCCTCCCCCAAACTATTTATCAGTCCACTGCTATCCTCCCCCAAACTATTCATCAATCCACTGCAATCCTCCGCAAACTATTCATCAATCCACTGCAATCCTCCCCCAAATTATTCATCAATCCACTGCAATCCTTCCCCAAACTATTCATCAATCCACTGCAATCCTCCGCAAACTATTCATCCATCCACTGCAATCCTCCGCAAACTATTCATCAATCCACTGAAATCCTCCGCAAATTATTCATCAATCCACTGCAATCCTTCCCAAACTATTCATCAATCCACTGCAATCCTCCACCAAATTATTCATCAATCCACTGCAATCCTCCCCCAAACTATTCATCAATCAACTGTAATCCTCCCCCAAACTATTCATCAATCCACTGCAATTCTCCCCCAAATTATTCATCAATCCACTGCAATCCTTCCCCAATCTATTCATCAATCCACTGCAATCCTCCACAAACTATTCATCAATCCATTGCAATCCGCCCCCAAACTATTCATCAATCCACTGCAATCCTCCGCAAACTATACATCAATCCATTGCAATCCTCCTCCAAAGTATTCATCAATCAACTGCAATCCTCCCCCAAACTATTCATCAATTCACTGCAATCCTCTGCAAACTATTGATCAATCCAATGCAATCCTCCTCAAATTATTAGTCAATCTATTGCAATCCTCCCCAAACTATTCATCAATCCACTGCAATCCTCCCCCAAACTATTCATCAATCTACTGCAATCCTCCCCATAGTATTCATCAATCCACTGCAATCCTGCACAAACTATTCACCAATCCACTGCAATCCTCCCCCAAACTATTCATCAATCCACAGCAATCCTCCGCAAAGTATTCACCAATCCACTGCAATTTTCCCCAAAATATTCATCAATCCACTGTTATCCTCCCCCAAACTATTTATCAATCCACTGCAATCCTCCCCTAAATATTCATCAATCCACTGCAATCCTCCCCCAAACTATTCATCAATCCACTGCAATCCTTCCCAAACTATTCATCAATGTTCTGCAATCCTTCCCCAAACTATTCATCAATCCACTGCAATCCTCCCCCAAACTATTCATCAATCCACTGCAATCCTCCCCCAAACTATTCATCAATCCACTGCAATCCTTCCCCAAACTATTCATCAATCCACTGCAATCCTCCCCAAACTATACATCAATCTACTGCAATCCTTCCCAAACTATTCATCAATCCACTGCAATCCTCCCCAAACTATACATCAATCTACTGCAATCCTTCCCAAACTATTCATCAATCCACTGCAATCCTCACCAAACTATTCATCAATCCATTGCAATCCTCCCCCAAACTATTCATCTATCCACTGAAATCCTCCCCCAAACTATTCATCAATCCACTGCAATCCTCCCCCAAACTATTCATCAATCCACTGAAATCCTCCCCCAAACTATTCATCAACCCACTGCAATCCTCCCCCAAACTATTCATCAATCCACTGCAATCCTCCGCAAACTATTCATCAATCCACTGCAATCCTCCGCAAACTATTCATCCATCCACTGCAATCGTCCCCCAAACTATTCATCAATCCACTGCAATCCTTCCCACACTATTTATCAATCCACTGCAATTATCCCCCAAACTATTCATCAATCCACTGAAATCCTCCCCCAAACTATTCATCAATCCACTGCAATCCTCCCCCAAACTATTCATCAATTCACTGCAATCCTCCCCCAAACTATTCATCAATTCACTGCAAACCACCCCCAAACTATTCATCAATCCACTGCAATCCTCCCCCAAACTATTCATCAATTCACTGCAACCCTCCCCCAAACTATTCATCAATCCACTGCAATCCTCCGCTAACTATTCATCAATCCACTGCAATCCTCCCCGAAACTATCCATCAATCCACTGCAATCCTCCCCCAAACTATTCATGAATCCAGAGAAATCCTCCCCCAAACAATTCATCAACCCAATGCAATCCTCCGCAAAATATTCATCAATCCACTGCAATCCTCCCCGAAACTATTCATCAATCAACTGAAATCCTCCCCGAAACTATTCATCAACCCAGTGGATTCCTCCGCACACTATTCATCAATCCACTGCAATCCTCACCAAACTATTCATCAATACATTGCAATCCTCACCCAGCTATTCATCAACCCACTGCAATCCTCCCCCAAACTATTCATCAACCCACTGCAATACTCCACCAAACTATTCATCAATCCACTGCAATCCTCCACAAATTATTCATCAATCCACTGCAATCCTCCCACAAACTGTTCATCAATCCACTGCAATCCTTCCCAAACTATTCATCAATCCACTGCAATCCTCCCCCAAACTATTCATCAATCCAGAGAAATCCACCCCCTAACTATTCATCAATCCACTGCAATCCTCCCCCAAACTATTCATCAATTCACTGCAATCCTCCCTCAATCTATTCATCAATCCATGTAATCCTCCCCCAAACTATTCATCAATCCACTGCAATCCTCCCCCAAACTATTCATCAATTCACTGCAATCCTCCCTCAATCTATTCATCAATCCACTGCAATCATCCCCCAAACTATTCATCTATCCACTGCAATCCTCACCAAACTATTCATCAATACATTGCAATCCTCACCCAGCTATTCATCAACCCACTGCAATCCTCCCCCAAACTATTCAGCTATCCACTGAAATCCTCCCCCAAACTATTCATCAATCCACTGCAATCCTCCGCAAACTATTCATCAATCCACTGAAATCCTCCCCCAAACTAGTCATCAATCCACTACAATCCTCCGCAAACTATTCATCAATCCACTGAAATCCTCTCCCAAACTATACATCAATTCTCTGCAATCCTCCCCCAAAATATTCATCAATCCACTGCAATTCTCCCCCAAACTTTTCATCAATCCCCTGAAATCCTCCCCCAAACTATTCATCAATCCACTGCAATCCACACCCAAACTATTCATCAAACCACTGCAATCCTCCCCAAACTATTCATCAATCCACAGAAATCCTCCCCCAGACTATTCATCAATCCACTGCAATCCTCCCCCAAACTATTCATCAATCCACTGCAATCCTCCCCCAAACTATTCATCAATCCACTGCAATCCTCCGCAAACTATTCATCAATCCACTGCAATCCTCCCCCAAACTATTCATCAATTCACTGCAATCCTCCCCCAGACTATTCATCAATCCACTGCAATCGTCCCCCAAACTATTCATCAATCCACTGCAATCCTCCCCCAAACTATTCATCAATCCACTGCAATCCTTCCCGAACTATTCTTCAATCCACTACAATCCTCCGCCAAACTATTCATCAATCCACTGCTATCCTCCCCCAAACTATTCATCAATCCACTGCAATCCTCCCCCTAACTATTCATCAAACCACTGAAATCCTCCCCCATACTATTCATCAATCCACTGCAATCCTCCCCCAAACTATTCATCAATCCGCTGCAATCCTCCACCAAACTATTCATCAATCCACTGCAATCCTCCACAAATTATTCATCAATCCACTGCAATCCTCCCACAAACTGTTCATCAATCCACTGCAATCCTTCCAAAACTATTCATCAATCCACTGCAATCCTCCCCCAAACTATTCATCAATCCACTGCAATCCTTCCCAAACTATTCATCAATCCACTGCAATCCTCCCCCAAACTATTCATCAATCTACTGCAATCCTTCCCAAACTATTCATCAATCTTCTGCAATCCTTCCCCAAACTATTCATGAATCCACTGCAATCCTCCGCAAACTATTCTTCAATCCACTGCAATCCTCCCCCAAACTATTCATCAATCCATGCAATCCTCCCCCAAACTATTCATCAATTCACTGCAATCCTCCCTCAATCTATTCATCAATCCACTGCAATCCTCCCCCAAACTATTCTTCAATCCACTGCAATCCTCCCCCAAACTATTCATCAATGCGCTGCGATCCTCCCCCAAACTATTTATCAGTCCACTGCTATCCTCCCCCAAACTATTCATCAATCCACTGCAATCCTCCGCAAACTATTCATCAATCCACTGCAATCCTCCCCCAAATTATTCATCAATCCACTGCAATCCTTCCCCAAACTATTCATCAATCCACTGCAATCCTCCGCAAACTATTCATCCATCCACTGCAATCCTCCGCAAACTATTCATCAATCCACTGAAATCCTCCGCAAATTATTCATCAATCCACTGCAATCCTTCCCAAACTATTCATCAATCCACTGCAATCCTCCACCAAACTATTCATCAATCCACAGAAATCCTCCCCCAAACTATTCATCAATCCACTGCAATCCTTCCCCAAACTATTCATCAATCCACTGCAATCCTCCGCCAAATTATTCATCAATCCACTGCAATCCTCCCCCAAACTATTCATCAATCAACTGTAATCCTCCCCCAAACTATTCATCAATCCACTGCAATTCTCCCCCAAATTATTCATCAATCCACTGCAATCCTTCCCCAATCTATTCATCAATCCACTGCAATCCTCCACAAACTATTCATCAATCCATTGCAATCCGCCCCCAAACTATTCATCAATCCACTGCAATCCTCCGCAAACTATACATCAATCCATTGCAATCCTCCTCCAAAGTATTCATCAATCAACTGCAATCCTCCCCCAAACTATTCATCAATTCACTGCAATCCTCTGCAAACTATTGATCAATCCAATGCAATCCTCCTCAAATTATTAGTCAATCTATTGCAATCCTCCCCAAACTATTCATCAATCCACTGCAATCCTCCCCCAAACTATTCATCAATCTACTGCAATCCTCCCCATAGTATTCATCAATCCACTGCAATCCTGCACAAACTATTCACCAATCCACTGCAATCCTCCCCCAAACTATTCATCAATCCACAGCAATCCTCCGCAAAGTATTCACCAATCCACTGCAATCCTCCGCCAAACAATTCATCAATCTTCTGCAATTTTCCCCAAAATATTCATCAATCCACTGTTATCCTCCCCCAAACTATTTATCAATCCACTGCAATCCTCCCCTAAATATTCATCAATCCACTGCAATCCTCCCCCAAACTATTCATCAATCCACTGCAATCCTTCCCAAACTATTCATCAATGTTCTGCAATCCTTCCCCAAACTATTCATCAATCCACTGCAATCCTCCCCCAAACTATTCATCAATCCACTGCAATCCTCCCCCAAACTATTCATCAATCCACTGCAATCCTTCCCCAAACTATTCATCAATCCACTGCAATCCTCCCCAAACTATACATCAATCTACTGCAATCCTTCCCAAACTATTCATCAATCCACTGCAATCCTCCCCAAACTATACATCAATCTACTGCAATCCTTCCCAAACTATTCATCAATCCACTGCAATCCTCACCAAACTATTCATCAATCCATTGCAATCCTCCCCCAAACTATTCATCTATCCACTGAAATCCTCCCCCAAACTATTCATCAATCCACTGCAATCCTCCCCCAAACTATTCATCAATCCACTGAAATCCTCCCCCAAACTATTCATCAACCCACTGCAATCCTCCCCCAAACTATTCATCAATCCACTGCAATCCTCCGCAAACTATTCATCAATCCACTGCAATCCTCCGCAAACTATTCATCCATCCACTGCAATCGTCCCCCAAACTATTCATCAATCCACTGCAATCCTTCCCACACTATTTATCAATCCACTGCAATTATCCCCCAAACTATTCATCAATCCACTGAAATCCTCCCCCAAACTATTCATCAATCCACTGCAATCCTCCCCCAAACTATTCATCAATTCACTGCAAACCACCCCCAAACTATTCATCAATCCACTGCAATCCTCCCCCAAACTATTCATCAATTCACTGCAACCCTCCCCCAAACTATTCATCAATCCACTGCAATCCTCCGCTAACTATTCATCAATCCACTGCAATCCTCCCCGAAACTATCCATCAATCCACTGCAATCCTCCCCCAAACTATTCATGAATCCAGAGAAATCCTCCCCCAAACAATTCATCAACCCAATGCAATCCTCCGCAAAATATTCATCAATCCACTGCAATCCTCCCCGAAACTATTCATCAATCAACTGAAATCCTCCCCGAAACTATTCATCAACCCAGTGCAATCCTCCGCACACTATTCATCAATCCACTGCAATCCTCACCAAACTATTCATCAATACATTGCAATCCTCACCCAGCTATTCATCAACCCACTGCAATCCTCCCCCAAACTATTCATCAACCCACTGCAATACTCCACCAAACTATTCATCAATCCACTGCAATCCTCCACAAATTATTCATCAATCCACTGCAATCCTCCCACAAACTGTTCATCAATCCACTGCAATCCTTCCCAAACTATTCATCAATCCACTGCAATCCTCCCCCAAACTATTCATCAATCCAGAGAAATCCACCCCCTAACTATTCATCAATCCACTGCAATCCTTCCCAAACTATTCATCAATCCACTGCAATCCTCCCCCAAACTATTCATCAATCTACTGCAATCCTTCCCAAACTATTCATCAATCTTCTGCAATCATTCCCCAAACTATTCATCAATCCACTACAATCCTCCGCAAACTATTCTTCAATCCACTGCAATCCTCCCCCAAACTATTCATCAGTCCATGTAATCCTCCCCCAAACTATTCATCAATCCACTGCAATCCTCCCCCAAACTATTCATCAATTCACTGCAATCCTCCCTCAATCTATTCATCAATCCACTGCAATCATCCCCCAAACTATTCATCTATCCACTGCAATCCTCACCAAACTATTCATCAATACATTGCAATCCTCACCCAGCTATTCATCAACCCACTGCAATCCTCCCCCAAACTATTCAGCTATCCACTGAAATCCTCCCCCAAACTATTCATCAATCCACTGCAATCCTCCGCAAACTATTCATCAATCCACTGAAATCCTCCCCCAAACTAGTCATCAATCCACTACAATCCTCCGCAAACTATTCATCAATCCACTGAAATCCTCTCCCAAACTATACATCAATTCTCTGCAATCCTCCCCCAAAATATTCATCAATCCACTGCAATTCTCCCCCAAACTTTTCATCAATCCTCTGAAATCCTCCCCCAAACTATTCATCAATCCACTGCAATCCACACCCAAACTATTCATCAAACCACTGCAATCCTCCCCCAAACTATTCATCAATCCACTGCAATCCTCCCCAAACTATTCATCAATCCACAGAAATCCTCCCCCAGACTATTCATCAATCCACTGCAATCCTCCCCCAAACTATTCATCAATCCACTGCAATCCTCCCCCAAACTATTCATCAATCCACTGCAATCCTCCGCAAACTATTCATCAATCCACTGCAATCCTCCCCCAAACTATTCATCAATTCACTGCAATCCTCCCCCAGACTATTCATCAATCCACTGCAATCGTCCCCCAAACTATTCATCAATCCACTGCAATCCTCCCCCAAACTATTCATCAATCCACTGCAATCCTTCCCGACCTATTCTTCAATCCACTGCAATCCTCCCCCAAACTATTCATCAATCCACTGCTATCCTCCCCCAAACTATTCATCAATCCACTGCAATCCTCCCCCTAACTATTCATCAAACCACTGAAATCCTCCCCCATACTATTCATCAATCCACTGCAATCCTCCCCCAAACTATTCATCAATCCACTGCAATCCTCCCCCAAACTATTCATCAATCCGCTGCAATCCTCCACCAAACTATTCATCAATCCACTGCAATCCTCCACAAATTATTCATCAATCCACTGCAATCCTCCCACAAACTGTTCATCAATCCACTGCAATCCTTCCAAAACTATTCATCAATCCACTGCAATCCTCCCCCAAACTATTCATCAATCCGGAGAAATCCTCCCCCAAACTATTCATCAATCCACTGCAATCCTTCCCAAACTATTCATCAATCCACTGCAATCCTCCCCAAACTATTCATCAATCCACTGCAATCCTCCGCAAACTATTCTTCAATCCACTGCAATCCTCCCCCAAACTATTCATCAATTCACTGCAATCCTCCCTCAATCTATTCATCAATCCACTGCAATCCTCCCCCAAACTATTCTTCAATCCACTGCAATCCTCCCCCAAACTATTCATCAATGCGCTGCGATCCTCCCCCAAACTATTTATCAGTCCACTGCTATCCTCCCCCAAACTATTCATCAATCCACTGCAATCCTCCGCAAACTATTCATCAATCCACTGCAATCCTCCCCCAAATTATTCATCAATCCACTGCAATCCTTCCGCAAACTATTCATCCATCCACTGCAATCCTCCGCAAACTATTCATCAATCCACTGAAATCCTCCGCAAATTATTCATCAATCCACTGCAATCCTTCCCAAACTATTCATCAATCCACTGCAATCCTCCACCAAACTATTCATCAATCCACAGAAATCCTCCCCCAAACTATCCATCAATCCACTGCAATCCTTCCCCAAACTATTCATCAATCCACTGCAATCCTCCGCCAAATTATTCATCAATCCACTGCAATCCTCCCCCAAACTATTCATCAATCCACTGCAATTCTCCCCCAAATTATTCATCAATCCACTGCAATCCTTCCCCAATCTATTCATCAATCCACTGCAATCCTCCACAAACTATTCATCAATCCATTGCAATCCGCCCCCAAACTATTCATCAATCCACTGCAATCCTCCGCAAACTATACATCAATCCATTGCAATCCTCCTCCAAAGTATTCATCAATCAACTGCAATCCTCCCCCAAACTATTCATCAATTCACTGCAATCCTCCCTCAATCTATTCATCAATCCACTGCAATCCTCCCCAAACTATTCATCAATCCACTGCAATCCTTCCCAAACTATTCTTCAATCCACTGCAATCCTCCCCCAAACTATTTATCAGTCCACTGCTATCCTCCCCCAAACTATTCATCAATCCGCTGCAATCCTCCCCCAAACTATTTTTCAGTCCACTGCTATCCTCCCCCAAACTATTCATCAATCCACTGCAATCCTCCGCAAACTATTCATCAATCCACTGCAATCCTCCCCCAAATTATTCATCAATCCACTGCAATCCTTCCCCAAACTATTCATCAATCCACTGCAATCCTCCGCAAACTGTTCATCCATCCACTGCAATCCTCCGCAAACTATTCATCAATCCACTGAAATCCTCCGCAAATTATTCATCAATCCACTGCAATCCTTCCCAAACTATTCATCAATCCACTGCAATCCTCCACCAAACTATTCATCAATCCACAGAAATCCTCCCCCAAACTATTCATCAATCCACTGCAATCCTTCCCCAAACTATTCATCAATCCACTGCAATCCTCCCCCAAACTATTCATCAATCCACTGCAATCCTCCCCCAAACTATTCATCAATGAACTGTAATCCTCCCCCAAACTATTCATCAATCCACTGCAATTCTCCCCCAAATTATTCATCAATCCACTGCAATCCTTCCCCAATCTATTCATCAATCTACTGCAATCCTCCGCAAACTATTCATCAATCCATTGCAATCCTCCCCCAAACTATACATCAATCCATTGCAATCCTCCTCCAAAGTATTCATCAATCAACTGCAATCCTCCACCAAACTATTCATCAACCCACTGCAATCCTCCCCCAAACTATTCATCAATCCACTGCAATCCTCCGCTAACTATTCATCAATCCACTGCAATCCTCCGCAAACTATCCATCAATCCACTGCAATCCTCCCCCAAACAATTCATCAACCCAATGCAATCCTCCGCAAACTATTCATCAACCCACTGCACTCCTCCCCCAAACTATTCATCAACCGACTGCAATCCTCTACCAAACCATTCATCAATTCACTGCAGTCCTGCCCCAAACTATTCATCAATCCACTGCAATCCTCCCCCAAACTATTCATCAATCCACTGCAATCCTCCCCCAAACTATTCATCAATCCACTGAAATCCTCCCCCAAACTATTCATCAATCCAGTGCAATCCTTCCCCAAACTATTCATCAATCCAATGCAATCCTTCCCAAACAATTCATCAATCCACAGAAATCCTTCCCAAACTATTCATCAATCCACTGCAATCCTCTGCAAATTATTCATCATTTCACTGAAATCCTCCCCCAAACTATTCATCAATCCACTGCAATCCTCCCCCAAACTATTCATCAACCCACTGCAATCCTCCGCAAACTCAGCAATCCATTGCAATCCTCCCCCAAACTATTCATCAATCCATTGCAATCCTCCCCCAAAGTATTCATCAATCCATTGCAATCCTCCTCAAACTATTCATCAACCCACTGAAATCCTCCCCCAAACTATTCATCAATCCACTGCAATCCTCCACCAAACTATTCATCAATCCACTGCAATCCTCCGCCAAACTATTCATCCATCCACTGCAATCGTCCCCCAAACTATTCATCAATCCACTGCAATCCTTCCCACACTATTTATCAATCCACTGCAATCCTCCCCCAAACTATTCATCAATCCACTGCAATCCTCCCCCAAACTATTCATCAATTCACTGCAACCCTCCCCCAAACTATCCATCAATCCACTGCAATCCTCCCCCAAACTATTTATGAATCCAAAGAAATCCTCCCCCAAACAATTCATCAACCCAATGCAATCCTCCGCAAAATATTCATCAATCCACTGCAATCCTCACCAAACTTTTCATCTATCCACTGAAATCCTCCCCCAAACAATTCATCAACCCAATGCAATCCTCCGCAAAATATTCATCAATCCACTGCAATCCTCCCCGAAACTATTCATCAATCAACTGAAATCCTCCCCGAAACTATTCATCAACCCAGTGCAATCCTCCGCACACTATTCATCAATCCACTGCAATCCTCACCAAACTATTCATCAATCCATTGCAATCCTCACCCAGCTATTCATCAACCCACTGCAATCCTCCCCCAAACTATTCATCTATCCACTGAAACCCTCCCCCAAACAATTCATCAACCCAATGTAATCCTCCGCAAAATATTCATCAATCCACTGCAATCCTCCCCGAAACTATTCATCAATCAACTGAAATCCTCCCCGAAACTATTCATCAACCCAGTGCAATCCTCCGCACACTATTCATCAATCCACTGCAATCCTCACCAAACTATTCATCAATACATTGCAATCCTTCCCGAACTATTCTTCAATCCACTGCAATCCTCCCCAAAACTAATCATCTATCCACTGCAATCCTCACCAAAATATTCATCAATACATTGCAATCCTCACCCAGCTATCCATCAACCCACTGCAATCCTCCCCCAAACTATTCAGCTATCCACTGAAATCCTCCCCCAAACTATTCATCAATCCACTGCAATCCTCCGCAAACTATTCATCAATCCACTGAAATCCTCCCCCAAACTAGTCATCAATCCACTACAATCCTCCGCAAACTATTCATCAATCCACTGAAATCCTCTCCCAAACTATACATCAATTCTCTGCAATCCTCCCCCAAAATATTCATCAATCCACTGCAATTCTCCCCCAAACTTTTCATCAATCCCCTGAAATCCTCCCCCAAACTATTCATCAATCCACTGCAATCCACACCCAAACTATTCATCAAACCACTGCAATCCTCCCCAAACTATTCATCAATCCACAGAAATCCTCCCACAGACTATTCATCAATCCACTGCAATCCTCCCCCAAACTATTCATCAATCCACTGCAATCCTCCCCCAAACTATTTATCAATCCACTGCAATCCTCCGCAAACTATTCATCAATCCACTGCAATCCTCCCCCAAACTATTCATCAATTCACTGCAATCCTCCCCCAGACTATTCATCAATCCACTGCAATCGTCCCCCAAACTATTCATCAATCCACTGCAATCCTCCCCCAAACTATTCATCAATCCACTGCAATCCTTCCCGAACTATTCTTCAATCCACTGCAATCCTCCCCCAAACTATTCATCAATCCACTGCTATCCTCCCCCAAACTATTCATCAATCCACTGCAATCCTCCCCCTAACTATTCATCAAACCACTGAAATCCTCCCCCATACTATTCATCAATCCACTGCAATCCTCCCCCAAACTATTCATCAATCCGCTGCAATCCTCCACCAAACTATTCATCAATCCACTGCAATCCTCCACAAATTATTCATCAATCCACTGCAATCCTCCCACAAACTGTTCATCAATCCACTGCAATCCTTCCAAAACTATTCATCAATCCACTGCAATCCTCCCCCAAACTATTCATAAATCCACTGCAATCCTTCCCAAACTATTCATCAATCCACTGCAATCCTCCCCCAAACTATTCATCAATCTACTGCAATCCTTCCCAAACTATTCATCAATCTTCTGCAATCCTTCCCCAAACTATTCATGAATCCACTGCAATCCTCCGCAAACTATTCTTCAATCCACTGCAATCCTCCCCCAAACTATTCATCAATCCATGCAATCCTCCCCCAAACTATTCATCAATTCACTGCAATCCTCCCTCAATCTATTCATCAATCCACTGCAATCCTCCCCCAAACTATTCTTCAATCCACTGCAATCCTCCCCCAAACTATTCATCAATGCGCTGCGATCCTCCCCCAAACTATTTATCAGTCCACTGCTATCCTCCCCCAAACTATTCATCAATCCACTGCAATCCTCCGCAAACTATTCATCAATCCACTGCAATCCTCCCCCAAATTATTCATCAATCCACTGCAATCCTTCCCCAAACTATTCATCAATCCACTGCAATCCTCCGCAAACTATTCATCCATCCACTGCAATCCTCCGCAAACTATTCATCAATCCACTGAAATCCTCCGCAAATTATTCATCAATCCACTGCAATCCTTCCCAAACTATTCATCAATCCACTGCAATCCTCCACCAAACTATTCATCAATCCACAGAAATCCTCCCCCAAACTATTCATCAATCCACTGCAATCCTTCCCCAAACTATTCATCAATCCACTGCAATCCTCCGCCAAATTATTCATCAATCCACTGCAATCCTCCCCCAAACTATTCATCAATCAACTGTAATCCTCCCCCAAACTATTCATCAATCCACTGCAATTCTCCCCCAAATTATTCATCAATCCACTGCAATCCTTCCCCAATCTATTCATCAATCCACTGCAATCCTCCACAAACTATTCATCAATCCATTGCAATCCGCCCCCAAACTATTCATCAATCCACTGCAATCCTCCGCAAACTATACATCAATCCATTGCAATCCTCCTCCAAAGTATTCATCAATCAACTGCAATCCTCCCCCAAACTATTCATCAATTCACTGCAATCCTCTGCAAACTATTGATCAATCCAATGCAATCCTCCTCAAATTATTAGTCAATCTATTGCAATCCTCCCCAAACTATTCATCAATCCACTGCAATCCTCCCCCAAACTATTCATCAATCTACTGCAATCCTCCCCATAGTATTCATCAATCCACTGCAATCCTGCACAAACTATTCACCAATCCACTGCAATCCTCCCCCAAACTATTCATCAATCCACAGCAATCCTCCGCAAAGTATTCACCAATCCACTGCAATCCTCCGCCAAACAATTCATCAATCTTCTGCAATTTTCCCCAAAATATTCATCAATCCACTGTTATCCTCCCCCAAACTATTTATCAATCCACTGCAATCCTCCCCTAAACTATTCATCAATCCACTGCAATCCTCCCCCAAACTATTCATCAATCCACTGCAATCCTTCCCAAACTATTCATCAATGTTCTGCAATCCTTCCCCAAACTATTCATCAATCCACTGCAATCCTCCCCCAAACTATTCATCAATCCACTGCAATCCTCCCCCAAACTATTCATCAATCCACTGCAATCCTTCCCCAAACTATTCATCAATCCACTGCAATCCTCCCCAAACTATACATCAATCTACTGCAATCCTTCCCAAACTATTCATCAATCCACTGCAATCCTCCCCAAACTATACATCAATCTACTGCAATCCTTCCCAAACTATTCATCAATCCACTGCAATCCTCACCAAACTATTCATCAATCCATTGCAATCCTCCCCCAAACTATTCATCTATCCACTGAAATCCTCCCCCAAACTATTCATCAATCCACTGCAATCCTCCCCCAAACTATTCATCAATCCACTGAAATCCTCCCCCAAACTATTCATCAACCCACTGCAATCCTCCCCCAAACTATTCATCAATCCACTGCAATCCTCCGCAAACTATTCATCAATCCACTGCAATCCTCCGCAAACTATTCATCCATCCACTGCAATCGTCCCCCAAACTATTCATCAATCCACTGCAATCCTTCCCACACTATTTATCAATCCACTGCAATTATCCCCCAAACTATTCATCAATCCACTGAAATCCTCCCCCAAACTATTCATCAATCCACTGCAATCCTCCCCCAAACTATTCATCAATTCACTGCAAACCACCCCCAAACTATTCATCAATCCACTGCAATCCTCCCCCAAACTATTCATCAATTCACTGCAACCCTCCCCCAAACTATTCATCAATCCACTGCCATCCTCCGCTAACTATTCATCAATCCACTGCAATCCTCCCCGAAACTATCCATCAATCCACTGCAATCCTCCCCCAAACTATTCATGAATCCAGAGAAATCCTCCCCCAAACAATTCATCAACCCAATGCAATCCTCCGCAAAATATTCATCAATCCACTGCAATCCTCCCCGAAACTATTCATCAATCAACTGAAATCCTCCCCGAAACTATTCATCAACCCAGTGCAATCCTCCGCACACTATTCATCAATCCACTGCAATCCTCACCAAACTATTCATCAATACATTGCAATCCTCACCCAGCTATTCATCAACCCACTGCAATCCTCCCCCAAACTATTCATCAACCCACTGCAATACTCCACCAAACTATTCATCAATCCACTGCAATCCTCCACAAATTATTCATCAATCCACTGCAATCCTCCCACAAACTGTTCATCAATCCACTGCAATCCTTCCCAAACTATTCATCAATCCACTGCAATCCTCCCCCAAACTATTCATCAATCCAGAGAAATCCACCCCCTAACTATTCATCAATCCACTGCAATCCTTCCCAAACTATTCATCAATCCACTGCAATCCTCCCCCAAACTATTCATCAATCTACTGCAATCCTTCCCAAACTATTCATCAATCTTCTGCAATCCTTCCCCAAACTATTCATCAATCCACTGCAATCCTCCGCAAACTATTCTTCAATCCACTGCAATCCTCCCCCAAACTATTCATCAGTCCATGTAATCCTCCCCCAAACTATTCATCAATCCACTGCAATCCTCCCCCAAACTATTCATGAATTCACTGCAATCCTCCCTCAATCTATTCATCAATCCACTGCAATCATCCCCCAAACTATTCATCTATCCACTGCAATCCTCACCAAACTATTCATCAATACATTGCAATCCTCACCCAGCTATTCATCAACCCACTGCAATCCTCCCCCAAACTATTCAGCTATCCACTGAAATCCTCCCCCAAAATATTCATCAATCCACTGCAATCCTCCGCAAACTATTCATCAATCCACTGAAATCCTCCCCCAAACTAGTCATCAATCCACTACAATCCTCCGCAAACTATTCATCAATCCACTGAAATCCTCTCCCAAACTATACATCAATTCTCTGCAATCCTCCCCCAAAATATTCATCAATCCACTGCAATTCTCCCCCAAACTTTTCATCAATCCTCTGAAATCCTCCCCCAAACTATTCATCAATCCACTGCAATCCACACCCAAACTATTCATCAAACCACTGCAATCCTCCCCCAAACTATTCATCAATCCACTGCAATCCTCCCCAAACTATTCATCAATCCACAGAAATCCTCCCCCAGACTATTCATCAATCCACTGCAATCCTCCCCCAAACTATTCATCAATCCACTGCAATCCTCCCCCAAACTATTCATCAATCCACTGCAATCCTCCGCAAACTATTCATCAATCCACTGCAATCCTCCCCCAAACTATTCATCAATTCACTGCAATCCTCCCCCAGACTATTCATCAATCCACTGCAATCGTCCCCCAAACTATTCATCAATCCACTGCAATCCTCCCCCAAACTATTCATCAATCCACTGCAATCCTTCCCGAACTATGCTTCAATCCACTGCAATCCTCCCCCAAACTATTCATCAATCCACTGCTATCCTCCCCCAAACTATTCATCAATCCACTGCAATCCTCCCCCTAACTATTCATCAAACCACTGAAATCCTCCCCCATACTATTCATCAATCCACTGCAATCCTCCCCCAAACTATTCATCAATCCACTGCAATCCTCCCCCAAACTATTCATCAATCCGCTGCAATCCTCCACCAAACTATTCATCAATCCACTGCAATCCTCCACAAATTATTCATCAATCCACTGCAATCCTCCCACAAACTGTTCATCAATCCACTGCAATCCTTCCAAAACTATTCATCAATCCACTGCAATCCTCCCCCAAACTATTCATCAATCCGGAGAAATCATCCCCAAAACTATTCATCAATCCACTGCAATCCTTCCCAAACTATTCATCAATCCACTGCAATCCTCCCCAAACTATTCATCAATCCACTGCAATCCTCCGCCAACTATTCTTCAATCCACTGCAATCCTCCCCCAAACTATTCATCAATTCACTGCAATCCTCCCTCAATCTATTCATCAATCCACTGCAATCCTCCCCCAAACTATTCTTCAATCCACTGCAATCCTCCCCCAAACTATTCATCAATGCGCTGCGATCCTCCCCCAAACTATTTATCAGTCCACTGCTATCCTCCCCCAAACTATTCATCAATCCACTGCAATCCTCCGCAAACTATTCATCAATCCACTGCAATCCTCCCCCAAATTATTCATCAATCCACTGCAATCCTTCCGCAAACTATTCATCCATCCACTGCAATCCTCCGCAAACTATTCATCAATCCACTGAAATCCTCCGCAAATTATTCATCAATCCACTGCAATCCTTCCCAAACTATTCATCAATCCACTGCAATCCTCCACCAAACTATTCATCAATCCACAGAAATCCTCCCCCAAACTATCCATCAATCCACTGCAATCCTTCCCCAAACTATTCATCAATCCACTGCAATCCTCCGCCAAATTATTCATCAATCCACTGCAATCCTCCCCCAAACTATTCATCAATCCACTGCAATTCTCCCCCAAATTATTCATCAATCCACTGCAATCCTTCCCCAATCTATTCATCAATCCACTGCAATCCTCCACAAACTATTCATCAATCCATTGCAATCCGCCCCCAAACTATTCATCAATCCACTGCAATCCTCCGCAAACTATACATCAATCCATTGCAATCCTCCTCCAAAGTATTCATCAATCAACTGCAATCCTCCCCCAAACTATTCATCAATTCACTGCAATCCTCTGCAAACTATTGATCAATCCAATGCAATCCTCCTCAAATCATTAGTCAATCTATTGCAATCCTCCCCAAACTATTCATCAATCCACTGCAATCCTCCCCCAAACTATTCATCAATCTACTGCAATCCTCCCCATAGTATTCATCAATCCACTGCAATCCTGCACAAACTATTCACCAATCCACTGCAATCCTCCCCCAAACTATTCATCAATCCACAGCAATCCTCCGCAAAGTATTCACCAATCCACTGCAATCCTCCGCCAAACAATTCATCAATCTTCTGCAATTTTCCCCAAAATATTCATCAATCCACTGTTATCCTCCCCCAAACTATTTATCAATCCACTGCAATCCTCCCCTAAACTATTCATCAATCCACTGCAATCCTCCCCCAAACTATTCATCAATCCACTGCAATCCTTCCCAAACTATTCATCAATGTTCTGCAATCCTTCCCCAAACTATTCATCAATCCACTGCAATCCTCCCCCAAACTATTCATCAATCCACTGCAATCCTCCCCCAAACTATTCATCAATCCACTGCAATCCTTCCCCAAACTATTCATCAATCCACTGCAATCCTCCCCAAACTATACATCAATCTACTGCAATCCTTCCCAAACTATTCATCAATCCACTGCAATCCTCCCCAAACTATACATCAATCTACTGCAATCCTTCCCAAACTATTCATCAATCCACTGCAATCCTCACCAAACTATTCATCAATCCATTGCAATCCTCCCCCAAACTATTCATCTATCCACTGAAATCCTCCCCCAAACTATTCATCAATCCACTGCAATCCTCCCCCAAACTATTCATCAATCCACTGAAATCCTCCCCCAAACTATTCATCAACCCACTGCAATCCTCCCCCAAACTATTCATCAATCCACTGCAATCCTCCGCAAACTATTCATCAATCCACTGCAATCCTCCGCAAACTATTCATCCATCCACTGCAATCGTCCCCCAAACTATTCATCAATCCACTGCAATCCTTCCCACACTATTTATCAATCCACTGCAATTATCCCCCAAACTATTCATCAATCCACTGAAATCCTCCCCCAAACTATTCATCAATCCACTGCAATCCTCCCCCAAACTATTCATCAATTCACTGCAAACCACCCCCAAACTATTCATCAATCCGCTGCAATCCTCCCCCAAACTATTCATCAATTCACTGCAACCCTCCCCCAAACTATTCATCAATCCACTGCAATCCTCCGCTAACTATTCATCAATCCACTGCAATCCTCCCCGAAACTATACATCAATCCACTGCAATCCTCCCCCAAACTATTCATGAATCCAGAGAAATCCTCCCCCAAACAATTCATCAACCCAATGCAATCCTCCGCAAAATATTCATCAATCCACTGCAATCCTCCCCGAAACTATTCATCAATCAACTGAAATCCTCCCCGAAACTATTCATCAACCCAGTGCAATCCTCCGCACACTATTCATCAATCCACTGCAATCCTCACCAAACTATTCATCAATACATTGCAATCCTCACCCAGCTATTCATCAACCCACTGCAATCCTCCCCCAAACTATTCATCAACCCACTGCAATACTCCACCAAACTATTCATCAATCCACTGCAATCCTCCACAAATTATTCATCAATCCACTGCAATCCTCCCACAAACTGTTCATCAATCCACTGCAATCCTTCCCAAACTATTCATCAATCCACTGCAATCCTCCCCCAAACTATTCATCAATCCAGAGAAATCCACCCCCTAACTATTCATCAATCCACTGCAATCCTTCCCAAACTATTCATCAATCCACTGCAATCCTCCCCCAAACTATTCATCAATCTACTGCAATCCTTCCCAAACTATTCATCAATCTTCTGCAATCATTCCCCAAACTATTCATCAATCCACTGCAATCCTCCGCAAACTATTCTTCAATCCACTGCAATCCTCCCCCAAACTATTCATCAGTCCATGTAATCCTCCCCCAAACTATTCATCAATCCACTGCAATCCTCCCCCAAACTATTCATCAATTCACTGCAATCCTCCCTCAATCTATTCATCAATCCACTGCAATCATCCCCCAAACTATTCATCTATCCACTGCAATCCTCACCAAACTATTCATCAATACATTGCAATCCTCACCCAGCTATTCATCAACCCACTGCAATCCTCCCCCAAACTATTCAGCTATCCACTGAAATCCTCCCCCAAACTATTCATCAATCCACTGCAATCCTCCGCAAACTATTCATCAATCCACTGAAATCCTCCCCCAAACTAGTCATCAATCCACTACAATCCTCTGCAAACTATTCATCAATCCACTGAAATCCTCTCCCAAACTATACATCAATTCTCTGCAATCCTCCCCCAAAATATTCATCAATCCACTGCAATTCTCCCCCAAACTTTTCATCAATCCTCTGAAATCCTCCCCCAAACTATTCATCAATCCACTGCAATCCACACCCAAACTATTCATCAAACCACTGCAATCCTCCCCCAAACTATTCATCAATCCACTGCAATCCTCCCCAAACTATTCATCAATCCACAGAAATCCTCCCCCAGACTATTCATCAATCCACTGCAATCCTCCCCCAAACTATTCATCAATCCACTGCAATCCTCCCCCAAACTATTCATCAATCCACTGCAATCCTCCGCAAACTATTCATCAATCCACTGCAATCCTCCCCCAAACTATTCATCAATTCACTGCAATCCTCCCCCAGACTATTCATCAATCCACTGCAATCGTCCCCCAAACTATTCATCAATCCACTGCAATCCTCCCCCAAACTATTCATCAATCCACTGCAATCCTTCCCGAACTATTCTTCAATCCACTGCAATCCTCCCCCAAACTATTCATCAATCCACTGCTATCCTCCCCCAAACTATTCATCAATCCACTGCAATCCTCCCCCTAACTATTCATCAAACCACTGAAATCCTCCCCCATACTATTCATCAATCCACTGCAATCCTCCCCCAAACTATTCATCAATCCACTGCAATCCTCCCCCAAACTATTCATCAATCCGCTGCAATCCTCCACCAAACTATTCATCAATCCACTGCAATCCTCCACAAATTATTCATCAATCCACTGCAATCCTCCCACAAACTGTTCATCAATCCACTGCAATCCTTCCAAAACTATTCATCAATCCACTGCAATCCTCCCCCAAACTATTCATCAATCCGGAGAAATCCTCCCTCAAACTATTCATCAATCCACTGCAATCCTTCCCAAACTATTCATCAATCCACTGCAATCCTCCCCAAACTATTCATCAATCCACTGCAATCCTCCGCAAACTATTCTTCAATCCACTGCAATCCTCCCCCAAACTATTCATCAATTCAGTGCAATCCTCCCTCAATCTATTCATCAATCCACTGCAATCCTCCCCCAAACTATTCTTCAATCCACTGCAATCCTCCCCCAAACTATTCATCAATGCGCTGCGATCCTCCCCCAAACTATTTATCAGTCCACTGCTATCCTCCCCCAAACTATTCATCAATCCACTGCAATCCTCCGCAAACTATTCATCAATCCACTGCAATCCTCCCCCAAATTATTCATCAATCCACTGCAATCCTTCCGCAAACTATTCATCCATCCACTGCAATCCTCCGCAAACTATTCATCAATCCACTGAAATCCTCCGCAAATTATTCATCAATCCACTGCAATCCTTCCCAAACTATTCATCAATCCACTGCAATCCTCCACCAAACTATTCATCAATCCACAGAAATCCTCCCCCAAACTATCCATCAATCCACTGCAATCCTTCCCCAAACTATTCATCAATCCACTGCAATCCTCCGCCAAATTATTCATCAATCCACTGCAATCCTCCCCCAAACTATTCATCAATCCACTGCAATTCTCCCCCAAATTATTCATCAATCCACTGCAATCCTTCCCCAATCTATTCATCAATCCACTGCAATCCTCCACAAACTATTCATCAATCCATTGCAATCCGCCCCCAAACTATTCATCAATCCACTGCAATCCTCCGCAAACTATACATCAATCCATTGCAATCCTCCTCCAAAGTATTCATCAATCAACTGCAATCCTCCCCCAAACTATTCATCAATTCACTGCAATCCTCTGCAAACTATTGATCAATCCAATGCAATCCTCCTCAAATCATTAGTCAATCTATTGCAATCCTCCCCAAACTATTCATCAATCCACTGCAATCCTCCCCCAAACTATTCATCAATCTACTGCAATCCTCCCCATACTATTCATCAATCCACTGCAATCCTGCACAAACTATTCACCAATCCACTGCAATCCTCCCCCAAACTATTCATCAATCCACAGCAATCCTCCGCAAAGTATTCACCAATCCACTGCAATCCTCCACCAAACTATTCATCAATCTTCTGCAATTTTCCCCAAAATATACATCAATCCACTGTTATCCTCCCCCAAACTATTTATCAATCCACTGCAATCCTCCCCTAAACTATTCATCAATCCACTGCAATCCTACCCCAAACTATTCATCAATCCACTGCAATCCTTCCCAAACTATTCATCAATGTTCTGCAATCCTTCCCCAAACTATTCATCAATCCACTGCAATCCTCCCCCAAACTATTCATCAATCCACTGCAATCCTTCCCCAAACTATTCATCAATCCAGTGCAATCCTCCCCCAAACTATTCATCAATCCACTGCAATCCTCCCCAAACTATACATCAATCTACTGCAATCCTTCCCAAACTATTCATCAATCCACTGCAATCCTCACCAAACTATTCATCAATCCATTGCAATCCTCCCCCAAACTATTCATCTATCCACTGATATCCTCCCCCAAACTATTCATCAATCCACTGCAATCCTCCCCCAAACTATTCATCAATCCACTGAAATCCTCCCCCAAACTATTCATCAATCCTCTGCAATCCTCCCCCAAACTATTCATCAACCCACTGCAATCCTCCCCCAAACTATTCATCAATCCACTGCAATCCTCCGCAAACTATTCATCAATCCACTGCATTCCTCCGCAAACTATTCATCCATCCACTGCAATCGTCCCCCAAACTATTCATCAATCCACTGCAATCCTTCCCACACTATTTATCAATCCACTGCAATCCTCCCCCAAACTATTCATCAATCCACTGAAATCCTCCCCCAAACTATTCATCAATCCACTGCAATCCTCCCCCAAACTATTCATCAATTCACTGCAAACCACCCCCAAACTATTCATCAATCCACTGCAATCCTCCCCCAAACTATTCATCAATTCACTGCAACCCTCCCCCAACCTATTCATCAATCCACTGCAATCCTCCGCTAACTATTCATCAATCCACTGCAATCCTCCCCGAAACTATCCATCAATCCACTGCAATCCTCCCCCAAACTATTCATGAATCCAGAGAAATCCTCCCCCAAACAATTCATCAACCCAATGCAATCCTCCTCAAAATATTCATCAATCCACTGCAATCCTCCCCGAAACTATTCATCAATCAACTGAAATCCTCCCCGAAACTATTCATGAACCCAGTGCAATCCTCCGCACACTATTCATCAATCCACTGCAATCCTCACCAAACTATTCATCAATACATTGCAATCCTCACCCAGCTATTCATCAACCCACTGCAATCCTCCCCCAAACTATTCATCAACCCACTGCAATCCTCCACCAAACTATTCATCAATCCACTGCAATCCTCCACAAATTATTCATCAATCCACTGCAATCCTCCCACAAACTGTTCATCAATCCACTGCAATCCTTCCCAAACTATTCATCAATCCACTGCAAACCTCCCCCAAACTATTCATCAATCCAGAGAAATCCACCCCCTAACTATTCATCAATCCACTGCAATCCTTCCCAAACTATTCATCAATCCACTGCAATCCTCCCCCAAACTATTCATCAATCTACTGCAATCCTTCCCAAACTATTCATCAATCTTCTGCAATCCTTCCCCAAACTATTCATCAATCCACTGCAATCCTCCGCAAACTATTCTTCAATCCACTGCAATCCTCCCCCAAACTATTCATCAGTCCATGTAATCCTCCCCCAAACTATTCATCAATCCACTGCAATCCTCCCCCAAACTATTCATCAATTCACTGCAATCCTCCCTCAATCTATTCATCAATCCACTGCAATCCTCCCCCAAACTATTCATCAATCCACTGCAATCCTTCCCAAACTATTCTTCAATCCACTGCAATCCTCCCCCAAACTATTTATCAGTCCACTGCTATCCTGCCCCAAACTATTCATCAATCCGCTGCAATCCTCCCCCAAACTATTTTTCAGTCCACTGCTATCCTCCCCCAAACTATTCATCAATCCACTGCAATCCTCCGCAAACTATTCATCAATCCACTGCAATCCTCCCCCAAATTATTCATCAATCCACTGCAATCCTTCCCCAAACTATTCATCAATCCAATGCAATCCTCCGCAAACTGTTCATCCATCCACTGCAATCCTCCGCAAACTATTCATCAATCCACTGAAATCCTCCGCAAATTATTCATCAATCCACTGCAATCCTTCCCAAACTATTCATCAATCCACTGCAATCCTCCACCAAACTATTCATCAATCCACAGAAATCCTCCCCCAAACTATTCATCAATCCACTGCAATCCTTCCCCAAACTATTCATCAATCCACTGCAATCCTCCCCCAAACTATTCATCAATCCACTGCAATCCTCCCCCAAACTATTCATCAATGAACTGTAATCCTCCCCCAAACTATTCATCAATCCACTGCAATTCTCCCCCAAATTATTCATCAATCCACTGCAATCCTTCCCCAATCTATTCATCAATCTACTGCAATCCTCCGCAAACTATTCATCAATCCATTGCAATCCTCCCCCAAACTATACATCAATCCATTGCAATCCTCCTCCAAAGTATTCATCAATCAACTGCAATCCTCCACCAAACTATTCATCAACCCACTGCAATCCTCCCCCAAACTATTCATCAATCCACTGCAATCCTCCGCAAACTATTCATCAATCCACTGCAATCCTCCGCAAACTATTCATCACCCATTGCAATCCTCCTCAAACTATTCATCAACCCACTGAAATCCTCCCCCAAACAATTCATCAATCCACTGCAATCCTCCCAAAACCATTCATCAATCCACTGCAATCCTCCACCAAACTATTCATCAATCCACTGCAATCCTCCGCCAAAGTATTCATCCATCCACTGCAATCGTCCCCCAAACTATTCATCAATCTACTGCAATCCTTCCCACACTATTTATCAATCCACTGCAATCCTCCCCCAAACTATTCATCAATCCACTGAAATCCTCCCCCAAACTATTCATCAATCCACTGCAATCCTCCCCCAAACTATTCATCAATTCACTGCAAACCACCCCCAAACTATTCATCAATCCACTGCAATCCTCCCCCAAACTATTCATCAATTCACTGCAACCCTCCCGCAAACTATTCATCAATCCACTGCAATCCTCCGCTAACTATTCATCAATCCACTGCAATCCTCCCCGAAACTATCCATCAATCCACTGCAATCCTCCCCCAAACTATTCATGAATCCAAAGAAATCCTCCCCCAAACAATTCATCAACCCAATGCAATCCTCCGCAAAATCTTCATCAATCCACTGCAAACCTCCCCGAAACTATTCATCAAACAAATGAAATCCTCCCCGAAACTATTCATCAACCCAGTGCAATCCTCCGCACACTATTCATCAATCCACTGCAATCCTCACCAAACTATTCATCAATCCATCGCAATCCTCACCCAGCTATTCATCAACCCACTGCAATCCTCCCCCAAACTATTCATCTATCCACTGAAATCCTCCCCCAAACAATTCATCAACCCAATGCAATCCTCCGCAAAATATTCATCAATCCACTGCAATCCCCCCCGAAACTATTCATCAATCAACTGAAATCCTCCCCGAAACTATTCATCAACCCAGTGCAATCCTCCGCACACTATTCATCAATCCACTGCAATCCTCACCAAACTATTCATCAATCCACTGCAATCCTCCACAAATTATTCATCAATCCACTGCAATCCTCCCACAAACTGTTCATCAATCCACTGCAATCCTTCCCAAACTATTCATCAATCCACTGCAATCCTCCCCCAAACTATTCATCAATCCAGAGAAATCCTCCCCCAAACTATTCATCAATCCACTGCAATCCTTCCCAAACTATTCATCAATCCACTGCAATCCTCCCCCAAACTATTCATCAATCTACTGCAATCCTTCCCAAACTATTCATCAATCTTCTGCAATCCTTCCCCAAACTATTCATCAATCCACTGCAATCCTTCGCAAACTATTCTTCAATCCACTGCAATCCTCCCCCAAACTATTCATCAATCCATGCAATCCTCCCCCAAACTATTCATCAATCCACTGCAATCCTCCCCCAAACTATTCATCAATCCACTGCAATCCTCCCCCAAACTATTCATCAATCCACTGCAATCCTCCCCCAAACTATTCATCAATCCACTGCAATCCTCCCCCAAACTATTCATCAATCCACTGCAATCCTCCCCCAAACTATTTATCAGTCCACTGCTATCCTCCCCCAAACTATTCATCAATCCGCTGCAATCCTCCCCCAAACTATTTATCAGTCCACTGCTATCCTCCCCCAAACTATTCATCAATCCACTGCAATCCTCAGCAAACTATTCATCAATCCACTGCAATCCTCCCCCAAATTATTCATCAATCCACTGCCATCCTGCCCCAAACTATTCATCAATCCACTGCAATCCTCCGCAAACTATTCATCCATCCACTGCAATCGTCCCCCAAACTATTCATCAATCCACTGCAATCCTTCCCACACTATTTATCAATCCACTGCAATCCTCCCCCAAACTATTCATCAATCCACTGAAATCCTCCCCCAAACTATTCATCAATCCACTGCAATCCTCCCCCAAACTATTCATCAATTCACTGCAAACCACCCCCAAACTATTCATCAATCCACTGCAATCCTCCCCCAAACTATTCATCAATTCACTGCAACCCTCCCCCAACCTATTCATCAATCCACTGCAATCCTCCGCTAACTATTCATCAATCCACTGCAATCCTCCCCGAAACTATCCATCAATCCACTGCAATCCTCCCCCAAACTATTCATGAATCCAGAGAAATCCTCCCCCAAACAATTCATCAACCCAATGCAATCCTCCGCAAAATATTCATCAATCCACTGCAATGCTCCCCGAAACTATTCAGCAATCAACTGAAATCCTCCCCGAAACTATTCATGAACCCAGTGCAATCCTCCGCACACTATTCATCAATCCACTGCAATCCTCACCAAACTATTCATCAATACATTGCAATCCTCACCCAGCTATTCATCAACCCACTGCAATCCTCCCCCAAACTATTCATCAACCCACTGCAATCCTCCACCAAACTATTCATCAATCCACTGCAATCCTCCACAAATTATTCATCAATCCACTGCAATCCTCCCACAAACTGTTCATCAATCCACTGCAATCCTTCCCAAACTATTCATCAATCCACTGCAATCCTCCCCCAAACTATTCATCAATCCAGAGAAATCCACCCCCTAACTATTCATCAATCCACTGCAATCCTTCCCAAACTATTCATCAATCCACTGCAATCCTCCCCCAAACTATTCATCAATCTACTGCAATCCTTCCCAAACTATTCATCAATCTTCTGCAATCCTTCCCCAAACTATTCATCAATCCACTGCAATCCTCCGCAAACTATTCTTCAATCCACTGCAATCCTCCCCCAAACTATTCATCAGTCCATGTAATCCTCCCCCAAACTATTCATCAATCCACTGCAATCCTCCCCCAAACTATTCATCAATTCACTGCAATCCTCCCTCAATCTATTCATCAATCCACTGCAATCCTCCCCCAAACTATTCATCAATCCACTGCAATCCTTCCCAAACTATTCTTCAATCCACTGCAATCCTCCCCCAAACTATTTATCAGTCCACTGCTATCCTCCCCCAAACTATTCATCAATCCGCTGCAATCCTCCCCCAAACTATTTTTCAGTCCACTGCTATCCTCCCCCAAACTATTCATCAATCCACTGCAATCCTCCGCAAACTATTCATCAATCCACTGCAATCCTCCCCCAAATTATTCATCAATCCACTGCAATCCTTCCCCAAACTATTCATCAATCCACTGCAATCCTCCGCAAACTGTTCATCCATCCACTGCAATCCTCCGCAAACTATTCATCAATCCACTGAAATCCTCCGCAAATTATTCATCAATCCACTGCAATCCTTCCCAAACTATTCATCAATCCACTGCAATCCTCCACCAAACTATTCATCAATCCACAGAAATCCTCCCCCAAACTATTCATCAATCCACTGCAATCCTTCCCCAAACTATTCATCAATCCACTGCAATCCTCCCCCAAACTATTCATCAATCCACTGCAATCCTCCCCCAAACTATTCATCAATGAACTGTAATCCTCCCCCAAACTATTCATCAATCCACTGCAATTCTCCCCCAAATTATTCATCAATCCACTGCAATCCTTCCCCAATCTATTCATCAATCTACTGCAATCCTCCGCAAACTATTCATCAATCCATTGCAATCCTCCCCCAAACTATACATCAATCCATTGCAATCCTCCTCCAAAGTATTCATCAATCAACTGCAATCCTCCACCAAACTATTCATCAACCCACTGCAATCCTCCCCCAAACTATTCATCAATCCACTGCAATCCTCCGCAAACTATTCATCAATCCACTGCAATCCTCCGCAAACTATTCATCACCCATTGCAATCCTCCTCAAACTATTCATCAACCCACTGAAATCCTCCCCCAAACAATTCATCAATCCACTGCAATCCTCCCAAAACCATTCATCAATCCACTGCAATCCTCCACCAAACTATTCATCAATCCACTGCAATCCTCCGCCAAACTATTCATCCATCCACTGCAATCGTCCCCCAAACTATTCATCAATCTACTGCAATCCTTCCCACACTATTTATCAATCCACTGCAATCCTCCCCCAAACTATTCATCAATCCACTGAAATCCTCCCCCAAACTATTCATCAATCCACTGCAATCCTCCCCCAAACTATTCATCAATTCACTGCAAACCACCCCCAAACTATTCATCAATCCACTGCAATCCTCCCCCAAACTATTCATCAATTCACTGCAACCCTCCCGCAAACTATTCATCAATCCACTGCAATCCTCCGCTAACTATTCATCAATCCACTGCAATCCTCCCCGAAACTATCCATCAATCCACTGCAATCCTCCCCCAAACTATTCATGAATCCAAAGAAATCCTCCCCCAAACAATTCATCAACCCAATGCAATCCTCCGCAAAATCTTCATCAATCCACTGCAAACCTCCCCGAAACTATTCATCAAACAAATGAAATCCTCCCCGAAACTATTCATCAACCCAGTGCAATCCTCCGCACACTATTCATCAATCCACTGCAATCCTCACCAAACTATTCATCAATCCATCGCAATCCTCACCCAGCTATTCATCAACCCACTGCAATCCTCCCCCAAACTATTCATCTATCCACTGAAATCCTCCCCCAAACAATTCATCAACCCAATGCAATCCTCCGCAAAATATTCATCAATCCACTGCAATCCCCCCCGAAACTATTCATCAATCAACTGAAATCCTCCCCGAAACTATTCATCAACCCAGTGCAATCCTCCGCACACTATTCATCAATCCACTGCAATCCTCACCAAACTATTCATCAATCCACTGCAATCCTCCACAAATTATTCATCAATCCACTGCAATCCTCCCACAAACTGTTCATCAATCCACTGCAATCCTTCCCAAACTATTCATCAATCCACTGCAATCCTCCCCCAAACTATTCATCAATCCAGAGAAATCCTCCCCCAAACTATTCATCAATCCACTGCAATCCTTCCCAAACTATTCATCAATCCACTGCAATCCTCCCCCAAACTATTCATCAATCTACTGCAATCCTTCCCAAACTATTCATCAATCTTCTGCAATCCTTCCCCAAACTATTCATCAATCCACTGCAATCCTTCGCAAACTATTCTTCAATCCACTGCAATCCTCCCCCAAACTATTCATCAACCCACTGCAATCCTCCCCCAAACTATTCAGCTATCCACTGAAATCCTCCCCCAAACTATTCATCAATCCACTGCAATCCTCCGCAAACTATTCATCAATCCACTGAAATCCTCCCCCAAACTAGTCATCAATCCACTACAATCCTCTGCAAACTATTCATCAATCCACTGAAATCCTCTCCCAAACTATACATCAATTCTCTGCAATCCTCCCCCAAAATATTCATCAATCCACTGCAATTCTCCCCCAAACTTTTCATCAATCCTCTGAAATCCTCCCCCAAACTATTCATCAATCCACTGCAATCCACACCCAAACTATTCATCAAACCACTGCAATCCTCCCCCAAACTATTCATCAATCCACTGCAATCCTCCCCAAACTATTCATCAATCCACAGAAATCCTCCCCCAGACTATTCATCAATCCACTGCAATCCTCCCCCAAACTATTCATCAATCCACTGCAATCCTCCCCCAAACTATTCATCAATCCACTGCAATCCTCCGCAAACTATTCATCAATCCACTGCAATCCTCCCCCAAACTATTCATCAATTCACTGCAATCCTCCCCCAGACTATTCATCAATCCACTGCAATCGTCCCCCAAACTATTCATCAATCCACTGCAATCCTCCCCCAAACTATTCATCAATCCACTGCAATCCTTCCCGAACTATTCTTCAATCCACTGCAATCCTCCCCCAAACTATTCATCAATCCACTGCTATCCTCCCCCAAACTATTCATCAATCCACTGCAATCCTCCCCCTAACTATTCATCAAACCACTGAAATCCTCCCCCATACTATTCATCAATCCACTGCAATCCTCCCCCAAACTATTCATCAATCCACTGCAATCCTCCCCCAAACTATTCATCAATCCGCTGCAATCCTCCACCAAACTATTCATCAATCCACTGCAATCCTCCACAAATTATTCATCAATCCACTGCAATCCTCCCACAAACTGTTCATCAATCCACTGCAATCCTTCCAAAACTATTCATCAATCCACTGCAATCCTCCCCCAAACTATTCATCAATCCGGAGAAATCCTCCCTCAAACTATTCATCAATCCACTGCAATCCTTCCCAAACTATTCATCAATCCACTGCAATCCTCCCCAAACTATTCATCAATCCACTGCAATCCTCCGCAAACTATTCTTCAATCCACTGCAATCCTCCCCCAAACTATTCATCAATTCAGTGCAATCCTCCCTCAATCTATTCATCAATCCACTGCAATCCTCCCCCAAACTATTCTTCAATCCACTGCAATCCTCCCCCAAACTATTCATCAATGCGCTGCGATCCTCCCCCAAACTATTTATCAGTCCACTGCTATCCTCCCCCAAACTATTCATCAATCCACTGCAATCCTCCGCAAACTATTCATCAATCCACTGCAATCCTCCCCCAAATTATTCATCAATCCACTGCAATCCTTCCGCAAACTATTCATCCATCCACTGCAATCCTCCGCAAACTATTCATCAATCCACTGAAATCCTCCGCAAATTATTCATCAATCCACTGCAATCCTTCCCAAACTATTCATCAATCCACTGCAATCCTCCACCAAACTATTCATCAATCCACAGAAATCCTCCCCCAAACTATCCATCAATCCACTGCAATCCTTCCCCAAACTATTCATCAATCCACTGCAATCCTCCGCCAAATTATTCATCAATCCACTGCAATCCTCCCCCAAACTATTCATCAATCCACAGCAATTCTCCCCCAAATTATTCATCAATCCACTGCAATCCTTCCCCAATCTATTCATCAATCCACTGCAATCCTCCACAAACTATTCATCAATCCATTGCAATCCGCCCCCAAACTATTCATCAATCCACTGCAATCCTCCGCAAACTATACATCAATCCATTGCAATCCTCCTCCAAAGTATTCATCAATCAACTGCAATCCTCCCCCAAACTATTCATCAATTCACTGCAATCCTCTGCAAACTATTGATCAATCCAATGCAATCCTCCTCAAATCATTAGTCAATCTATTGCAATCCTCCCCAAACTATTCATCAATCCACTGCAATCCTCCCCCAAACTATTCATCAATCTACTGCAATCCTCCCCATACTATTCATCAATCCACTGCAATCCTGCACAAACTATTCACCAATCCACTGCAATCCTCCCCCAAACTATTCATCAATCCACAGCAATCCTCCGCAAAGTATTCACCAATCCACTGCAATCCTCCACCAAACTATTCATCAATCTTCTGCAATTTTCCCCAAAATATACATCAATCCACTGTTATCCTCCCCCAAACTATTTATCAATCCACTGCAATCCTCCCCTAAACTATTCATCAATCCACTGCAATCCTACCCCAAACTATTCATCAATCCACTGCAATCCTTCCCAAACTATTCATCAATGTTCTGCAATCCTTCCCCAAACTATTCATCAATCCACTGCAATCCTCCCCCAAACTATTCATCAATCCACTGCAATCCTTCCCCAAACTATTCATCAATCCAGTGCAATCCTCCCCCAAACTATTCATCAATCCACTGCAATCCTCCCCAAACTATACATCAATCTACTGCAATCCTTCCCAAACTATTCATCAATCCACTGCAATCCTCACCAAACTATTCATCAATCCATTGCAATCCTCCCCCAAACTATTCATCTATCCACTGAAATCCTCCCCCAAACTATTCATCAATCCACTGCAATCCTCCCCCAAACTATTCATCAATCCACTGAAATCCTCCCCCAAACTATTCATCAATCCTCTGCAATCCTCCCCCAAACTATTCATCAACCCACTGCAATCCTCCCCCAAACTATTCATCAATCCACTGCAATCCTCCGCAAACTATTCATCAATCCACTGCATTCCTCCGCAAACTATTCATCCATCCACTGCAATCGTCCCCCAAACTATTCATCAATCCACTGCAATCCTTCCCACACTATTTATCAATCCACTGCAATCCTCCCCCAAACTATTCATCAATCCACTGAAATCCTCCCCCAAACTATTCATCAATCCACTGCAATCCTCCCCCAAACTATTCATCAATTCACTGCAAACCACCCCCAAACTATTCATCAATCCACTGCAATCCTCCCCCAAACTATTCATCAATTCACTGCAACCCTCCCCCAACCTATTCATCAATCCACTGCAATCCTCCGCTAACTATTCATCAATCCACTGCAATCCTCCCCGAAACTATCCATCAATCCACTGCAATCCTCCCCCAAACTATTCATGAATCCAGAGAAATCCTCCCCCAAACAATTCATCAACCCAATGCAATCCTCCGCAAAATATTCATCAATCCACTGCAATCCTCCCCGAAACTATTCATCAATCAACTGAAATCCTCCCCGAAACTATTCATGAACCCAGTGCAATCCTCCGCACACTATTCATCAATCCACTGCAATCCTCACCAAACTATTCATCAATACATTGCAATCCTCACCCAGCTATTCATCAACCCACTGCAATCCTCCCCCAAACTATTCATCAACCCACTGCAATCCTCCACCAAACTATTCATCAATCCACTGCAATCCTCCACAAATTATTCATCAATCCACTGCAATCCTCCCACAAACTGTTCATCAATCCACTGCAATCCTTCCCAAACTATTCATCAATCCACTGCAAACCTCCCCCAAACTATTCATCAATCCAGAGAAATCCACCCCCTAACTATTCATCAATCCACTGCAATCCTTCCCAAACTATTCATCAATCCACTGCAATCCTCCCCCAAACTATTCATCAATCTACTGCAATCCTTCCCAAACTATTCATCAATCTTCTGCAATCCTTCCCCAAACTATTCATCAATCCACTGCAATCCTCCGCAAACTATTCTTCAATCCACTGCAATCCTCCCCCAAACTATTCATCAGTCCATGTAATCCTCCCCCAAACTATTCATCAATCCACTGCAATCCTCCCCCAAACTATTCATCAATTCACTGCAATCCTCCCTCAATCTATTCATCAATCCACTGCAATCCTCCCCCAAACTATTCATCAATCCACTGCAATCCTTCCCAAACTATTCTTCAATCCACTGCAATCCTCCCCCAAACTATTTATCAGTCCACTGCTATCCTGCCCCAAACTATTCATCAATCCGCTGCAATCCTCCCCCAAACTATTTTTCAGTCCACTGCTATCCTCCCCCAAACTATTCATCAATCCACTGCAATCCTCCGCAAACTATTCATCAATCCACTGCAATCCTCCCCCAAATTATTCATCAATCCACTGCAATCCTTCCCCAAACTATTCATCAATCCACTGCAATCCTCCGCAAACTGTTCATCCATCCACTGCAATCCTCCGCAAACTATTCATCAATCCACTGAAATCCTCCGCAAATTATTCATCAATCCACTGCAATCCTTCCAAAACTATTCATCAATCCACTGCAATCCTCCACCAAACTATTCATCAATCCACAGAAATCCTCCCCCAAACTATTCATCAATCCACTGCAATCCTTCCCCAAACTATTCATCAATCCACTGCAATCCTCCCCCAAACTATTCATCAATCCACTGCAATCCTCCCCCAAACTATTCATCAATGAACTGTAATCCTCCCCCAAACTATTCATCAATCCACTGCAATTCTCCCCCAAATTATTCATCAATCCACTGCAATCCTTCCCCAATCTATTCATCAATCTACTGCAATCCTCCGCAAACTATTCATCAATCCATTGCAATCCTCCCCCAAACTATACATCAATCCATTGCAATCCTCCTCCAAAGTATTCATCAATCAACTGCAATCCTCCACCAAACTATTCATCAACCCACTGCAATCCTCCCCCAAACTATTCATCAATCCACTGCAATCCTCCGCAAACTATTCATCAATCCACTGCAATCCTCCGCAAACTATTCATCACCCATTGCAATCCTCCTCAAACTATTCATCAACCCACTGAAATCCTCCCCCAAACAATTCATCAATCCACTGCAATCCTCCCAAAACCATTCATCAATCCACTGCAATCCTCCACCAAACTATTCATCAATCCACTGCAATCCTCCGCCAAACTATTCATCCATCCACTGCAATCGTCCCCCAAACTATTCATCAATCTACTGCAATCCTTCCCACACTATTTATCAATCCACTGCAATCCTCCCCCAAACTATTCATCAATCCACTGAAATCCTCCCCCAAACTATTCATCAATCCACTGCAATCCTCCCCCAAACTATTCATCAATTCACTGCAAACCACCCCCAAACTATTCATCAATCCACTGCAATCCTCCCCCAAACTATTCATCAATTCACTGCAACCCTCCCGCAAACTATTCATCAATCCACTGCAATCCTCCGCTAACTATTCATCAATCCACTGCAATCCTCCCCGAAACTATCCATCAATCCACTGCAATCCTCCCCCAAACTATTCATGAATCCAAAGAAATCCTCCCCCAAACAATTCATCAACCCAATGCAATCCTCCGCAAAATCTTCATCAATCCACTGCAAACCTCCCCGAAACTATTCATCAAACAAATGAAATCCTCCCCGAAACTATTCATCAACCCAGTGCTATCCTCCGCACACTATTCATCAATCCACTGCAATCCTCACCAAACTATTCATCAATCCATCGCAATCCTCACCCAGCTATTCATCAACCCACTGCAATCCTCCCCCAAACTATTCATCTATCCACTGAAATCCTCCCCCAAACAATTCATCAACCCAATGCAATCCTCCGCAAAATATTCATCAATCCACTGCAATCCCCCCCGAAACTATTCATCAATCAACTGAAATCCTCCCCGAAACTATTCATCAACCCAGTGCAATCCTCCGCACACTATTCATCAATCCACTGCAATCCTCACCAAACTATTCATCAATCCACTGCAATCCTCCACAAATTATTCATCAATCCACTGCAATCCTCCCACAAACTGTTCATCAATCCACTGCAATCCTTCCCAAACTATTCATCAATCCACTGCAATCCTCCCCCAAACTATTCATCAATCCAGAGAAATCCTCCCCCAAACTATTCATCAATCCACTGCAATCCTTCCCAAACTATTCATCAATCCACTGCAATCCTCCCCCAAACTATTCATCAATCTACTGCAATCCTTCCCAAACTATTCATCAATCTTCTGCAATCCTTCCCCAAACTATTCATCAATCCACTGCAATCCTTCGCAAACTATTCTTCAATCCACTGCAATCCTCCCCCAAACTATTCATCAATCCATGCAATCCTCCCCCAAACTATTCATCAATCCACTGCAATCCTCCCCCAAACTATTCATCAATCCACTGCAATCCTCCCCCAAACTATTCATCAATCCACTGCAATCCTCCCCCAAACTATTCATCAATCCACTGCAATCCTCCCCCAAACTATTCATCAATCCACTGCAATCCTCCCCCAAACTATTTATCAGTCCACTGCTATCCTCCCCCAAACTATTCATCAATCCGCTGCAATCCTCCCCCAAACTATTTATCAGTCCACTGCTATCCTCCCCCAAACTATTCATCAATCCACTGCAATCCTCAGCAAACTATTCATCAATCCACTGCAATCCTCCCCCAAATTATTCATCAATCCACTGCCATCCTGCCCCAAACTATTCATCAATCCACTGCAATCCTCCGCAAACTATTCATCCATCCACTGCAATCGTCCCCCAAACTATTCATCAATCCACTGCAATCCTTCCCACACTATTTATCAATCCACTGCAATCCTCCCCCAAACTATTCATCAATCCACTGAAATCCTCCCCCAAACTATTCATCAATCCACTGCAATCCTCCCCCAAACTATTCATCAATTCACTGCAAACCACCCCCAAACTATTCATCAATCCACTGCAATCCTCCCCCAAACTATTCATCAATTCACTGCAACCCTCCCCCAACCTATTCATCAATCCACTGCAATCCTCCGCTAACTATTCATCAATCCACTGCAATCCTCCCCGAAACTATCCATCAATCCACTGCAATCCTCCCGCAAACTATTCATGAATCCAGAGAAATCCTCCCCCAAACAATTCATCAACCCAATGCAATCCTCCGCAAAATATTCATCAATCCACTGCAATGCTCCCCGAAACTATTCAGCAATCAACTGAAATCCTCCCCGAAACTATTCATGAACCCAGTGCAATCCTCCGCACACTATTCATCAATCCACTGCAATCCTCACCAAACTATTCATCAATACATTGCAATCCTCACCCAGCTATTCATCAACCCACTGCAATCCTCCCCCAAACTATTCATCAACCCACTGCAATCCTCCACCAAACTATTCATCAATCCACTGCAATCCTCCACAAATTATTCATCAATCCACTGCAATCCTCCCACAAACTGTTCATCAATCCACTGCAATCCTTCCCAAACTATTCATCAATCCACTGCAATCCTCCCCCAAACTATTCATCAATCCAGAGAAATCCACCCCCTAACTATTCATCAATCCACTGCAATCCTTCCCAAACTATTCATCAATCCACTGCAATCCTCCCCCAAACTATTCATCAATCTACTGCAATCCTTCCCAAACTATTCATCAATCTTCTGCAATCCTTCCCCAAACTATTCATCAATCCACTGCAATCCTCCGCAAACTATTCTTCAATCCACTGCAATCCTCCCCCAAACTATTCATCAGTCCATGTAATCCTCCCCCAAACTATTCATCAATCCACTGCAATTCTCCCCCAAACTATTCATCAATTCACTGCAATCCTCCCTCAATCTATTCATCAATCCACTGCAATCCTCCCCCAAACTATTCATCAATCCACTGCAATCCTTCCCAAACTATTCTTCAATCCACTGCAATCCTCCCCCAAACTATTTATCAGTCCACTGCTATCCTCCCCCAAACTATTCATCAATCCGCTGCAATCCTCCCCCAAACTATTTTTCAGTCCACTGCTATCCTCCCCCAAACTATTCATCAATCCACTGCAATCCTCCGCAAACTATTCATCAATCCACTGCAATCCTCCCCCAAATTATTCATCAATCCACTGCAATCCTTCCCCAAACTATTCATCAATCCACTGCAATCCTCCGCAAACTGTTCATCCATCCACTGCAATCCTCCGCAAACTATTCATCAATCCACTGAAATCCTCCGCAAATTATTCATCAATCCACTGCAATCCTTCCCAAACTATTCATCAATCCACTGCAATCCTCCACCAAACTATTCATCAATCCACAGAAATCCTCCCCCAAACTATTCATCAATCCACTGCAATCCTTCCCCAAACTATTCATCAATCCACTGCAATCCTCCCCCAAACTATTCATCAATCCACTGCAATCCTCCCCCAAACTATTCATCAATGAACTGTAATCCTCCCCCAAACTATTCATCAATCCACTGCAATTCTCCCCCAAATTATTCATCAATCCACTGCAATCCTTCCCCAATCTATTCATCAATCTACTGCAATCCTCCGCAAACTATTCATCAATCCATTGCAATCCTCCCCCAAACTATACATCAATCCATTGCAATCCTCCTCCAAAGTATTCATCAATCAACTGCAATCCTCCACCAAACTATTCATCAACCCACTGCAATCCTCCCCCAAACTATTCATCAATCCACTGCAATCCTCCGCAAACTATTCATCAATCCACTGCAATCCTCCGCAAACTATTCATCACCCATTGCAATCCTCCTCAAACTATTCATCAACCCACTGAAATCCTCCCCCAAACAATTCATCAATCCACTGCAATCCTCCCAAAACCATTCATCAATCCACTGCAATCCTCCACCAAACTATTCATCAATCCACTGCAATCCTCCGCCAAACTATTCATCCATCCACTGCAATCGTCCCCCAAACTATTCATCAATCTACTGCAATCCTTCCCACACTATTTATCAATCCACTGCAATCCTCCCCCAAACTATTCATCAATCCACTGAAATCCTCCCCCAAACTATTCATCAATCCACTGCAATCCTCCCCCAAACTATTCATCAATTCACTGCAAACCACCCCCAAACTATTCATCAATCCACTGCAATCCTCCCCCAAACTATTCATCAATTCACTGCAACCCTCCCGCAAACTATTCATCAATCCACTGCAATCCTCCGCTAACTATTCATCAATCCACTGCAATCCTCCCCGAAACTATCCATCAATCCACTGCAATCCTCCCCCAAACTATTCATGAATCCAAAGAAATCCTCCCCCAAACAATTCATCAACCCAATGCAATCCTCCGCAAAATCTTCATCAATCCACTGCAAACCTCCCCGAAACTATTCATCAAACAAATGAAATCCTCCCCGAAACTATTCATCAACCCAGTGCAATCCTCCGCACACTATTCATCAATCCACTGCAATCCTCACCAAACTATTCATCAATCCATCGCAATCCTCACCCAGCTATTCATCAACCCACTGCAATCCTCCCCCAAACTATTCATCTATCCACTGAAATCCTCCCCCAAACAATTCATCAACCCAATGCAATCCTCCGCAAAATATTCATCAATCCACTGCAATCCCCCCCGAAACTATTCATCAATCAACTGAAATCCTCCCCGAAACTATTCATCAACCCAGTGCAATCCTCCGCACACTATTCATCAATCCACTGCAATCCTCACCAAACTATTCATCAATCCACTGCAATCCTCCACAAATTATTCATCAATCCACTGCAATCCTCCCACAAACTGTTCATCAATCCACTGCAATCCTTCCCAAACTATTCATCAATCCACTGCAATCCTCCCCCAAACTATTCATCAATCCAGAGAAATCCTCCCCCAAACTATTCATCAATCCACTGCAATCCTTCCCAAACTATTCATCAATCCACTGCAATCCTCCCCCAAACTATTCATCAATCTACTGCAATCCTTCCCAAACTATTCATCAATCTTCTGCAATCCTTCCCCAAACTATTCATCAATCCACTGCAATCCTTCGCAAACTATTCTTCAATCCACTGCAATCCTCCCCCAAACTATTCATCAATCCATGCAATCCTCCCCCAAACTATTCATCAATCCACTGCAATCCTCCCCCAAACTATTCATCAATCCACTGCAATCCTCCCCCAAACTATTCATCAATCCACTGCAATCCTCCCCCAAACTATTCATCAATCCACTGCAATCCTCCCCCAAACTATTCATCAATCCACTGCAATCCTCCCCCAAACTATTTATCAGTCCACTGCTATCCTCCCCCAAACTATTCATCAATCCGCTGCAATCCTCCCCCAAACTATTTATCAGTCCACTGCTATCCTCCCCCAAACTATTCATCAATCCACTGCAATCCTCAGCAAACTATTCATCAATCCACTGCAATCCTCCCCCAAATTATTCATCAATCCACTGCCATCCTGCCCCAAACTATTCATCAATCCACTGCAATCCTCCGCAAACTATTCATCCATCCACTGCAATCCTCCGCAAACTATTCATCAATCCACTGAAATCCTCCGCAAATTATTCATCAATCCACTGCAATCCTTCCCAAACTATTCATCAATCCACTGCAATCCTCCACCAAACTATTCATCAATCCACAGAAATCCTCCCCCAAACTATTCATCAATCCACTGCAATCCTTCCCCAAACTATTCATCAATCCACTGCAATCCTCCCCCAAACTATTCATCAATCCACTGCAATCCTCCCCCAAACTATTCATCAATCAACTGTAATCCTCCCCCAAACTATTCATCAATCCACTGAAATTCTCCCCCAAATTATTCATCAATCCACTGCAATCCTTCCCCAATCTATTCATCAATCCACTGCAATCCTCCGCAAACTATTCATCAATCCATTGCAATCCTCCCCCAAACTATTCATCAATCCACTGCAATCCTCCGCAAACTATACATCAATCCATTGCAATCCTCCTCCAAAGTATTCATCAATCAACTGCAATCCTCCACCAAACTATTCATCAATCTTCTGCAATTTTCCCCAAAATATTCATCAATCCACTGTTATCCTCCCCCAAACTATTTATCAATCCACTGCAATCCTCCCCTAAACTATTCATCAATCCACTGCAATCCTCCCCCAAACGATTCATCAATCCACTTCAATCCTTCCCCAAACTATTCATCAATCCACTGCAATCCTCCCCCACACTATTCATCAATCCACTGCAATCCTTCCCCAAACTATTCATCAATCCACTGCAATCCTCCCCCAAACTATTCATCAATCCACTGCAATCCTCCCCAAACTATACATCAATCTACTGCAATCCTTCCCAAACTATTCATCAATCCACTGCAATCGTCACCAAACTATTCATCAATCCATTGCAATCCTCACCCAAACTATTCATCAATCCACTGCAATCCTCCCCAAAACTATTCATCTATCCACTGAAATCCTCCCCCAAACTATTCATCAATCCACTGCAATACTCCGCCAAACTATTCATCAAACCACTGAAATACTCCCCCAAACTATTCATCAATCCACTGCAATCCTCCCCCAAACTATTCATCAACCCACTGCAATCCTCCCCCAAAATATTCATCAATCCACTGCAATCCTCCGCAAACTATTCATCAATCCACTGCAATCCTCCGCAAACTATTCATCACCCATTGCAATCGTCCCCCAAACTATTCAGCAATCCACTGCAATCCTCCGCAAACTATTCATCAATCCATTGCAATCCTCCCAAAAGTATTCATCAATCCATTGCAATCCTCCCCAAACTATTCATCAATCCACTGCAATTCTCCACCAAACTATTCATCAATTCACTGCAATCCTCTGCAAACTATTCATCAATCCACTGCAATCCTCCGCAAACTATTCATCAATCCACTGCAATTCTCCCCCAAACTATTCATCAATCCACTGCAATCCTTCACAAACTATTCATCAATCTACTGCAATCTTCCGCAAACTATTCATCAATCCTCAGCAATCCTCCCCCAAACTATTCATCAATCATTTGCAATCCTCCCCCAAACTATTCATCAATCCACTGCAATCCTCCGTAAACTATTCACCAATCCACTGCAATCGTCCCCCAAACTATTCATCAATCCACTGCAATCCTCCCCCAAACTATTCAGCAATCCACTGCAATCCTTCCCAAACTATTGATCACTCTACTGCAATCCTCCGCAAACTACTCACCAATCCACTGCAATCCTCCCCCAAACTATTCATCAATCCATTGCAATCCTTCCCAAACTATTCATCAATCCACTGCAATCCTCCCCCAAACTATTCATCAATCCACAGCAATCCTTCCCAAACTATTCATCAATCTACTGCAATCCTCCCCCAAACTATTCATCAATCCACTGCAATCCTCCGCAAACTATTCATCAACCCACTGCACTCCTCCCCCAAACTATTCATCAACCCACTGCAATCCTCCACCAAACCATTCATCAATTCACTGCAGTCCTGCCCCAAACTATTCATCAATCCACTGCAATCCTCCCCCAAACTATTCATCAATCCACTGCAATCCTCCCCCAAACTATTCATCAATCCACTGAAATCCTCCCCCAAACTATTCATCAATCCAGTGCAATCCTTCCCCAAACTATTCATCAATCCAATGCAATCCTTCCCAAACTATTCATCAATCCACTGCAATCCTCCCTCAAACTATTCATCAATCCACAGAAATCCTTCCCAAACTATTCATCAATCCACTGCCAATCCTCTGCAAATTATTCATCATTTCACTGAAATCCTCCCCCAACTATTCATCAATCCACTGCAATCCTCCACCAAACTATTCATCAACCCACTGCAATCCTCCGCAAACTCAGCAATCCATTGCAATCCTCCCCCAAACTATTCATCAATCCACTGCAATTCTCCGCCAACTATTCATCAATCCATTGCAATCCTCCCCCAAAGTATTCATCAATCCATTGCAATCCTCCTCAAACTATTCATCAACCCACTGAAAGCCTCCCCCAAACTATTCATCAATCCACTGCAATCCTCCACCAAACTATTCATCAATCCACTGCAATCCTCCGCCAAACTATTCATCCATCCACTGCAATCGTCCCCCAAACTATTCATCAATCCACTGCAATCCTCCACCAAACTATTCATCAATCCACTGCAATCCTCCCCCAAACTATTCATCAATCCACTGAAATCCTCCCCCAAACTATTCAACAATCCACTGCAATCCTCCCCCAAACTATTCATCAATTCACTGCAAACCACCCCCAAACCATTCATCAATCCACTGCATTCCTCCCCCAAACTATTCATCAATTCACTGCAACCCTCCCCCAAACTATTCATCAATCCACTGCAATCCTCCGCTAACTATTCATCAATCCACTGCAATCCTCCCCGAAACTATCCATCAATCCACTGCAATCCTCCCCCAAACTATTCATGAATCCAAAGAAATCCTCCCCCAAACAATTCATCAACCCAAAGCAATCCTCCGCAAAATATTCATCAATCCACTGCAATCCTCCCCGAAACTATTCATCAATCAACTGAAATCCTCCCGAAACTATTCATCAACCCAGTGCAATCCTCCGCACACTGTTCATCAATCCACTGCAATCCTCACCAAACTATTCATCAATCCATTGCAATCCTCACCCAGCTATTCATCAACCCACTGCAATCCTCCCCCAAACTATTCATCAACCCAATGCAATCCTCCGCAAAATATTCATCAATCCACTGCAATCCTCCCCGAAACTATTCATCAATCAACTGAAATCCTCCCCGAAACTATTCATCAACCCAGTGCAATCCTCCGCACACTTATTCATCAATCCACTGCAATCCTCACCAAACTATTCATCAATACATTGCAATCCTCACCCAGCTATTCATCAACCCACTGCAATCCTCCCCCAAACTATTCAGCTATCCACTGAAATCCTCCCCCAAACTATTCATCAATCCACTGTAATCCTCCGCAAACTATTCATCAATCCACTGAAATCCTCCCCCAAACTAGTCATCAATCCAAAACAATCTTCCGCAAACTATTCGTCAATCCACTGAAATCCTCTCCCAAACTACACATCAATTCTCTGCAATCCTCCCCCAAAATATTAATCAATCCACTGCAATTCTCCCCCAAACTTTTCATCAATCCTCTGAAATCCTCCCCCAAACTATTCATCAATCCACTGCAATCCTCCCCCAAACTATTCATCAACCCACTGCAATCCACCCCCAAACTATTCATCAATCCACTGCAATCCTCCCCAAACTATTCATCAATCCACAGAAATCCTCCCCCAGACTATTCATCAATCCACTGCAAACCTCCCCCAAACTATTCATCAATGAACTGTAATCCTCCCCCAAACTATTCATCAATCCACTGCAATTCTCCCCCAAATTATTCATCAATCCACTGCAATCCTTCCCCAATCTATTCATCAATCTACTGCAATCCTCCGCAAACTATTCATCAATCCATTGCAATCCTCCCCCAAACTATACATCAATCCATTGCAATCCTCCTCCAAAGTATTCATCAATCAACTGCAATCCTCCACCAAACTATTCATCAACCCACTGCAATCCTCCCCCAAACTATTCATCAATCCACTGCAATCCTCCGCAAACTATTCATCAATCCACTGCAATCCTCCGCAAACTATTCATCACCCATTGCAATCCTCCTCAAACTATTCATCAACCCACTGAAATCCTCCCCCAAACAATTCATCAATCCACTGCAATCCTCCCAAAACCATTCATCAATCCACTGCAATCCTCCACCAAACTATTCATCAATCCACTGCAATCCTCCGCCAAACTATTCATCCATCCACTGCAATCGTCCCCCAAACTATTCATCAATCTACTGCAATCCTTCCCACACTATTTATCAATCCACTGCAATCCTCCCCCAAACTATTCATCAATCCACTGAAATCCTCCCCCAAACTATTCATCAATCCACTGCAATCCTCCCCCAAACTATTCATCAATTCACTGCAAACCACCCCCAAACTATTCATCAATCCACTGCAATCCTCCCCCAAACTATTCATCAATTCACTGCAACCCTCCCGCAAACTATTCATCAATCCACTGCAATCCTCCGCTAACTATTCATCAATCCACTGCAATCCTCCCCGAAACTATCCATCAATCCACTGCAATCCTCCCCCAAACTATTCATGAATCCAAAGAAATCCTCCCCCAAACAATTCATCAACCCAATGCAATCCTCCGCAAAATCTTCATCAATCCACTGCAAACCTCCCCGAAACTATTCATCAAACAAATGAAATCCTCCCCGAAACTATTCATCAACCCAGTGCAATCCTCCGCACACTATTCATCAATCCACTGCAATCCTCACCAAACTATTCATCAATCCATCGCAATCCTCACCCAGCTATTCATCAACCCACTGCAATCCTCCCCCAAACTATTCATCTATCCACTGAAATCCTCCCCCAAACAATTCATCAACCCAATGCAATCCTCCGCAAAATATTCATCAATCCACTGCAATCCCCCCCGAAACTATTCATCAATCAACTGAAATCCTCCCCGAAACTATTCATCAACCCAGTGCAATCCTCCGCACACTATTCATCAATCCACTGCAATCCTCACCAAACTATTCATCAATCCACTGCAATCCTCCACAAATTATTCATCAATCCACTGCAATCCTCCCACAAACTGTTCATCAATCCACTGCAATCCTTCCCAAACTATTCATCAATCCACTGCAATCCTCCCCCAAACTATTCATCAATCCAGAGAAATCCTCCCCCAAACTATTCATCAATCCACTGCAATCCTTCCCAAACTATTCATCAATCCACTGCAATCCTCCCCCAAACTATTCATCAATCTACTGCAATCCTTCCCAAACTATTCATCAATCTTCTGCAATCCTTCCCCAAACTATTCATCAATCCACTGCAATCCTTCGCAAACTATTCTTCAATCCACTGCAATCCTCCCCCAAACTATTCATCAATCCATGCAATCCTCCCCCAAACTATTCATCAATCCACTGCAATCCTCCCCTCAAACTATTCATCAATCCACTGCAATCCTCCCCCAAACTATTCATCAATCCACTGCAATCCTCCCCCAAACTATTCATCAATCCACTGCAATCCTCCCCCAAACTATTCATCAATCCACTGCAATCCTCCCCCAAACTATTTATCAGTCCACTGCTATCCTCCCCCAAACTATTCATCAATCCGCTGCAATCCTCCCCCAAACTATTTATCAGTCCACTGCTATCCTCCCCCAAACTATTCATCAATCCACTGCAATCCTCAGCAAACTATTCATCAATCCACTGCAATCCTCCCCCAAATTATTCATCAATCCACTGCCATCCTGCCCCAAACTATTCATCAATCCACTGCAATCCTCCGCCAAACTATTCATCCATCCACTGCAATCCTCCGCAAACTATTCATCAATCCACTGAAATCCTCCGCAAATTATTCATCAATCCACTGCAATCCTTCCCAAACTATTCATCAATCCACTGCAATCCTCCACCAAACTATTCATCAATCCACAGAAATCCTCCCCAAACTATTCATCAATCCACTGCAATCCTTCCCCAAACTATTCATCAATCCACTGCAATCCTCCCCCAAACTATTCATCAATCCACTGCAATCCTCCCCCAAACTATTCATCAATCAACTGTAATCCTCCCCCAAACTATTCATCAATCCACTGAAATTCTCCCCCAAATTATTCATCAATCAACTGCAATCCTTCCCCAATCTATTCATCAATCCACTGCAATCCTCCGCAAACTATTCATCAATCCATTGCAATCCTCCCCCAAACTATTCATCAATCCACTGCAATCCTCCGCAAACTATACATCAATCCATTGCAATCCTCCTCCAAAGTATTCATCAATCAACTGCAATCCTCCACCAAACTATTCATCAATCTTCTGCAATTTTCCCCAAAATATTCATCAATCCACTGTTATCCTCCCCCAAACTATTTATCAATCCACTGCAATCCTCCCCTAAACTATTCATCAATCCACTGCAATCCTCCCCCAAACGATTCATCAATCCACTTCAATCCTTCCCCAAACTATTCATCAATCCACTGCAATCCTCCCCCACACTATTCATCAATCCACTGCAATCCTTCCCCAAACTATTCATCAATCCACTGCAATCCTCCCCCAAACTATTCATCAATCCACTGCAATCCTCCCCAAACTATACATCAATCTACTGCAATCCTTCCCAAACTATTCATCAATCCACTGCAATCGTCACCAAACTATTCATCAATCCATTGCAATCCTCACCCAAACTATTCATCAATCCACTGCAATCCTCCCCAAAACTATTCATCTATCCACTGAAATCCTCCCCCCAAACTATTCATCAATCCACTGCAATACTCCGCCAAACTATTCATCAAACCACTGAAATACTCCCCCAAACTATTCATCAATCCACTGCAATCCTCCCCCAAACTATTCATCAACCCACTGCAATCCTCCCCCAAAATATTCATCAATCCACTGCAATCCTCCGCAAACTATTCATCAATCCACTGCAATCCTCCGCAAACTATTTCATCACCCATTGCAATCGTCCCCCAAACTATTCAGCAATCCACTGCAATCCTCCGCAAACTATTCATCAATCCATTGCAATCCTCCCAAAAGTATTCATCAATCCATTGCAATTCCTCCCCAAACTATTCATCAATCCACTGCAATTCTCCACCAAACTATTCATCAATTCACTGCAATCCTCTGCAAACTATTCATCAATCCACTGCAATCCTCCGCAAACTATTCATCAATCCACTGCAATTCTCCCCCAAACTATTCATCAATCCACTGCAATCCTTCACAAACTATTCATCAATCTACTGCAATCTTCCGCAAACTATTCATCAATCCTCAGCAATCCTCCCCCAAACTATTCATCAATCATTTGCAATCCTCCCCCAAACTATTCATCAATCCACTGCAATCCTCCGTAAACTATTCACCAATCCACTGCAATCGTCCCCCAAACTATTCATCAATCCACTGCAATCCTCCCCCAAACTATTCAGCAATCCACTGCAATCCTTCCCAAACTATTGATCACTCTACTGCAAATCCTCCGCAAACTACTCACCAATCCACTGCAATCCTCCCCCAAACTATTCATCAATCCATTGCAATCCTTCCCAAACTATTCATCAATCCACTGCAATCCTCCCCCAAACTATTCATCAATCCACAGCAATCCTTCCCAAACTATTCATCAATCTACTGCAATCCTCCCCCAAACTATTCATCAATCCACTGCAATCCTCCGCAAACTATTCATCAACCCACTGCACTCCTCCCCCAAACTATTCATCAACCCACTGCAATCCTCCACCAAACCATTCATCAATTCACTGCAGTCCTGCCCCAAACTATTCATCAATCCACTGCAATCCTCCCCCAAACTATTCATCAATCCACTGCAATCCTCCCCCAAACTATTCATCAATCCACTGAAATCCTCCCCCAAACTATTCATCAATCCAGTGCAATCCTTCCCCAAACTATTCATCAATCCAATGCAATCCTTCCCAAACTATTCATCAATCCACTGCAATCCTCCCTCAAACTATTCATCAATCCACAGAAATCCTTCCCAAACTATTCATCAATCCACTGCAATCCTCTGCAAATTATTCATCATTTCACTGAAATCCTCCCCCAACTATTCATCAATCCACTGCAATCCTCCACCAAACTATTCATCAACCCACTGCAATCCCTCCGCAAACTCAGCAATCCATTGCAATCCTCCCCCAAACTATTCATCAATCCACTGCAATTCTCCGCCAACTATTCATCAATCCATTGCAATCCTCCCCCAAAGTATTCATCAATCCATTGCAATCCTCCTCAAACTATTCATCAACCCACTGAAAGCCTCCCCCAAACTATTCATCAATCCACTGCAATCCTCCACCGAACTATTCATCAATCTACTGCAATCCTCCGCCAAACTATTCATCCATCCACTGCAATCGTCCCCCAAACTATTCATCAATCCACTGCAATCCTCCACCATAACTATTCATCAATCCACTGCAATCCTCCCCCAAACTATTCATCAATCCACTGAAATCCTCCCCCAAACTATTCAACAATCCACTGCAATCCTCCCCCAAACTATTCATCAATTCACTGCAAACCACCCCCAAACCATTCATCAATCCACTGCATTCCTCCCCCAAACTATTCATCAATTCACTGCAACCCTCCCCCAAACTATTCATCAATCCACTGCAATCCTCGCTAACTATTCATCAATCCACTGCAATCCTCCCCGAAACTATCCATCAATCCACTGCAATCCTCCCCCAAACTATTCATGAATCCAAAGAAATCCTCCCCCAAACAATTCATCAACCCAAAGCATTCCTCCGCAAAATATTCATCAATCCACTGCAATCCTCCCGAAACTATTCATCAATCAACTGAAATCCTCCCCGAAAACTATTCATCAACCCAGTGCAATCCTCCGCACACTGTTCATCAAATCCACTGCAATCCTCACCAAACTATTCATCAATCCATTGCAATCCTCACCCAGCTATTCATCAACCCACTGCAATCCTCCCCCAAACTATTCATCAACCCAATGCAATCCTCCGCAAAATATTCATCAATCCACTGCAATCCTCCCCGAAACTATTCATCAATCAACTGAAATCCTCCCCGAAACTATTCATCAACCCAGTGCAATCCTCCGCACACTATTCATCAATCCACTGCAATCCTCACCAAACTATTCATCAATACATTGCAATCCTCACCCAGCTATTCATCAACCCACTGCAATCCTCCCCCAAACTATTCAGCTATCCACTGAAATCCTCCCCCAAACTATTCATCAATCCACTGTAATCCTCCGCAAACTATTCATCAATCCACTGAAATCCTCCCCCAAACTAGTCATCAATCCAAAACAATCTTCCGCAAACTATTCGTCAATCCACTGAAATCCTCTCCCAAACTACACATCAATTCTCTGCAATCCTCCCCCAAAATATTAATCAATCCACTGCAATTCTCCCCCAAACTTTTCATCAATCCTCTGAAATCCTCCCCCAAACTATTCATCAATCCACTGCAATCCTCCCCCAAACTATTCATCAACCCACTGCAATCCACCCCCAAACTATTCATCAATCCACTTGCAATCCTCCCCAAACTATTCATCAATCCACAGAAATCCTCCCCCAGACTATTCATCAATCCACTGCAAACCTCCCCCAAACTATTCATCAATCCACTGCAATCCTCCCCCAAACTATTCATCAATTCACTGCAATCCTCCTCTCAATCTATTCATCAATCCACTGCAATCCTCCCCCAAACTATTCATCAACCCACTGCAATCCTCCACCAAACTATTCATCAATCCACTGCAATCCTCCACAAATTATTCATCAATCCACTGCAATCCTCCCACAAACTGTTCATCAATCCATTGCAATCCTCCCCAAACTATTCATCAATCCACTGCAATTCTCCACCAAACTATTCATCAATTCACTGCAATCCTCTGCAAACTATTCATCAATCCACTGCAATCCTCCGCAAACTATTCATCAATCCACTGCAATCCTCCCCCAAACTATTCATCAATCCACTGCAATCCTTCGCAAACTATTCATCAATCTACTGCAATCTTCCGCAAACTATTCATCAATCCTCAGCAATCCTCCCCCAAACTATTCATCAATCATTTGCAATCCTCCCCCAAACTATTCATCAATCCACTGCAATCCTCCGTAAACTATTCACCAATCCACTGCAATCGTCCCCCAAACTATTCATCAATCCACTGCAATCCCACCCAAACTATTCATCAATCCACTGCAATCCTCCCCCAAATTATTCAGCAATCCACTGCAATCCTTCCCAAACTATTCATCACTCTACTGCAATCCTCCTCAAACTACTCACCAATCCACTGCAATCCTCCCCCAAACTATTCATCAATCCATTGCAATCCTTCCCAAACTATTCATCAATCCACTGCAATCCTCCCCCAAACTATCATCAATCCACAGCAATCCTTCCCAAACTATTCATCAATCTACTGCAATCCTCCCCCAAACTATTCATCAATCCACTGCAATCCTCCGCAAACTATTCATCAACCCACTGCACTCCTCCCCCAAACTATTCATCAACCCACTGCAATCCTCCACCAAACCATTCATCAATTCACTGCAGTCCTGCCCCAAACTATTCTTCAATCCACTGCAATCCTCCCCCAAACTATTCATCAATCCACTGCAATCCTCCCCCAAACTATTCATCAATCCACTGAAATCCTCCCCCAAACTATTCATCAATCCAGTGCAATCCTTCCCCAAACTATTCATCAATCCAATGCAATCCTTCCCAAACTATTCATCAATCCACTGCAATCCTCCCTCAAACTATTCATCAATCCACAGAAATCCTTCCCAAACTATTCATCAATCCACTGCAATCCTCTGCAAATTATTCATCATTTCACTGAAATCCTCCCCCAAACTATTCATCAATCCACTGCAATCCTCCACCAAACTATTCATCAACCCACTGCAATCCTCCGCAAACTCAGCAATCCATTGCAATCCTCCCCCAAACTATTCATCAATCCACTGCAATTCTCCGCCAACTATTCATCAATCCATTGCAATCCTCCCCCAAAGTATTCATCAATCCATTGCAATCCTACTCAAACTATTCATCAACCCACTGAAAGCCTCCCCCAAACTATTCATCAATCCACTGCAATCCTCCACCAAACTATTCATCAATCCACTGCAATCCTCCGCCAAACTATTCATCCATCCACTGCAATCATCCCCCAAACTATTCATCAATCCACTGCAATCCTCCACCAAACTATTCATCAATCCACTGCAATCCTCCCCCAAACTATTCATCAATCCACTGAAATCCTCCCCCAAACTATTCAACAATCCACTGCAATCCTCCCCCAAACTATTCATCAATTCACTGCAAACCACCCCCAAACCATTCATCAATCCACTGCAATCCTCCCCCAAACTATTCATCAATTCACTGCAACCCTCCCCCAAACTATTCATCAATCCACTGCAATCCTCCGCTAACTATTCATCAATCCACTGCAATCCTCCCCGAAACTATCCATCAATCCACTGCAATCCTCCCCCAAACTATTCATGAATCCAAAGAAATCCTCCCCCAAACAATTCATCAACCCAAAGCAATCCTCCGCAAAATATTCATCAATCCACTGCAATCCTCCCCGAAACTATTCATCAATCAACTGAAATCCTCCCCGAAACTATTCATCAACCCAGTGCAATCCTCCGCACACTGTTCATCAATCCACTGCAATCCTCACCAAACTATTCATCAATCCATTGCAATCCTCACCCAGCTATTCATCAACCCACTGCAATCCTCCCCCAAACTATTCATCAACCCAATGCAATCCTCCGCAAAATATTCATCAATCCACTGCAATCCTCCCCGAAACTATTCATCAATCAACTGAAATCCTCCCCGAAACTATTCATCAACCCAGTGCAATCCTCCGCACACTATTCATCAATCCACTGCAATCCTCACCAAACTATTCATCAATACATTGCAATCCTCACCCAGCTATTCATCAACCCACTGCAATCCTCCCCCAAACTATTCAGCTATCCACTGAAATCCTCCCCCAAACTATTCATCAATCCACTGTAATCCTCCGCAAACTATTCATCAATCCACTGAAATCCTCCCCCAAACTAGTCATCAATCCAAAACAATCTTCCGCAAACTATTCGTCAATCCACTGAAATCCTCTCCCAAACTATACATCAATTCTCTGCAATCCTCCCCCAAAATATTCATCAATCCACTGCAATTCTCCCCCAAACTTTTCATCAATCCTCAGAAATCCTCCCCCAAACTATTCATCAATCCACTGCAATCCTACCCCAAACTATTCATCAACCCACTGCAATCCTCCCCCAAACTATTCATCAATCCACTGCAATCCTCCCCAAACTATTCATCAATCCACAGAAATCCTCCCCCAGACTATTCATCAATCCACTGCAAACCTCCCCCAAACTATTCATCAATCCACTGCAATCCTCCCCCAAACAATTCATCAATTCACTGCAATCCTCCCTCAATCTATTCATCAATCCACTGCAATCCTCCCCCAAACTATTCATCAACCCACTGCAATCCTCCACCAAACTATTCATCAATCCACTGCAATCCTCCACAAATTATTCATCAATCCACTGCAATCCTCCCACAAACTGTTCATCAATCCACTGCAATCCTTGCCAAACTATTCATCAATCCATTGCAATCCTCCCCCAAACTATTCATCAATCCAGAGAAATCCTCCCCCAAACTATTCATCAATCCACTGCAATCCTTCCCAAACTATTCATCAATCCACTGCAATCCTCCCCCAAACTATTCATCAATCTACTGCAATCCTTCCCAAACTATTCATCAATCTTCTGCAATCCTTCCCCAAACTATTCATCAATCCGCTGCAATCCTCCGCAAACTATTCTTCAATCCACTGCAATCCTCCCCCAAACTATTCATCAATCCATGCAATCCTCCCCCAAACTATTCATCAATCCACTGCAATCCTCCCCCAAACTATTCATCAATTCACTGCAATCCTCCCTCAATCTATTCATCAATCCACTGCAATCCTCCCCCAAACTATTCATCAATCCACTGCAATCCTTCCCAAACTATTCTTCAATCCACTGCAATACTCCCCCAAACTATTTATCAGTCCACTGCTATTCTCCCCCAAACTATTCATCAATCCGCTGCAATCCTCCCCCAAACTATTTATCAGTCCACTGCTATCCTCCCCCAAACTATTCATCAATCCACTGCAATCCTCCGCAAACTATTCATCAATACACTGCAATCCTCCCCCAAATTATTCATCAATCCACTGCAATCCTTCCCCAAACTATTCATCAATCCACTGCAATCCTCCGCAAACTATTCATCCATCCACTGCAATCCTCCGCAAACTATTCATCAATCCACTGAAATCCTCCGCAAATTATTCATCAATCCACTGCAATCCTTCCCAAACTATTCATCAATCCACTGCAATCCTCCACCAAACTATTCATCAATCCACAGAAATCCTCCCCCAAACTATTCATCAATCCACTGCAATCCTTCCCCAAACTATTCATCAATCCACTGCAATCCTCCCCCAAACTATTCATCAATCCACTGCAATCCTCCCCCAAACTATTCATCAATCCACTGCAATCCTCCCCCAAACTATCCATCAATCCACTGCAATCCTCCCCCAAACTATTCATGAATCCAAAGAAATCCTCCCCCAAACAATTCATCAACCCAAAGCAATCCTCCGCAAAATATTCATCAATCCACTGCAATCCTCCCCGAAACTATTCATCAATCAACTGAAATCCTCCCCGAAACTATTCATCAACACAGTGCAATCCTCCGCACACTGTTCATCAATCCACTGCAATCCTCACCAAACTATTCATCAATCCATTGCAATCCTCACCCAGCTATTCATCAACCCAATGCAATCCTCCCCCAAACTATTCATCAACCCAATGCAATCCTCCGCAAAATATTCATCAATCCACTGCAATCCTCCCCGAAACTATTCATCAATCAACTGAAATCCTCCCCGAAACTATTCATCAACCCAGTGCAATCCTCCGCACACTATTCATCAATCCACTGCAATCCTCACCAAACTATTCATCAATACATTTCAATCCTCACCCAGCTATTCATCAACCCACTGCAATCCTCCCCCAAACTATTCAGCTATCCACTGAAATCCTCCCCCAAACTATTCATCAATCCACTGTAATCCTCCGCAAACTATTCATCAATCCACTGAAATTCTCCCCCAAACTAGTCATCAATCCAAAACAATCCTTCGCAAACTATTCGTCAATCCACTGAAATCCTCTCCCAAACTATACATCAATTCTCTGCAATCCTCCCCCAAAATATTCATCAATCCACTGCAATTCTCCCCCAAACTTTTCATCAATCCTCAGAAATCCTCCCCCAAACTACTCATCAATCCACTGCAATCCTCCCCCAAACTATTCATCAACCCACTGCAATCCTCCCCCAAACTATTCATCAATCCACTGCAATCCTCCCCAAACTATTCATCAATCCACAGAAATCCTCCCCCAGACTATTCATCGATCCACTGCAAACCTCCCCCAAACTATTCATCAATCCACTGCAATCCTCCCCCAAACTATTCATCAATTCACTGCAATCCTCCCTCAATCTATTCATCAATCCACTGCAATCCTCCTCCAAACTATTCATCAATTCACTGCACTCCTCCCCCAGACTATTAATCAATCCACTGCAATCCTCCCCCAAACTATTCATCAATCCACTGCAATCCTCCCACAAACTATTCATCAATCCACTGCAATCCTTCCCGAACTATTCTTCAATCCACTGCAATCCTCCCCCAAACTATTCATCAATCCACTGCTATCCTCCCCCAAACTATTCATCAATCCACTGCAATCCTCCCCCTAACTATTCATCAAACCACTGAAATCCTCCCCCAAACTATTCATCAATCCACTGCAATCCTCCCCCAAACTATTCATCAATCCACTGCAATCCTCCCCCAAACTATTCATCAATCCAGAGAAATCCTCCCCCAAACTATTCATCAATCCACTGCAATCCTTCCCAAACTATTCATCAATCTTCTGCAATCCTTCCCCAAACTATTCATCAATCTTCTGCAATCCTTCCCCAAACTATTCATCAATCCACTGCAATCCTCCACAAATTATTCATCAATCCACTGCAATCCTCCCACAAACTGTTCATCAATCCACTGCAATCCTTCCCAAACTATTCATCAATCCACTGCAATCCTCCCCCAAACTATTCATCAATCCAGAGAAATCCTCCCCCAAACTATTCATCAATCTACTGCAATCCTTCCCAAACTATTCATCAATCTTCTGCAATCCTTCCCCAAACTATTCATCAATCCACTGCAATCCTCCGCAAACTATTCTTCAATCCAATGCAATCCTCCCCCAAACTATTCATCAATCCATGCAATCCTCCCCCAAACTATTCATCAATCCACTGCAATCCTCCCACAAACTATTCATCAATTGACTGCAATCCTCCCTCAATCTATTCATCAATCCACTGCAATCCTCCCCCAAACTATTCATCAATCCACTGCAATCCTTCCCAAACTATTCTTCAATCCACTGCAATCCTCCCCCAAACTATTTATCAGTCCACTGCTATCCTCCCCCAAACTATTCATCAATCCGCTGCAATCCTCCCCCAAACTATTTATCAGTCCACTGCTATCCTCCCCCAATCTATTCATCAACCGACTGCAATCCTCCACCAAACCATTCATCAATCAACTGCAATCCTCCCCCAAACTATTCATCAATCTACTGCAATCCTTCCCAAACTATTCATCAATCTTCTGCAATCCTTCCCCAAACTATTCATCAATCCACTGCAATCCTCCGCAAACTATTCATCAATCCACTGCAATCCTCCCCCAAATTATTCATCAATCCACTGCAATCCTTCCCCAAACTATTCATCAATCCACTGCAATCCTCCGCAAACTATTCATCCATCCACTGCAATCCAACGCAAACTATTCATCAATCCACTGAAATCCTCCGCAAATTATTCATCAATCCACTGCAATCCTTCCCAAACTATTCATCAATCCACTGCAATCCTCCACCAAACTATTCATCAATCCACAGAAATCCTCCCCCAAACTATTCATCATTCCTCTGCAATCCTTCCCCAAACTATTGATCAATCCACTGCAATCCTCCCCCAAACTATTCATCAATCCACTGCAATCCTCCCACAAACTATTCATCAATCAACTGTAATCCTCCCCCAAACTATTCATCAATCCACTGCAATTCTCCCCCAAATTATTCATCAATCCACTGCAATCCTTCCCCAATCTATTCATCAATCCACTGCAATCCTCCGCAAACTATTCATCAATCCACTGCAGTCCTCCCCCAAACTATTCATCAATCCACTGCAATCCTCCGCAAACTATACATCAATCCATTGCAATCCTCCTCCAAAGTATTCATCAATCAACTGCAATCCTCCCCCAAACTATTCATCAATTCACTGCAATCTTCTGCAAACTATTGATCAATCCAATGCAATCCTCCGCAAATTATTAGTCAATCTATTGCAATCCTCCCCAAACTATTCATCAATCCACTGCAATCCTCTCCCAAACTATTCATCAATCTACTGCAATCCTCCCCATACTATTCATAAATCCACTGCAATCCTGCACAAACTATTCACCAATCCACTGCAATCCTCCCCCAAACTATTCATCAATCCACAGCAATCCTCCGCAAAGTATTCACCAATCCACTGCAATCCTCCACCAAACTATTCATCAATCTTCTGCAATTTTCCCCAAAATATTCATCAATCCACTGTTATCCTCCCCCAAACTATTTATCAATCCACTGCAATCCTCCCCTAAACTATTCATCAATCCATTGCAATCCTCCCCCAAACTATTCATCAATCCACTGCAATCCTTCCCAAACTATTCATCAATCTTCTGCAATCCTTCCCCAAACTATTCATCAATCCACTGCAATCCTCCCCCAAACTATTCATCAATCCACTGCAATCCTTCCCCAAACTATTCATCAATCCACTGCAATCCTCCCCCAAACTATTCATCAATCCACTGCAATCCTTCCCCAAACTATTCATCAATCCACTGCAATCCTCCCCCAAACTATTCATCAATCCACTGCAATCCTCCCCAAACTATACATCAATCTACTGCAATCCTTCCCAGACTATTCATCAATCCACTGCAATCCTCACCAAAATATTCATCAATCCATTGCAATCCTCACCCAAACTATTCATCAATCCACTGCAATCCTCCCCAAAACTATTCATCTATCCACTGAAATCCTCCCCAAACTATTCATCAATCCACTGCAATCCTCCCCCAAACTATTCATCAATCCATTGAAATCCTCCCCCAAACTATTCATCAATCCACTGCAATCCTCCCCCAAACTATTCATCAACCCACTGAAATCCTCCCCCAAACTATTCATCAATCCACTGCAATCCTCCGCAAACTATTCATCAATCCACTGCAATCCTCCGCAAACTATTCATCACCCATTGCAATCCTCCTCAAACTATTCATCAACCCACTGAAATCCTCCCCCAAACTATTCATCAATCCACTGCAATCCTCCACCAAACTATTCATCAATCCACTGCAATCCTCCGCCAAACTATTCATCCATCCACTGCAATCGTCCCCCAAACTATTCATCAATCCACTGCAATCCTTCCCACACTATTTATCAATCCACTGCAATCCTCCCCCAAACTATTCATCAATCCACTGAAATCCTCCCCCAAACTATTCATCAATCCACTGCAATCCTCCCCCAAACTATTCATCAATTCACTGCAAACCACCCCCAAACTATTCATCAATCCACTGCAATCCTCTCCCAAACTATTCATCAATCTACTGCAATCCTCCCCATACTATTCATAAATCCACTGCAATCCTGCACAAACTATTCACCAATCCACTGCAATCCTCCCCCAAACTATTCATCAATCCACAGCAATCCTCCGCAAAGTATTCACCAATCCACTGCAATCCTCCACCAAACTATTCATCAATCTTCTGCAATTTTCCCCAAAATATTCATCAATCCACTGTTATCCTCCCCCAAACTATTTATCAATCCACTGCAATCCTCCGCTAAACTATTCATCAATCCATTGCAATCCTCCCCCAAACTATTCATCAATCCACTGCAATCCTTCCCAAACTATTCATCAATCTTCTGCAATCCTTCCCCAAACTATTCATCAATCCACTGCAATCCTCCCCCAAACTATTCATCAATCCACTGCAATCCTTCCCCAAACTATTCATCAATCCACTGCAATCCTCCCCCAAACTATTCATCAATCCACTGCAATCCTTCCCCAAACTATTCATCAATCCACTGCAATCCTCCCCCAAACTATTCATCAATCCACTGCAATCCTCCCCAAACTATACATCAATCTACTGCAATCCTTCCCAAACTATTCATCAATCCACTGCAATCCACACCAAAATATTCATCAATCCATTGCAATCCTCACCCAAACTATTCATCAATCCACTGCAATCCTCCCCAAAACTATTCATCAATCCACTGCAATCCTCCCGCAAACTATTCATCAATCCATTGAAATCCTCCCCCAAACTATTCATCAATCCACTGCAATCCTCCCCCAAACTATTCATCAACCCACTGAAATCCTCCCCCAAACTATTCATCAATCCACTGCAATCCTCCGCAAACTATTCATCAATCCACTGCAATCCTCCGCAAACTATTCATCACCCATTGCAATCCTCCTCAAACTATTCATCAACCCACTGAAATCCTCCCCCAAACTATGCATCAATCCACTGCAATCCTCCACCAAACTATTCATCAATCCACTGCAATCCTCCGCCAAACTATTCATCCATCCACTGCAATCGTCCCCCAAACTATTCATCAATCCACTGCAATCCTTCCCACACTATTTATCAATCCACTGCAATCCTCCCCCAAACTATTCATCAATCCACTGAAATCCTCCCCCAAACTATTCATCAATCCACTGCAATCCTCCCCCAAACTATTCATCAATTCACTGCAAACCACCCCCAAACTATTCATCAATCCACTGCAATCCTCCCCCAAACTATTCATCAATTCACTGCAACCCTCCCCCAAACTATTCATCAATCCACTGCAATCCTCCACCAAACTATTCATCAATCCACTGCAATCCTCCGCCAAACTATTCATCCATCCACTGCAATCGTCCCCCAAACTATTCATCAATCCACTGCAATCCTTCCCACACTATTTATCAATCCACTGCAATCCTCCCCCAAACTATTCATCAATCCACTGAAATCCTCCCCCAAACTATTCATCAATCCACTGCAATCCTCCCCCAAACTATTCATCAATTCACTGCAAACCACCCCCAAACTATTCATCAATCCACTGCAATCCTCCCCCAAACTATTCATCAATTCACTGCAACCCTCCCCCAAACTATTCATCAATCCACTGCAATCCTCCGCTAACTATTCATCAATCCACTGCAATCCTCCCCGAAACTATCCATCAATCCACTGCAATCCTCCCCCAAACTATTCATGAATCCAAAGAAATCCTCCCCCAAACAATTCATCAACCCAATGCAATCCTCCGCAAAATATTCATCAATCCACTGCAATCCTCCCCGAAACTATTCATCAAACAACTGAAATCCTCCCCGAAACTATTCATCAACCCAGTGCAATCCTCCGCACACTATTCATCAATCCACTGCAATCCTCACCAAACTATTCATCAATCCATTGCAATCCTCACCCAGCTATTCATCAACCCACTGCAATCCTCCCCCAAACTATTCATCTATCCACTGAAATCCTCCCCCAAACAATTCATCAACCCAATGCAATCCTCCGCAAAATATTCATCAATCCACTGCAATCCTCCCCGAAACTATTCATCAATCAACTGAAATCCTCCCCGAAACTATTCATCAACCCAGTGCAATCCTCCGCACACTATTCATCAATCCACTGCAATCCTCACCAAACTATTCATCAATACATAGCAATCCTCACCCAGCTATTCATCAACCCACTGCAATCCTCCCCCAAACTATTCAGCTATCCACTGAAATCCTCCCCCAAACTATTCATCAATCCACTGCAATCCTCCGCAAACTATTCATCAATCCACTGAAATCCTCCCCCAAAGTAGTCATCAATCCACTACAATCCTCCGCAAACTATTCATCAATCCACTGAAATCCTCTCCCAAACTATACATTAATTCTCTGCAATCCTCCCCCAAAATATTCATCAATCCACTGCAATTCTCCCCCAAACTTTTCATCAATCCTCTGAAATCCTCCCCCAAACTATTCATCAATCCACTGTAATACTCCCCCAAACTATTCATCAACCCACTGCAATCCTCCCCCAAACTATTCATCAATCCACTGCAATCCTCCCCAAACTATTCATCAATCCACAGAAATTCTCCCCCAGACTATTCATCAATCCACTGCATTCCTCCCCCAAACTATTCATCAATCCACTGCAATCCTCCGCAAACTATTCATCCATCCACTGCAATCCAACGCAAACTATTCATCAATCCACTGAAATCCTCCGCAAATTATTCATCAATCCACTGCAATCCTTCCCAAACTATTCATCAATCCACTGCAATCCTCCACCAAACTATTCATCAATCCACAGAAATCCTCCCCCAAACTATTCATCATTCCTCTGCAATCCTTCACCAAACTATTCATCAATCCACTGCAATCCTCCCCCAAACTATTCATCAATCCAGTGCAATCCTCCAACAAACTATTCATCAATCAACTGTAATCCTCCCCCAAACTATTCATCAATCCACTGCAATTCTCCCCCAAATTATTCATCAATCCACTGCAATCCTTCCCCAATCTATTCATCAATCCACTGCAATCCTCCGCAAACTATTCATCAATCCACTGCAGTCCTCCCCCAAACTATTCATCAATCCACTGCAATCCTCCGCAAACTATACATCAATCCATTGCAATCCTCCTCCAAAGTATTCATCAATCAACTGCAATCCTCCCCCAAACTATTCATCAATTCACTGCAATCTTCTGCAAACTATTGATCAATCCAATGCAATCCTCCGCAAATTATTAGTCAATCTATTGCAATCCTCCCCAAACTATTCATCAATCCACTGCAATCCTCTCCCAAACTATTCATCAATCTACTGCAATCCTCCCCATACTATTCATAAATCCACTGCAATCCTGCACAAACTATTCACCAATCCACTGCAATCCTCCCCCAAACTATTCATCAATCCACAGCAATCCTCCGCAAAGTATTCACCAATCCACTGCAATCCTCCACCAAACTATTCATCAATCTTCTGCAATTTTCCCCAAAATATTCATCAATCCACTGTTATCCTCCCCCAAACTATTTATCAATCCACTGCAATCCTCCGCTAAACTATTCATCAATCCATTGCAATCCTCCCCCAAACTATTCATCAATCCACTGCAATCCTTCCCAAACTATTCATCAATCTTCTGCAATCCTTCCCCAAACTATTCATCAATCCACTGCAATCCTCCCCCAAACTATTTATCAATCCACTGCAATCCTTCCCCAAACTATTCATCAATCCACTGCAATCCTCCCCCAAACTATTCATCAATCCACTGCAATCCTTCCCCAAACTATTCATCAATCCACTGCAATCCTCCCCCAAACTATTCATCAATCCACTGCAATCCTCCCCAAACTATACATCAATCTACTGCAATCCTTCCCAAACTATTCATCAATCCACTGCAATCCACACCAAAATATTCATCAATCCATTGCAATCCTCACCCAAACTATTCATCAATCCACTGCAATCCTCCCCAAAACTATTCATCTATCCACTGAAATCCTCCCCCAAACTATTCATCAATCCACTGCAATCCTCCCCCACACTATTCATCAATCCATTGAAATCCTCCCCCAAACTATTCATCAATCCACTGCAATCCTCCCCCAAACTATTCATCAACCCAATGAAATCCTCCCCCAAACTATTCATCAATCCACTGCAATCCTCCGCAAACTATTCATCAATCCACTGCAATCCTCCGCAAACTATTCATCACCCATTGCAATCCTCCTCAAACTATTCATCAACCCACTGAAATCCTCCCCCAAACTATTCATCAATCCACTGCAATCCTCCACCAAGCTATTCATCAATCCACTGCAATCCTCCGCCAAACTATTCATCCATCCACTGCAATCGTCCCCCAAACTATTCATCAATCCACTGCAATCCTTCCCACACTATTTATCAATCCACTGCAATCCTCCCCCAAACTATTCATCAATCCACTGAAATCCTCCCCCAAACTATTCATCAATCCACTGCAATCCTCCCCCAAACTATTCATCAATTCACTGCAAACCACCCCCAAACTATTCATCAATCCACTGCAATCCTCCCCCAAACTATTCATCAATTCACTGCAACCCTCCCCCAAACTATTCATCAATCCACTGCAATCCTCCGCTAACTATTCATCAATCCACTGCAATCCTCCCCGAAACTATCCATCAATCCACTGCAATCCTCCCCCAAACTATTCATGAATCCAAAGAAATCCTCCCCCAAACAATTCATCAAACCAATGCAATCCTCCGCAAAATATTCATCAATCCACTGCAATCCTCACCAAACTATTCATCAATCCATTGCAATCCTCACCCAGCTATTCATCAACCCACTGCAATCCTCCCCCAAACTATTCATCTAACCACTGAAATCCTCCCCCAAACAATTCATCAACCCAATGCAATCCTCCGCAAAATATTCATCAATCCACTGCAATCCTCCCCGAAACTATTCTTCAATCAACTGAAATCCTCCCCGAAACTATTCATCAACCCAGTGCAATCCTCCGCACACTATTCATCAATCCACTGCAATCCTCACCAAACTATTCATCAATACATAGCAATCCTCACCCAGCTATTCATCAACCCACTGCAATCCTCCCCCAAACTATTCATCAACCCACTGCATTCCTCCCCAAACTATTCATCAATCCACTGCAATCCTCCCCCAAACTATTCATCAATCCACTGCAATCCTCCCCCAAACTATTCATCAATCCGCTGCAATCCTCCACCAAACTATTCATCAATCCACTGCAATCCTCCACAAATTATTCATCAATCCACTGCAATCCTCCCACAAACTGTTCATCAATCCACTGCAATCCTTCCCAAACTATTCATCAATCCACTGCAATCCTCCCCCAAACTATTCATCAATCCAGAGAAATCCTCCCCCAAACTATTCATCAATCTTCTGCAATCCTTCCCCAAACTATTCATCAATCTTCTGCAATCCTTCCCCAAACTATTCATCAATCTTCTGCAATCCTTCCCCAAACTATTCATCAATCCACTGCAATCCTCCACAAATTATTCATCAATCCACTGCAATCCTCCCACAAACTGTTCATCAATCCACTGCAATCCTTCCCAAACTATTCATCAATCCACTGCAATCCTCCCCCAAACTATTCATCAATCCAGAGAAATCCTCCCCCAAACTATTCATCAATCTACTGCAATCCTTCCCAAACTATTCATCAATCTTCTGCAATCCTTCCCCAAACCATTCATCAATCCACTGCAATCCTCCGCAAACTATTCTTCAATCCACTGCAATCCTCCCCCAAACTATTCATCAATCCATGCAATCCTCCCCCAAACTATTCATCAATCCACTGCAATCCTCCCCCAAACTATTCATCAATTGACTGCAATCCTGCCTCAATCTATTCATCAATCCACTGCAATCCTCCCCCAAACTATTTTCAATCCACTGCAATCCTTCCCAAACTATTCTTCAATCAACTGCAATCCTCCCCCAAACTATTTATCAGTCCACTGCTATCCTCCCCCAAACTATTCATCAATCCGCTGCAATCCTCCCCCAAACTATTTATCAGTCCACTGCTATCCTCCCCCAATCTATTCATCAACCGACTGCAATCCTCCACCAAACCATTCATCAATCAACTGCAATCCTCCCCCAAACTATTCATCAATCTACTGCAATCCTTCCCAAACTATTCATCAATCTTCTGCAATCCTTCCCCAAACTATTCATCAATCCACTGCAATCCTCCGCAAACTATTCATCAATCCACTGCAATCCTCCCCCAAATTATTCATCAATCCACTGCAATCCTTCCCCAAACTATTCATCAATCTACTGCAATCCTCCGCAAACTATTCATCCATCCACTGCAATCCAACGCAAACTATTCATCTATCCACTGAAATCCTCCCCCAAACTATTCATCAATCCACTGCAATCCTCCCCCAAACTATTCATCAATCCATTGAAATCCTCCCCCAAACTATTCATCAATCCACTGCAATCCTCCCCAAACTATACATCAATCTACTGCAATCCTTCCCAAACTATTCATCAATCCACTGCAATCCTCACCAAAATATTCATCAATCCATTGCAATCCTCCCCCAAACTATTCATCAATCCACTGCAATCCTTCCCAAACTATTCATCAATCTTCTGCAATCCTTCCCCAAACTATTCATCAATCCACTGCAATCCTCCCCCAAACTATTCATCAATCCACTGCAATCCTTCCCCAAACTATTCATCAATCCACTGCAATCCTCCCCCAAACTATTCATCAATCCACTGCAATCCTTCCCCAAACTATTCATCAATCCACTGCAATCCTCCCCCAAACTATTCATCAATCCACTGCAATCCTCCCCAAACTATACATCAATCTACTGCAATCCTTCCCAAACTATTCATCAATCCACTGCAATCCTCACCAAAATATTCATCAATCCATTGCAATCCTCACCCAAACTATTCATCAATCCACTGCAATCCTCCCCAAAACTATTCATCTATCCACTGAAATCCTCCCCCAAACTATTCATCAATCCACTGCAATCCTCCCCCAAACTATTCATCAATCCATTGAAATCCTCCCCCAAACTATTCATCAATCCACTGCAATCCTCCCCCAAACTATTCATCAACCCACTGAAATCCTCCCCCAAACTATTCATCAATCCACTGCAATCCTCCGCAAACTATTCATCAATCCACTGCAATCCTCCGCAAACTATTCATCACCCATTGCAATCCTCCTCAAACTATTCATCAACCCACTGAAATCCTCCCCCAAACTATTCATCAATCCACTGCAATCCTCCACCAAACTATTCATCAATCCACTGCAATCCTCCGCCAAACTATTCATCCATCCACTGCAATCGTCCCCCAAACTATTCATCAATCCACTGCAATCCTTCCCACACTATTTATCAATCCACTGCAATCCTCCCCCAAACTATTCATCAATCCACTGAAATCCTCCCCCAAACTATTCATCAATCCACTGCAATCCTCCCCCAAACTATTCATCAATTCACTGCAAACCACCCCCAAACTATTCATCAATCCAGTGCAATCCTCCCCCAAACTATTCATCAATTCACTGCAACCCTCCCCCAAACTATTCATCAATCCACTGCAATCCTCCGCTAACTATTCATCAATCCACTGCAATCCTCCCCGAAACTATCCATCAATCCACTGCAATCCTCCCGCAAACTATTCATGAATCCAAAGAAATCCTCCCCCAAACAATTCATCAACCCAATGCAATCCTCCGCAAAATATTCATCAATCCACTGCAATCCTCCCCGAAACTATTCATCAAACAACTGAAATCCTCCACGAAACTATTCATCAACCCAGTGCAATCCTCCGCACACTATTCATCAATCCACTGCAATCCTCACCAAACTATTCATCAATCCATTGCAATCCTCACCCAGCTATTCATCAACCCACTGCAATCCTCCCCCAAACTATTCATCTATCCACTGAAATCCTCCCCCAAACAATTCATCAACCCAATGCAATCCTCCGCAAAATATTCATCAATCCACTGCAATCCTCCCCGAAACTATTCATCAATCAACTGAAATCCTCCCCGAAACTATTCATCAACCCAGTGCAATCCTCCGCACACTATTCATCAATCCACTGCAATCCTCACCAAACTATTCATCAATACATAGCAATCCTCACCCAGCTATTCATCAACCCACTGCAATCCTCCCCCAAACTATTCAGCTATCCACTGAAATCCTCCCCCAAACTATTCATCAATCCACTGCAATCCTCCGCAAACTATTCATCAATCCACTGAAATCCTCCCCCAAAGTAGTCATCAATCCACTACAATCCTCCGCAAACTATTCATCAATCCACTGAAATCCTCTCCCAAACTATACATTAATTCTCTGCAATCCTCCCCCAAAATATTCATCAATCCACTGCAATTCTCCCCCAAACTTTTCATCAATCCTCTGAAATCCTCCCCCAAACTATTCATCAATCCACTGTAATACTCCCCCAAACTATTCATCAACCCACTGCAATCCTCCCCCAAACTATTCATCAATCCACTGCAATCCTCCCCAAACTATTCATCAATCCACATAAATTCTCCCCCAGACTATTCATCAATCCACTGCATTCCTCCCCCAAACTATTCATCAATCCACTGCAATCCTCCGCAAACTATTCATCCATCCACTGCAATCCAACGCAAACTATTCATCAATCCACTGAAATCCTCCGCAAATTATTCATCAATCCACTGCAATCCTTCCCAAACTATTCATCAATCCACTGCAATCCTCCACCAAACTATTCATCAATCCACAGAAATCCTCCCCCAAACTATTCATCATTCCTCTGCAATCCTTCCCCAAACTATTCATCAATCCACTGCAATCCTCCCCCAAACTATTCATCAATCCACTGCAATCCTCCCACAAACTATTCATTAATCAACTGTAATCCTCCCCCAAACTATTCATCAATCCACTGCAATTCTCCCCCAAATTATTCATCAATCCACTGCAATCCTTCCCCAATCTATTCATCAATCCACTGCAATCCTCCGCAAACTATTCATCAATCCACTGCAGTCCTCCCCCAAACTATTCATCAATCCACTGCAATCCTCCGCAAACTATACATCAATCCATTGCAATCCTCCTCCAAAGTATTCATCAATCAACTGCAATCCTCCCCCAAACTATTCATCAATTCACTGCAATCTTCTGCAAACTATTGATCAATCCAATGCAATCCTCCGCAAATTATTAGTCAATCTATTGCAATCCTCCCCAAACTATTCATCAATCCACTGCAATCCTCTCCCAAACTATTCATCAATCTACTGCAATCCTCCCCATACTATCCATAAATCCACTGCAATCCTGCACAAACTATTCACCAATCCACTGCAATCCTCCCCCAAACTATTCATCAATCCACAGCAATCCTCCGCAAAGTATTCACCAATCCACTGCAATCCTCCACCAAACTATTCATCAATCTTCTGCAATTTTCCCCAAAATATTCATCAATCCACTGTTATCCTCCCCCAAACTATTTATCAATCCACTGCAATCCTCCGCTAAACTATTCATCAATCCATTGCAATCCTCCCCCAAACTATTCATCAATCCACTGCAATCCTTCCCAAACTATTCATCAATCTTCTGCAATCCTTCCCCAAACTATTCATCAATCCACTGCAATCCTCCCCCAAACTATTCATCAATCCACTGCAATCCTTCCCCAAACTATTCATCAATCCACTGCAATCCTCCCCCAAACTATTCATCAATCCACTGCAATCCTTCCCCAAACTATTCATCAATCCACTGCAATCCTCCCCCAAACTATTCATCAATCCACTGCAATCCTCCCCAAACTATACATCAATCTACTGCAATCCTTCCCAAACTATTCATCAATCCACTGCAATCCACACCAAAATATTCATCAATCCATTGCAATCCTCACCCAAACTATTCATCAATCCACTGCAATCCTCCCCAAAACTATTCATCTATCCACTGAAATCCTCCCCCAAACTATTCATCAATCCACTGCAATCCTCCCCCAAACTATTCATCAATCCATTGAAATCCTCCCCCAAACTATTCATCAATCCACTGCAATCCTCCCCCAAACTATTCATCAACCCAATGAAATCCTCCCCCAAACTATTCATCAATCCACTGCAATCCTCCGCAAACTATTCATCAATCCACTGCAATCCTCCGCAAACTATTCATCACCCATTGCAATCCTCCTCAAACTATTCATCAACCCACTGAAATCCTCCCCCAAACTATTCATCAATCCACTGCAATCCTCCACCAAACTATTCATCAATCCACTGCAATCCTCCGCCAAACTATTCATCCATCCACTGCAATCGTCCCCCAAACTATTCATCAATCCACTGCAATCCTTCCCACACTATTTATCAATCCACTGCAATCCTCCCCCAAACTATTCATCAATCCACTGAAATCCTCCTCCAAACTATTCATCAATCCACTGCAATCCTCCCCCAAACTATTCATCAATTCACTGCAAACCACCCCCAAACTATTCATCAATCCACTGCAATCCTCCCCCAAACTATTCATCAATTCACTGCAACCCTCCCCCAAACTATTCATCAATCCACTGCAATCCTCCGCTAACTATTCATCAATCCAATGCAATCCTCCCCGAAACTATCCATCAATCCACTGCAATCCTCCCCCAAACTATTCATGAATCCAAAGAAATCCTCCCCCAAACAATTCATCAACCCAATGCAATCCTCCGCAAAATATTCATCAATCCACTGCAATCCTCACCAAACTATTCATCAATCCATTGCAATCCTCACCCAGCTGTTCATCAACCCACTGCAATCCTCCCCCAAACTATTCATCTATCCACTGAAATCCTCCCCCAAACAATTCATCAACCCAATGCAATCCTCCGCAAAATATTCATCAATCCACTGCAATCCTCCCCGAAACTATTCTTCAATCAACTGAAATCCTCCCCGAAACTATTCATCAACCCAGTGCAATCCTCCGCACACTATTGATCAATCCACTGCAATCCTCACCAAACTATTCATCAATACATAGCAATCCTCACCCAGCTATTCATCAACCCACTGCAATCCTCCCCCAAACTATTCATCAACCCACTGCATTCCTCCCCAAACTATTCATCAATCCACTGCAATCCTCCCCCAAACTATTCATCAATCCACTGCAATCCACCCCCAAACCATTCATCAATCCGCTGCAATCCTCCACCAAACTATTCATCAATCCACTGCAATCCTCCACAAATTATTCATCAATCCACTGCAATCCTCCCACAAACTGTTCATCAATCCACTGCAATCCTTCCCAAACTATTCATCAATCCACTGCAATCCTCCCCCAAACTATTCATCAATCCAGAGAAATCCTCCCCCAAACTATTCATCAATCTTCTGCAATCCTTCCCCAAACTATTCATCAATCTTCTGCAATCCTTCCCCAAACTATTCATCAATCTTCTGCAATCCTTCCCCAAACTATTCATCAATCCACTGCAATCCTCCACAAATTATTCATCAATCCACTGCAATCCTCCCACAAACTGTTCATCAATCCACTGCAATCCTTCCCAAACTATTCATCAATCCACTGCAATCCTCCCCCAAACTATTCATCAATCCAGAGAAATCCTCCCCCAAACTATTCATCAATCTACTGCAATCCTTCCCAAACTATTCATCAATCTTCTGCAATCCATCCCCAAACTATTCATCAATCCACTGCAATCCTCCGCAAACTATTCTTCAATCCACTGCAATCCTCCCCCAAACTATTCATCAATCCATGCAATCCTCCCCCAAACTATTCATCAATCCACTGCAATCCTCCCCCAAACTATTCATCAATTGACTGCAATCCTGCCTCAATCTATTCATCAATCCACTGCAATCCTCCCCCAAACTATTTTCAATCCACTGCAATCCTTCCCAAACTATTCTTCAATCCACTGCAATCCTCCCCCAAACTATTTATCAGTCCACTGCTATCCTCCCCCAAACTATTCATCAATCCGCTGCAATCCTCCCCCAAACTATTTATCAGTCCACTGCTATCCTCCCCCAATCTATTCATCAACCGACTGCAATCCTCCACCAAACCATTCATCAATCAACTGCAATCCTCCCCCAAACTATTCATCAATCTACTGCAATCCTTCCCAAACTATTCATCAATCTTCTGCAATCCTTCCCCAAACTATTCATCAATCCACTGCAATCCTCCGCAAACTATTCATCAATCCACTGCAATCCTCCCCCAAATTATTCATCAATCCACTGCAATCCTTCCCCAAACTATTCATCAATCTACTGCAATCCTCCGCAAACTATTCATCCATCCACTGCAATCCAACGCAACCTATTCATCAATCCACTGAAATCCTCCGCAAATTATTCATCAATCCACTGCAATCCTTCCCAAACTATTCATCAATCCACTGCAATCCTCCACCAAACTATTCATCAATCCACAGAAATCCTCCCCCAAACTATTCATCAATCCACTGCAATCCTTCCCCAAACTATTCATCAATCCACTGCAATCCTCCCCCAAACTATTCATCAATCCACTGCAATCCTCCCACAAACTATTCATCAATCAACTGTAATCCTCCCCCAAACTATTCATCAATCCACTGCAATTCTCCCCCAAATTATTCATCAATCCACTGCAATCCTTCCCCAATCTATTCATCAATCCACTGCAATCCTCTGCAAACTATTCATCAATCCACTGCAGTCCTCCCCCAAACTATTCATCAATCCACTGCAATCCTCCGCAAACTATACATCAATCCATTGCAATCCTCCTCCAAAGTATTCATCAATCAACTGCAATCCTCCCCCAAACTATTCATCAATTCACTGCAATCTTCTGCAAACTATTGATCAATCCAATGCAATCCTCCGCAAATTATTAGTCAATCTATTGCAATCCTCCCCAAACTATTCATCAATCCACTGCAATCCTCTCCCAAACTATTCATCAATCTACTGCAATCCTCCCCATACTATTCATAAATCCACTGCAATCCTGCACAAACTATTAACCAATCCACTGCAATCCTCCCCCAGCTATTCATCAATCCACAGCAATCCTCCGCAAAGTATTCACCAATCCACTGCAATCCTCCACCAAACTATTCATCAATCTTCTGCAATTTTCCCCAAAATATTCATCAATCCACTGTTATCCTCCCCCAAACTATTTATCAATCCACTGCAATCCTCCCCTAAACTATTCATCAATCCATTGCAATCCTCCCCCAAACTATTCATCAATCCACTGCAATCCTTCCCAAACTATTCATCAATCTTCTGCAATCCTTCCCCAAACTATTCATCAATCCACTGCAATCCTCCCCCAAACTATTCATCAATCCACTGCAATCCTTCCCCAAACTATTCATCAATCCACTGCAATCCTCCCCCAAACTATTCATCAATCCACTGCAATCCTTCCCCAAACTATTCATCAATCCACTGCAATCCTCCCCCAAACTATTCATCAATCCACTGCAATCCTCCCCAAACTATACATCAATCTACTGCAATCCTTCCCAAACTATTCATCAATCCACTGCAATCCTCACCAAAATATTCATCAATCCATTGCAATCCTCACCCAAACTATTCATCAATCCACTGCAATCCTCCCCTAAACTATTCATCTATCCACTGAAATCCTCCCCCAAACTATTCATCAATCCACTGCAATCCTCCCCCAAACTATTCATCAATCCATTGAAATCCTCCCCCAAACTATTCATCAATCCACTGCAATCCTCCCCCAAACTATTCATCAACCCACTGAAATCCTCCCCCAAACTATTCATCAATCCACTGCAATCCTCCGCAAACTATTCATCAATCCACTGCAATCCTCCGCAAACTATTCATCACCCATTGCAATCCTCCTCAAACTATTCATCAACCCACTGAAATCCTCCCCCAAACTATTCATCAATCCACTGCAATCCTCCACCAAACTATTCATCAATCCACTGCAATCCTCCGCCAAACTATTCATCCATCCACTGCAATCGTCCCCCAAACTATTCATCAATCCACTGCAATCCTTCCCACACTATTTATCAATCCACTGCAATCCTCCCCCAAACTATTCATCAATCCACTGAAATCCTCCCCCAAACTATTCATCAATCCACTGCAATCCTCCCCCAAACTATTCATCAATTCACTGCAAACCACCCCCAAACTATTCATCAATCCACTGCAATCCTCCCCCAAACTATTCATCAATTCACTGCAACACTCCCCCAAACTATTCATCAATCCACTGCAATCCTCCGCTAACTATTCATCAATCCACTGCAATCCTCCCCGAAACTATCCATCAATCCACTGCAATCCTCCCCCAAACTATTCATGAATCCAAAGAAATCCTCCCCCAAACAATTCATCAACCCAATGGAATCCTCCGCAAAATATTCATCAATCCACTGCAATCCTCCCCGAAACTGTTCATCAAACAACTGAAATCCTCCCCGAAACTATTCATCAACCCAGTGCAATCCTCCGCACACTATTCATCAATCCACTGCAATCCTCACCAAACTATTCATCAATCCATTGCAATCCTCACCCAGCTATTCATCAACCCACTGCAATCCTCCCCCAAACTATTCAGCTATCCACTGAAATCCTCCCCCAAGCTATTCATCAATCCACTGCAATCCTCCGCAAACTATTCATCAATCCACTGAAATCCTCCCCCAAAGTAGTCATCAATCCACTACAATCCTCCGCAAACTATTCATCAATCCACTGAAATCCTCTCCCAAACTATACATTAATTCTCTGCAATCCTCCCCCAAAATATTCATCAATCCACTGCAATCCTCCCCCAAAATATTCATCAATCCACTGCAATTCTCCCCCAAACTTTTCATCAATCCTCTGAAATCCTCCCCCAAACTATTCATCAATCCACTGTAATCGTCCCCCAAACTATTCATCAACCCACTGCAATCCTCCCCCAAACTATTCATCAATCCACTGCAATCCTCCCCAAACTATTCATCAATCCACAGAAATTCTCCCCCAGACTATTCATCAATCCACTGCATTCCTCCCCCAAACTATTCATCAATCCACTGCAATCCTCCCCCAAACTATTCATCAATTCACTGCAATCCTCCCTCAATCTATTCATCAATCCACTGCAATCCTCCCCCAAACTATTCATCACTCCACTGCAAACCTTCCCGAACTATTCTTCAATCCACTGCAATCCTCCCCCAAACTATTCATCAATCCACTGCTATCCTCCCCCAAACTATTCATCAATCCACTGCAATCCTCCCCCTAACTATTCATCAAACCACAGAATTCCTCCTCCAAACTATTCATCAATCCACTGCAATCCTCCCCCAAACTATTCATCAAACCACTGCAATCCTCCCCCAAACTATTCATCAATCCGCTGCAATCCTCCACCAAACTATTCATCAATCCACTGCAATCCTCCACAAATTATTCATCAATCCACTGCAATCCTCCCACAAACTGTTCATCAATCCACTGCAATCCTTCCCAAACTATTCATCAATCCACTGCAATCCTCCCCCAAACTATTCATCAATCCAGAGAAATCCTCCCCCAAACTATTCATCAATCCACTGCAATCCTCCCCCAAACTATTCATCAATCTACTGCAATCCTTCCCAAAATATTCATCAATCTTCTGCAATCCTTCCCCAAACTATTCATCAATCCACTGCAATCCTCCACCAAACTATTCATCAATCTACTGCAATCCTCCACAAATTATTCATCAATCCACTGCAATCCTCCCACAAACTGTTCATCAATCCACTGCAATCCTTCCCAAACTATTCATCAATCCACTGCAATCCTCCCCCAAACTATTCATCAATCCAGAGAAATCCTACCCCAAACTATTCATCAATCCACTGCAATCCTCCCCCAAACTATTCATCAATCTACTGCAATCCTTCCCAAAATATTCATCAATCTTCTGCAATCCTTCCCCAAACTATTCATCAATCCACTGCAATCCTCCGCAAACTATTCTTCAATCCACTGCAATCCACCCCCAAAATATTCATCAATCCATGCAATCCTCCCCCAAACTATTCATCAATCCACTGCAATCCTCCCCCAAACTATTCATCAATTCACTGCAATCCTCCCTCAATCTATTCATCAATCCACTGCAATCCTCCCCCAAACTATTCATCAATCCACTGCAATCCTTCCCAAACTATTCTTCAATCCACTGCAATCCTCCCCCAAACTATTCATCAATCCGCTGCAATCCTCCCCCAAACTATTTATCAGTCCACTGCTATCCTCCCCCAAACTATTCATCAATCCACTGCAATCCTCCGCAAACTATTCATCAATCCACTGCAATCCTCCCCCAAATTATTCATCAATCCACTGCAATCCTTCCCCAAACTATTCATGAATCCACTGCAATCCTCCGCAAACTATTCATCCATCCACTGCAATCCTCCGCAAACTATTCATCAATCCACTGAAATCCTCCGCAAATTATTCGTCAATCCACTGCAATCCTTCCCAAACTATTCATCAATCCACTGCAATCCTCCACCAAACTATTCATCAATCCACTGCAGTCCTCGCCCAAACTATTCATCAATCCACTGCAATCCTCCGCAAACTATACATCAATCCATTGCAATCCTCCTCCAAAGTATTCATCAATCAACTGCAATCCTCCCCCAAACTATTCATCAATTCACTGCAATCTTCTGCAAACTATTGATCAATCCAATGCAATCCTCCGCAAATTATTAGTCAATCTATTGCAATCCTCCCCAAACTATTCATCAATCCACTGCAATCCTCTCCCAAACTATTCATCAATCTACTGCAATCCTCCCCATACTATTCATAAATCCACTGCAATCCTGCACAAACTATTCACCAATCCACTGCAATCCTCCCCCAAACTATTCATCAATCCACAGCAATCCTCCGCAAAGTATTCACCAATCCACTGCAATCCTCCACCAAACTATTCATCAATCTTCTGCAATTTTCCCCAAAATATTCATCAATCCACTGTTATCCTCCCCCAAACTATTTATCAATCCACTGCAATCCTCCCCTAAACTATTCATCAATCCATTGCAATCCTCCCCCAAACTATTCATCAATCCACTGCAATCCTTCCCAAACTATTCATCAATCTTCTGCAATCCTTCCCCAAACTATTCATCAATCCACTGCAATCCTCCCCCAAACTATTCATCAATCCACTGCAATCCTTCACCAAACTATTCATCAATCCACTGCAATCCTCCCCCAAACTATTCATCAATCCACTGCAATCCTTCCCCAAACTATTCATCAATCCACTGCAATCCTCCCCCAAACTATTCATCAATCCACTGCAATCCTCCCCAAACTATACATCAATCTACTGCAATCCTTCCCAAACTATTCATCAATCCACTGCAATCCTCACCAAAATATTCATCAATCCATTGCAATTCTCACCCAAACTATTCATCAATCCACTGCAATCCTCCCCAAAACTATTCATCAATCCACTGAAATCCTCCTCCAAACTATTCTTCAATCCACTGCAATCCTCCCCCAAACTATTCATCAATCCACTGCAATCCTCCCCCAAACTATTCATCAATCCATTGAAATCCTCCCCCAAACTATTCATCAATCCACTGCAATCCTCCCCCAAACTAGTCATCAACCCACTGAAATCCTCCCCCAAACTATTCATCAATCCACTGCAATCCTCCGCAAACTATTCATCAATCCACTGCAATCCTCCGCAAACTATTCATCACCCATTGCAATCCTCCTCAAACTATTCATCAACCCACTGAAATCCTCCCCCAAACTATTCATCAATCCACTGCAATCCTCCACCAAACTATTCATCAATCCACTGCAATCCTCCGCCAAACTATTCATCCATCCACTGCAATCGTCCCCCAAACTATTCATCAATCCACTGCAATCCTTCCCACACTATTTATCAATCCACTGCAATCCTCCCCCAAACTATTCATCAATCCACTGAAATCCTCCCCCAAACTATTCATCAATCCACTGCAATCCTCCCCCAAACTATTCATCAATTCACTGCAAACCACCCCCAAACTATTCATCAATCCACTGCAATCCTCCCCCAAACTATTCATCAATTCACTGCAACCCTCCCCCAAACTATTCATCAATCCACTGCAATCGTCCGCTAACTATTCATCAATCCACTGCAATCCTCCCCAAAACGATCCATCAATCCACTGCAATCCTCCCCCAAACTATTCATGAATCCAAAGAAATCCTCCCCCAAACAATTCATCAACCCAATGCAATCCTCCGCAAAATATTCATCATTCCACTGCAATCCTCCCCGAAACTATTCATCAAACAACTGAAATCCTCCCCGAAACTATTCATCAACCCAGTGCAATCCTCCGCACACTATTCATCAATCCACTGCAATCCTCACCAAACTATTCATCAATCCATTGCAATCCTCACCCAGCTATTCATCAACCCACTGCAATCCTCCCCCAAACAATTCATCTATCCACTGAAATCCTCCCCCAAACAATTCATCAACCCAATGCAATCCTCCGCAAAATATTCATCAATCCACTGCAATCCTCCCCAAAACTATTCATCAATCAACTGAAATCCTCCCCGAAACTATTCATCAACCCAGTGCAATCCTCCGCACACTATTCATCAATCCACTGCAATCCTCACCAAACCATTCATCAATACATTGCAATCCTCACCCAGCTATTCATCAACCCACTGCAATCCTCCCCCAAACTATTCAGCTATCCACTGAAATCCTCCCACAAACTATTCATCAATCCACTGCAATCCTCCGCAAACTATTCATCAATCCACTGAAATCCTCCCCCAAAGTAGTCATCAATCCACTACAATCCTCCGCAAACTATTCATCAATCCACTGAAATCCTCTCCCAAACTATACATTAATTCTCTGCATTCCTCCCCCAAAATATTCATCAATCCACTGCAATTCTCCCCCAAACTTTTCATCAATCCTCTGAAATCCTCCCCCAAACTATTCATCAATCCACAGAAATTCTCCCCCAGACTATTCATCAATCCATTGCATTCCTCCCCCAAACAATTCATCAATCCACTGCAATCCTCCCCCAAACTATTCATCAATCCACTGCAATCCTCCCCCAAACTATTCATCAATCCGCTGCAATCCTCCACCAAACTATTCATCAATCCACTGCAATCCTCCACAAATTATTCATCAATCCACTGCAATCCTCCCACAAACTGTTCATCAATCCACTGCAATCCTTCCCAAACTATTCATCAATCCACTGCAATCCTCCCCCAAACTATTCATCAATCCAGAGAAATCCTCCCCCAAACTATTCATCAATCCACTGCAATCCTTCCCAAACTATTCATCAATCCACTGCAATCCTCCCCCAAACTATTCATCAATCTACTGAAATCCTTCCCAAAATATTCATCAATCTTCTGCAATCCTTCCCCAAACTATTCATCAATCCACTGCAATCCTCCGCAAACTATTCTTCAATCCACTGCAATCCACCCCCCAAAATATTCATCAATCCATGCAATCCTCCCCCAAACTATTCATCAATCCACTGCAATCCTCCCCCAAACTATTCATCAATCCACTGCAATCCTTCCCAAACTATTCTTCAATCCACTGCAATCCTCCCCCAAACTATTTATCAGTCCACTGCAATCCTCCCCCAAACTATTCATCAATCCGCTGCAATCCTTCCCCAAACTATTTATCAGTCCACTGCTCTCCTCCCCCAAACTATTCATCAATCCACTGCAATCCTTCCCCAAACTATTCATCAATCCACTGCAATCCTCCCCCAAATTATTCATCAATCCACTGCAATCCTTCCCCAAACTATTCATCAATCCACTGCAATCCTCCGCAAACTATTCATTCATCCACTGCAATCCTCCGCAAACTATTCATCAATTCACTGAAATCCTCCGCAAATTATTCGTCAATCCACTGCAATCCTTCCCAAACTATTCATCAATCCACTGCAATCCTCCACCAAACTATTCATCAATCCACAGAAATCCTCCCCCAAACTATTCATCAATCCACTGCAATCCTCCACCAAACTATTCATCAATCCACTGCAATCCTCCCCCAAACTATTCATCAATCCACTGCAATCCTTCCCCAAACTATTCATCAATCCACTGCAATCCTCCCCCAAACTATTCATCAATCCACTGCAATCCTCCCCAAACTATACATCAATCTACTGCAATCCTTCCCAAACTATTCATCAATCCAGTGCAATCCTCACCAAAATATTCATCAATCCATTGCAATCCTCACCCAAACTATTCATCAATCCACTGCAATCCTCCCCAAAACTATTCATCTATCCACTGAAATCCTCCCCCAAACTATTCATCAATCCACTGCAATCCTCCCCCAAACTATTCATCAATCCATTGAAATCCTCCCCCAAACTATTCATCAATCCACTGCAATCCTCCCCCAAACTATTCATCAACCCACTGAAATCCTCCCCCAAACTATTCATCAATCCACTGCAATCCTCCGCAAACTATTCATCACTCCACTGCAATCCTCCGCAAACTATTCATCACCCATTGCAATCCTCCTCAAACTATTCATCAACCCACTGAAATCCTCCCCCAAACTATTCATCAATCCACTGCAATCCTCCACCAAACTATTCATCAATCCACTGCAATCCTCCGCCAAACTATTCATCCATCCACTGCAATCGTCCCCCAAACTATTCATCAATCCACTGCAATCCTTCCCACACTATTTATCAATCCACTGCAATCCTCCCCCAAACTATTCATCAATCCACTGAAATCCTCCCCCAAACTATTCATCAATCCACTGCAATCCTCCCCCAAACTATTCATCAATTCACTGCAAACCACCCCCAAACTATTCATCAATCCACTGAAATCCTCCCCCAAACTATTCATCAATTCACTGCAACACTCCCCCAAACTATTCATCAATCCACTGCAATCCTCCGCTAACTATTCATCAATCCACTGCAATCCTCCCCGAAACTATCCATCAATCCACTGCAATCCTCCCCCAAACTATTCATGAATCCAAAGAAATCCTCCCCCAAACAATTCATCAACCCAATGGAATCCTCCGCAAAATATTCATCAATCCACTGCAATCCTCCCCGAAACTGTTCATCAAACAACTGAAATCCTCCCCGAACCTATTCATCAACCCAGTGCAATCCTCCGCACACTATTCATCAATCCACTGCAATCCTCACCAAACTATTCATCAATCCATTGCAATCCTCACCCAGCTATTCATCAACCCACTGCAATCCTCCCCCAAACTATTCATCTATCCACTGAAATCCTCCCCCAAACAATTCATCAACCCAATGCAATCCTCCGCAAAATATTCATCAATCCACTGCAATCCTCCCCGAAACTATTCATCAATCAACTGAAATCCTCCCCGAAACTATTCACCAACCCAGTGCAATCCTCCGCACACTATTCATCAATCCACTGCAATCCTCACCAAACTATTCATCAATACATTGCAATCCTCACCCAGCTATTCATCAACCCACTGCAATCCTCCCCCAAACTATTCAGCTATCCACTGAAATCCTCCCCCAAGCTATTCATCAATCCACTGCAATCCTCCGCAAACTATTCATCAATCCACTGAAATCCTCCCCCAAAGTAGTCATCAATCCACTACAATCCTCCGCAAACTATTCATCAATCCACTGAAATCCTCTCCCAAACTATACATTAATTCTCTGCAATCCTCCCCCAAAATATTCATCAATCCACTGCAATCCTCCCCCAAAATATTCATCAATCCACTGCAATTCTCCCCCAAACTTTTCATCAATCCTCTGAAATCCTCCCCCAAACTATTCATCAATCCACTGTAATCCTCCCCCAAACTATTCATCAACCCACTGCAATCCTCCCCCAAACTATTCATCAATCCACAAACTATTCATCAATCCACAGAAATTCTCCCCCAGACTATTCATCAATCCACTGCATTCCTCCCCCAAACTATTCATCAATCCACTGCAATCCTCCCCCCAAACTATTCATCAATTCACTGCAATCCTCCCTCAATCTATTCATCAATCCACTGCAATCCTCCCCCCAAACTATTCATCACTCCACTGCAAACCTTCCCGAACTATTCTTCAATCCACTGCAATCCTCCCCCAAACTATTCATCAATCCACTGCTATCCTCCCCCAAACTATTCATCAATCCACTGCAATCCTGCCCCTAACTATTCATCAAACCACAGAATTCCTCCTCCCAAACTATTCATCAATCCACTGCAATCCTCCCCCAAACTATTCATCAAACCACTGCAATCCTCCCCCAAACTATTCATCAATCCGCTGCAATCCTCCACCAAACTATTCATCAATCCACTGCAATCCTCCACAAATTATTCATCAATCCACTGCAATCCTCCCACAAACTGTTCATCAATCCACTGCAATCCTTCCCAAACTATTCATCAATCCACTGCAATCCTCCCCCAAACTATTCATCAATCCAGAGAAATCCTCCCCCAAACTATTCATCAATCCACTGCAATCCTCCCCCCAAACTATTCATCAATCTACTGCAATCCTTCCCAAAATATTCATCAATCTTCTGCAATCCTTCCCCAAACTATTCATCAATCCACTGCAATCCTCCACCAAACTATTCATTAATCCACTGCAATCCTCCACAAATTATTCATCAATCCACTGCAATCCTCCCACAAACTGTTCATCAATCCACTGCAATCCTTCCCAAACTATTCATCAATCCACTGCAATCCTCCCCCAAACTATTCATCAATCCAGAGAAATCCTCCCCCCAAACTATTCATCAATCCACTGCAATCCTCCCCCAAACTATTCATCAATCTACTGCAATCCTTCCCAAAATATTCATCAATCTTCTGCAATCCTTCCCCAAACTATTCATCAATCCACTGCAATCCTCCGCAAACTATTCTTCAATCCACTGCAATCCACCCCCAAAATATTCATCAATCCATGCAATCCTCCCCCAAACTATTCATCAATCCACTGCAATCCTCCCCCAAACTATTCATCAATTCACTGCAATCCTCCCTCAATCTATTCATCAATCCACTGCAATCCTCCCCCAAACTATTCATCAATCCACTGCAATCCTTCCCAAACTATTCTTCAATCCACTGCAATCCTCCCCCAAACTATTCATCAATCCGCTGCAATCCTCCCCCAAACTATTTATCAGTCCACTGCTATCCTCCCCCCAAACTATTCATCAATCCACTGCAATCCTCCGCAAACTATTCATCAATCCACTGCAATCCTCCCCCAAATTATTCATCAATCCACTGCAATCCTTCCCCAAACTATTCATGAATCCACTGCAATCCTCCGCAAACTATTCATCCATCCACTGCAATCCTCCGCAAACTATTCATCAATCCACTGAAATCCTCCGCAAATTATTCGTCAATCCCACTGCAATCCTTCCCAAACTATTCATCAATCCACTGCAATCCTCCACCAAACTATTCATCAATCCACTGCAGTCCTCGCCCAAACTATTCATCAATCCACTGCAATCCTCCGCAAACTATACATCAATCCATTGCAATCCTCCTCCAAAGTATTCATCAATCAACTGCATTCCTCCCCCAAACTATTCATCAATTCACTGCAATCTTCTGCAAACTATTGATCAATCCAATGCAATCCTCCGCAAATTATTAGTCAATCTATTGCAATCCTCCCCAAACTATTCATCAATCCACTGCAATCCTCTCCCAAACTATTCATCAATCTACTGCAATCCTCCCCATACTATTCATAAATCCACTGCAATCCTGCACAAACTATTCACCAATCCACTGCAATCCTCCCCCAAACTATTCATCAATCCACAGCAATCCTCCGCAAAGTATTCACCAATCCACTGCAATCCTCCACCAAACTATTCATCAATCTTCTGCAATTTTCCCCAAAATATTCATCAATCCACTGTTATCCTCCCCCAAACTATTTATCAATCCACTGCAATCCTCCCCTAAACTATTCATCAATCCATTGCAATCCTCCCCCAAACTATTCATCAATCCACTGCAATCCTTCCCAAACTATTCATCAATCTTCTGCAATCCTTCCCCAAACTATTCATCAATCCACTGCAATCCTCCCCCAAACTATTCATCAATCCACTGCAATCCCTTCACCAAACTATTCATCAATCCACTGCAATCCTCCCCCAAACTATTCATCAATCCACTGCAATCCTTCCCCAAACTATTCATCAATCCACTGCAATCCTCCCCCAAACTATTCATCAATCCACTGCAATCCTCCCCAAACTATACATCAATCTACTGCAATCCTTCCCAAACTATTCATCAATCCACTGCAATCCTCACCAAAATATTCATCAATCCATTGCAATTCTCACCCAAACTATTCATCAATCCACTGCAATCCTCCCCAAAACTATTCATCAATCCACTGAAATCCTCCTCCAAACTATTCTTCAATCCACTGCAATCCTCCCCCAAACTATTCATCAATCCACTGCAATCCTCCCCCAAACTATTCATCAATCCATTGAAATCCTCCCCCCAAACTATTCATCAATCCACTGCAATCCTCCCCCCAAACTATTCATCAACCCCACTGAAATCCTCCCCCAAACTATTCATCAATCCACTGCAATCCTCCGCAAACTATTCATCAATCCACTGCAATCCTCCGCAAACTATTCATCACCCATTGCAATCCTCCTCAAACTATTCATCAACCCACTGAAATCCTCCCCCAAACTATTCATCAATCCACTGCAATCCTCCACCAAACTATTCATCAATCCACTGCAATCCTCCGCCAAACTATTCATCCATCCACTGCAATCGTCCCCCAAACTATTCATCAATCCACTGCAATCCTTCCCACACTATTTATCAATCCACTGCAATCCTCCCCCAAACTATTCATCAATCCACTGAAATCCTCCCCCAAACTATTCATCAATCCACTGCAATCCTCCCCCCAAACTATTCATCAATTCACTGCAAACCACCCCCAAACTATTCATCAATCCACTGCAATCCTCCCCCAAACTATTCATCAATTCACTGCAACCCTCCCCCAAAACTATTCATCAATCCACTGCAATCGTCCGCTAACTATTCATCAATCCACTGCAATCCTCCCCAAAACTATCCATCAATCCACTGCAATCCTCCCCCAAACTATTCATGAATCCAAAGAAATCCTCCCCCAAACAATTCATCAACCCAATGCAATCCTCCGCAAAATATTCATCATTCCACTGCAATCCTCCCCGAAACTATTCATCAAACAACTGAAATCCTCCCCGAAACTATTCATCAACCCAGTGCAATCCTCCGCACACTATTCATCAATCCACTGCAATCCTCACCAAACTATTCATCAATCCATTGCAATCCTCACCCAGCTATTCATCAACCCACTGCAATCCTCCCCCAAACAATTCATCTATCCACTGAAATCCTCCCCCAAACAATTCATCAACCCCAATGCAATCCTCCGCAAAATATTCATCAATCCACTGCAATCCTCCCCAAAACTATTCATCAATCAACTGAAATCCTCCCCGAAACTATTCATCAACCCAGTGCAATCCTCCGCACACTATTCATCAATCCACTGCAATCCTCACCAAACCATTCATCAATACATTGCAATCCTCACCCAGCTATTCATCAACCCACTGCAATCCTCCCCCAAACTATTCAGCTATCCACTGAAATCCTCCCCCAAACTATTCATCAATCCACTGCAATCCTCCGCAAACTATTCATCAATCCACTGAAATCCTCCCCCAAAGTAGTCATCAATCCACTACAATCCTCCGCAAACTATTCATCAATCCACTGAAATCCTCTCCCAAACTATACATTAATTCTCTGCATTCCTCCCCAAAATATTCATCAATCCACTGCAATTCTCCCCCAAACTTTTCATCAATCCTCTGAAATCCTCCCCCAAACTATTCATCAATCCACAGAAATTCTCCCCCAGACTATTCATCAATCCATTGCATTCCTCCCCCAAACAATTCATCAATCCACTGCAATCCTCCCCCAAACTATTCATCAATCCACTGCAATCCTCCCCCAAACTATTCATCAATCCGCTGCAATCCTCCACCAAACTATTCATCAATCCACTGCAATCCTCCACAAATTATTCATCAATCCACTGCAATCCTCCCACAAACTGTTCATCAATCCACTGCAATCCTTCCCAAACTATTCATCAATCCACTGCAATCCTCCCCCAAACTATTCATCAATCCAGAGAAATCCTCCCCCAAACTATTCATCAATCCACTGCAATCCTTCCCAAACTATTCATCAATCCACTGCAATCCACCCCCAAACTATTCATCAATCTACTGAAATCCTTCCCAAAATATTCATCAATCTTCTGCAATCCTTCCCCAAACTATTCATCAATCCACTGCAATCCTCCGCAAACTATTCTTCAATCCACTGCAATCCACCCCCAAAATATTCATCAATCCATGCAATCCTCCCCCAAACTATTCATCAATCCACTGCACTCCTCCCCCAAACTATTCATCAATTCACTGCAATCCTCCCTCAATCTATTCATCAATCCACTGCAATCCTCCCCCAAACTATTCATCAATCCACTGCAATCCTTCCCAAACTATTCTTCAATCCACTGCAATCCTCCCCCAAACTATTTATCAGTCCACTGCAATCCTCCCCCAAACTATTCATCAATCCGCTGCAATCCTTCCCCAAACTATTTATCAGTCCACTGCTCTCCTCCCCCAAACTATTCATCAATCCACTGCAATCCTTCCCCAAACTATTCATCAATCCACTGCAATCCTCCCCCAAATTATTCATCAATCCACTGCAATCCTTCCCCAAACTATTCATCAATCCACTGCAATCCTCCGCAAACTATTCATTCATCCACTGCAATCCTCCGCAAACTATTCATCAATTCACTGAAATCCTCCGCAAATTATTCGTCAATCCACTGCAATCCTTCCCAAACTATTCATCAATCCACTGCAATCCTCCACCAAACTATTCATCAATCCACAGAAAGCCTCCCCCAAACTATTCATCAATCCACTGCAATCCTCCACCAAACTATTCATCAATCCACAGAAATCCTCCCCCAAACTATTCATCAATCCACTGCAATCCTTCCCCAAACTATTCATCAATCCACTGCAATCCTCCCCCAAACTATTCATCAATCCACTGCAATCCTCCCACAAACTATTCATCAATCCACTGCAATCCTCCCCCAAACTATTCATCAATCAACTGTAATCCTCCCCCAAACTATTCATCAATCCACTGCAATTCTCCCCCAAATTATTCATCAATCCACTGCAATCCTTCCCCAATCTATTCATCAATCCACTGCAATCCTCCGCAAACTATTCATCAATCCATTGCAATCCTCCCCCAAACTATTCATCAATCCACTGCAATCCTCCGCAAACTATACATCAATCCATTGCCATCCTCCTCCAAAGTATTCATCAATCAACTGCAATCCTCCACCAAACTATTCATCAATCTTCTGCAATTTTCCCCAAAATATTCATCAATCCACTGTTATCCTCCCCCAAACTATTTATCAATCCACTGCAATCCTCCCCTAAACTATTCATCAATCCACTGCAATCCTCCCCCAAACTATTCATCAATCCACTGCAATCCTTCCCAAACTATGCATCAATCTTCTGCAATCCTTCCCCAAACTATTCATCAATCCACTGCAATCCTCCCCCAAACTATTCATCAATCCACTGCAATCCTTCCCCAAACTATTCATCAATCCACTGCAATCCTCCCCCAAACTATTCATCAATCCACTGCAATCCTTCCCCAAACTATTCATCAATCCACTGCAATCCTCCCCCAAACTATTCATCAATCCACTGCAATCCTCCCCAAACTATACATCAATCTACTGCAATCCTTCCCAAACTATTCATCAATCCACTGCAATCCTCACCAAACTATTCATCAATCCATTGCAATCCTCACCCAAACTATTCATCAATCCACTGCAATCCTCCCCAAAACTATTCATCTATCCACTGAAATCCTCCCCCAAACTATTCATCAATCCACTGCAATCCTCCCCCAAACTATTCATCAATCCACTGAAATCCTCCCCCAAACTATTCATCAATCCACTGCAATCCTCCCCCAAACTATTCATCAATCCACTGCAATTCTCCCCCAAATTATTCATCAATCCACTGCAATCCTTCCCCAATCTATTCATCAATCCACTGCAATCCTCCGCAAACTATTCATCAATCCACTGCAGTCCTCCCCCAAACTATTCATCAATCCACTGCAATCCTCCGCAAACTATACATCAATCCATTGCAATCCTCCTCCAAAGTATTCATCAATCAACTGCAATCCTCCCCCAAACTATTCATCAATTCACTGCAATCTTCTGCAAACTATTGATCAATCCAATGCAATCCTCCGCAAATTATTAGTCAATCTATTGCAATCCTCCCCAAACTATTCATCAATCCACTGCAATCCTCTCCCAAACTATTCATCAATCTACTGCAATCGTCCCCATACTATTCATAAATCCACTGCAATCCTGCACAAACTATTCACCAATCCACTGCAATCCTCCCCCAAACTATTCATCAATCCACAGCAATCCTCCGCAAAGTATTCACCAATCCACTGCAATCCTCCACCAAACTATTCATCAATCTTCTGCAATTTTCCCCAAAATATTCATCAATCCACTGTTATCCTCCCCCAAACTATTTATCAATCCACTGCAATCCTCCCCTAAACTATTCATCAATCCATTGCAATCCTCCCCCTAACTATTCATCAATCCACTGCAATCCTTCCCAAACTATTCATCAATCTTCTGCAATCCTTCACCAAACTATTCATCAATCCACTGCAATCCTCCCCCAAACTATTCATCAATCCACTGCAATCCTTCCCCAAACTATTCATCAATCCACTGCAATCCTCCCCCAAACTATTCATCAATCCACTGCAAACCTTCCCAAACTATTCATCAATCCACTGCAATCCTCCCCCAAACTATTCATCAATCCACTGCAATCCTTCCCAAACTATTCATCAATCCACTGCAATCCTCACCAAAATATTCATCAATCCATTGCAATTCTCACCCAAACTATTCATCAATCCACTGCAATCCTCCCCAAAACTATTCATCTATCCACTGAAATCCTCCCCCAAACTATTCATCAATCCACTGCAATCCTCCCCCAAACTATTCATCAATCCATTGAAATCCTCCCCCAAACTATTCATCAATCCACTGCAATCCTCCCCCAAACTATTCATCAACCCACTGAAATCCTCCCCCAAACTATTCATCAATCCACTGCAATCCTCCGCAAACTATTCATCAATCCACTGCAATCCTCCGCAAACTATTCATCACCCATTGCAATCCTCCTCAAACTATTCATCAACCCACTGAAATCCTCCCCCAAACTATTCATCAATCCACTGCAATCCTCCACCAAACTATTCATCAATCCACTGCAATCCTCCGCCAAACTATTCATCCATCCACTGCAATCGTCCCCCAAACTATTCATCAATCCACTGCAATCCTTCCCACACTATTTATCAATCCTCTGCAATCCTCCCCCAAACTATTCATCAATCCACTGAAATCCTCCCCCAAACTATTCATCAATCCACTGCAATCCTCCCCCAAACTATTCATCAATTCACTGCAAACCACCCCCAAACTATTCATCAATCCACTGCAATCCTCCCCCAAACTATTCATCAATTCACTGCAACCCTCCCCCAAACTATTCATCAATCCACTGCAATCGTCCGCTAACTATTCATCAATCCACTGCAATCCTCCCCGAAACTATCCATCAATCCACTGCAATCCTCCCCCAAACTATTCATGAATCCAAAGAAATCCTCCCCCAAACAATTCATCAACCCAATGCAATCCTCCGCAAAATATTCATCATTCCACTGCAATCCTCCCCGAAACTATTCATCAAACAACTGAAATCCTCCCCGAAACTATTCATCAACCCAGTGCAATCCTCCGCACACTATTCATCAATCCACTGCAATCCTCACCAAACTATTCATCAATCCATTGCAATCCTCACCCAGCTATTCATCAACCCACTGCAATCCTCCCCCAAACTATTCATCTATCCACTGAAATCCTCCCCCAAACAATTCATCAACCCAATGCAATCCTCCGCAAAATATTCATCAATCCACTGCAATCCTCCCCGAAACTATTCATCAATCAACTGAAATCCTCCCCGAAACTATTCATCAACCCAGTGCAATCCTCCGCACACTATTCATCAATCCACTGCAATCCTCACCAAACTATTCATCAATACATTGCAATCCACACCCAGCTATTCATCAACCCACTGCAATCCTCCCCCAAACTATTCAGCTATCCACTGAAATCCTCCCCCAAACTATTCATCAATCCACTGCAATCCTCCGCAAACTATTCATCAATCCACTGAAATCCTCCCCCAAAGTAGTCATCAATCCACTACAATCCTCCGCAAACTATTCATCAATCCACTGAAATCCTCTCCCAAACTATACATTAATTCTCTGCAATCCTCCCCCAAAATATTCATCAATCCACTGCAATTCTCCCCCAAACTTTTCATCAATCCTCTGAAATCCTCCCCCAAACTATTCATCAATCCACAGAAATTCTCCCCCAGACTATTCATCAATCCACTGCATTCCTCCCCCAAACAATTAATCAATCCACTGCAATCCTCCCCCAAACTATTCATCAATCCACTGCAATCCTCCCCCAAACTATTCATCAATCCGCTGCAATCCTCCACCAAACTATTCATCAATCCACTGCAATCCTCCACAAATTATTCATCAATCCACTGCAATCCTCCCACAAACTGTTCATCAATTCACTGCAATCCTTCCCAAACTATTCATCAATCCACTGCAATCCTCCCCCAAACTATTCATCAATCCAGAGAAATCCTCCCCCAAACTATTCATCAATCCACTGCAATCCTTCCCAAACTATTCATCAATCCACTGCAATCCTCCCCCAAACTATTCATCAATCCACTGCAATCCTCCCACAAACTATTCATCAATCCACTGCAATCCTCCCCCAAACTATTCATCAATCAACTGTAATCCTCCCCCAAACTATTCATCAATCCACTGCAATTCTCCCCCAAATTATTCATCAATCCACTGCAATCCTTCCCCAATCTATTCATCAATCCACTGCAATCCTCCGCAAACTATTCATCAATCCATTGCAATCCTCCCCCAAACTATTCATCAATCCACTGCAATCCTCCGCAAACTATACATCAATCCATTGCCATCCTCCTCCAAAGTATTCATCAATCAACTGCAATCCTCCACCAAACTATTCATCAATCTTCTGCAATTTTCCCCAAAATATTCATCAATCCACTGTTATCCTCCCCCAAACTATTTATCAATCCACTGCAATCCTCCCCTAAACTATTCATCAATCCACTGCAATCCTCCCCCAAACTATTCATCAATCCACTGCAATCCTTCCCAAACTATGCATCAATCTTCTGCAATCCTTCCCCAAACTATTCATCAATCCACTGCAATCCTCCCCCAAACTATTCATCAATCCACTGCAATCCTTCCCCAAACTATTCATCAATCCACTGCAATCCTCCCCCAAACTATTCATCAATCCACTGCAATCCTTCCCCAAACTATTCATCAATCCACTGCAATCCTCCCCCAAACTATTCATCAATCCACTGCAATCCTCCCCAAACTATACATCAATCTACTGCAATCCTTCCCAAACTATTCATCAATCCACTGCAATCCTCACCAAACTATTCATCAATCCATTGCAATCCTCACCCAAACTATTCATCAATCCACTGCAATCCTCCCCAAAACTATTCATCTATCCACTGAAATCCTCCCCCAAACTATTCATCAATCCACTGCAATCCTCCCCCAAACTATTCATCAATCCACTGAAATCCTCCCCCAAACTATTCATCAATCCACTGCAATCCTCCCCCAAACTATTCATCAATCCACTGCAATTCTCCCCCAAATTATTCATCAATCCACTGCAATCCTTCCCCAATCTATTCATCAATCCACTGCAATCCTCCGCAAACTATTCATCAATCCACTGCAGTCCTCCCCCAAACTATTCATCAATCCACTGCAATCCTCCGCAAACTATACATCAATCCATTGCAATCCTCCTCCAAAGTATTCATCAATCAACTGCAATCCTCCCCCAAACTATTCATCAATTCACTGCAATCTTCTGCAAACTATTGATCAATCCAATGCAATCCTCCGCAAATTATTAGTCAATCTATTGCAATCCTCCCCAAACTATTCATCAATCCACTGCAATCCTCTCCCAAACTATTCATCAATCTACTGCAATCGTCCCCATACTATTCATAAATCCACTGCAATCCTGCACAAACTATTCACCAATCCACTGCAATCCTCCCCCAAACTATTCATCAATCCACAGCAATCCTCCGCAAAGTATTCACCAATCCACTGCAATCCTCCACCAAACTATTCATCAATCTTCTGCAATTTTCCCCAAAATATTCATCAATCCACTGTTATCCTCCCCCAAACTATTTATCAATCCACTGCAATCCTCCCCTAAACTATTCATCAATCCATTGCAATCCTCCCCCTAACTATTCATCAATCCACTGCAATCCTTCCCAAACTATTCATCAATCTTCTGCAATCCTTCACCAAACTATTCATCAATCCACTGCAATCCTCCCCCAAACTATTCATCAATCCACTGCAATCCTTCCCCAAACTATTCATCAATCCACTGCAATCCTCCCCCAAACTATTCATCAATCCACTGCAAACCTTCCCAAACTATTCATCAATCCACTGCAATCCTCCCCCAAACTATTCATCAATCCACTGCAATCCTTCCCAAACTATTCATCAATCCACTGCAATCCTCACCAAAATATTCATCAATCCATTGCAATTCTCACCCAAACTATTCATCAATCCACTGCAATCCTCCCCAAAACTATTCATCTATCCACTCAAATCCTCCCCCAAACTATTCATCAATCCACTGCAATCCTCCCCCAAACTATTCATCAATCCATTGAAATCCTCCCCCAAACTATTCATCAATCCACTGCAATCCTCCCCCAAACTATTCATCAACCCACTGAAATCCTCCCCCAAACTATTCATCAATCCACTGCAATCCTCCGCAAACTATTCATCAATCCACTGCAATCCTCCGCAAACTATTCATCACCCATTGCAATCCTCCTCAAACTATTCATCAACCCACTGAAATCCTCCCCCAAACTATTCATCAATCCACTGCAATCCTCCACCAAACTATTCATCAATCCACTGCAATCCTCCGCCAAACTATTCATCCATCCACTGCAATCGTCCCCCAAACTATTCATCAATCCACTGCAATCCTTCCCACACTATTTATCAATCCTCTGCAATCCTCCCCCAAACTATTCATCAATCCACTGAAATCCTCCCCCAAACTATTCATCAATCCACTGCAATCCTCCCCCAAACTATTCATCAATTCACTGCAAACCACCCCCAAACTATTCATCAATCCACTGCAATCCTCCCCCAAACTATTCATCAATTCACTGCAACCCTCCCCCAAACTATTCATCAATCCACTGCAATCGTCCGCTAACTATTCATCAATCCACTGCAATCCTCCCCGAAACTATCCATCAATCCACTGCAATCCTCCCCCAAACTATTCATGAATCCAAAGAAATCCTCCCCCAAACAATTCATCAACCCAATGCAATCCTCCGCAAAATATTCATCATTCCACTGCAATCCTCCCCGAAACTATTCATCAAACAACTGAAATCCTCCCCGAAACTATTCATCAACCCAGTGCAATCCTCCGCACACTATTCATCAATCCACTGCAATCCTCACCAAACTATTCATCAATCCATTGCAATCCTCACCCAGCTATTCATCAACCCACTGCAATCCTCCCCCAAACTATTCATCTATCCACTGAAATCCTCCCCCAAACAATTCATCAACCCAATGCAATCCTCCGCAAAATATTCATCAATCCACTGCAATCCTCCCCGAAACTATTCATCAATCAACTGAAATCCTCCCCGAAACTATTCATCAACCCAGTGCAATCCTCCGCACACTATTCATCAATCCACTGCAATCCTCACCAAACTATTCATCAATACATTGCAATCCACACCCAGCTATTCATCAACCCACTGCAATCCTCCCCCAAACTATTCAGCTATCCACTGAAATCCTCCCCCAAACTATTCATCAATCCACTGCAATCCTCCGCAAACTATTCATCAATCCACTGAAATCCTCCCCCAAAGTAGTCATCAATCCACTACAATCCTCCGCAAACTATTCATCAATCCACTGAAATCCTCTCCCAAACTATACATTAATTCTCTGCAATCCTCCCCCAAAATATTCATCAATCCACTGCAATTCTCCCCCAAACTTTTCATCAATCCTCTGAAATCCTCCCCCAAACTATTCATCAATCCACAGAAATTCTCCCCCAGACTATTCATCAATCCACTGCATTCCTCCCCCAAACAATTAATCAATCCACTGCAATCCTCCCCCAAACTATTCATCAATCCACTGCAATCCTCCCCCAAACTATTCATCAATCCGCTGCAATCCTCCACCAAACTATTCATCAATCCACTGCAATCCTCCACAAATTATTCATCAATCCACTGCAATCCTCCCACAAACTGTTCATCAATTCACTGCAATCCTTCCCAAACTATTCATCAATCCACTGCAATCCTCCCCCAAACTATTCATCAATCCAGAGAAATCCTCCCCCAAACTATTCATCAATCCACTGCAATCCTTCCCAAACTATTCATCAATCCACTGCAATCCTCCCCCAAACTATTCATCAATCTACTGCAATCCTTCCCAAAATATTCATCAATCTTCTACAATCCTTCCCCAAACTATTCATCAATCCACTGCAATCGTCCGCAAACTATTCTTCAATCCAGTGCAATCCACCCCCAAAATATTCATCAATCCATGCAATCCTCCCCCAAACTATTCATCAATCCACTGCAATCCTCCCCCAAACTATTCATCAATTCACTGCAATCCTCCCTCAATCTATTCATCAATCCACTGCAATCCTCCCCCAAACTATTCATCAATCCACTGCAATCCTTCCCAAACTATTCTTCAATCCACTGCAATCCTCCCCCAAACTATTTATCAGTCCACTGCAATCCTCCCCCAAACTATTCATCAATCCGCTGCAATCCTCCCCCAAACTATTTATCAGTCCACTGCTATCCTCCCCCAAACTATTCATCAATCCAAAGCAATCCTCCGCAAACTATTCATCAATCCACTGCAATCCTCCCCCAAATTATTCATCAATCCACTGCAATCCTTCCCCAAACTATTCATCAATCCACTGCAATCCTCCGCAAAATATTCATCCATCCACTGCAATCCTCCGCAAACTATTCATCAATTCACTGAAATCCTCCGCAAATTATTCGTCAATCCACTGCAATGCTTCCCAAACTATTCATCAATCCACTGCAATCCTCCACCAAACTATTCATCAATCCACAGAAATCCTCCCCCAAACTATTCATCAATCCACTGCAATCCTTCCCCAAACTATTCATCAATCCACTGAAATCCTCCGCAAATTATTCGTCAATCCACTGCAATCCTTCCCAAACTATTCATCAATCCACTGCAATCCTCCACCAAACTATTCATCAATCCACTGCAGTCCTCGCCCAAACTATTCATCAATCCACTGCAATCCTCCGCAAACTATACATCAATCCATTGCAATCCTCCTCCAAAGTATTCATCAATCAACTGCATTCCTCCCCCAAACTATTCATCAATTCACTGCAATCTTCTGCAAACTATTGATCAATCCAATGCAATCCTCCGCAAATTATTAGTCAATCTATTGCAATCCTCCCCAAACTATTCATCAATCCACTGCAATCCTCTCCCAAACTATTCATCAATCTACTGCAATCCTCCCCATACTATTCATAAATCCACTGCAATCCTGCACAAACTATTCACCAATCCACTGCAATCCTCCCCCAAACTATTCATCAATCCACAGCAATCCTCCGCAAAGTATTCACCAATCCACTGCAATCCTCCACCAAACTATTCATCAATCTTCTGCAATTTTCCCCAAAATATTCATCAATCCACTGTTATCCTCCCCCAAACTATTTATCAATCCACTGCAATCCTCCCCTAAACTATTCATCAATCCATTGCAATCCTCCCCCAAACTATTCATCAATCCACTGCAATCCTTCCCAAACTATTCATCAATCTTCTGCAATCCTTCCCCAAACTATTCATCAATCCACTGCAATCCTCCCCCAAACTATTCATCAATCCACTGCAATCCTTCACCAAACTATTCATCAATCCACTGCAATCCTCCCCCAAACTATTCATCAATCCACTGCAATCCTTCCCCAAACTATTCATCAATCCACTGCAATCCTCCCCCAAACTATTCATCAATCCACTGCAATCCTCCCCAAACTATACATCAATCTACTGCAATCCTTCCCAAACTATTCATCAATCCACTGCAATCCTCACCAAAATATTCATCAATCCATTGCAATTCTCACCCAAACTATTCATCAATCCACTGCAATCCTCCCCAAAACTATTCATCAATCCACTGAAATCCTCCTCCAAACTATTCTTCAATCCACTGCCATCCTCCCCCAAACTATTCATCAATCCACTGCAATCCTCCCCCAAACTATTCATCAATCCATTGAAATCCTCCCCCAAACTATTCATCAATCCACTGCAATCCTCCCCCAAACTATTCATCAACCCACTGAAATCCTCCCCCAAACTATTCATCAATCCACTGCAATCCTCCGCAAACTATTCATCAATCCACTGCAATCCTCCGCAAACTATTCATCACCCATTGCAATCCTCCTCAAACTATTCATCAACCCACTGAAATCCTCCCCCAAACTATTCATCAATCCACTGCAATCCTCCACCAAACTATTCATCAATCCACTGCAATCCTCCGCCAAACTATTCATCCATCCACTGCAATCGTCCCCCAAACTATTCATCAATCCACTGCAATCCTTCCCACACTATTTATCAATCCACTGCAATCCTCCCCCAAACTATTCATCAATCCACTGAAATCCTCCCCCAAACTATTCATCAATCCACTGCAATCCTCCCCCAAACTATTCATCAATTCACTGCAAACCACCCCCAAACTATTCATCAATCCACTGCAATCCTCCCCCAAACTATTCATCAATTCACTGCAACCCTCCCCCAAACTATTCATCAATCCACTGCAATCGTCCGCTAACTATTCATCAATCCACTGCAATCCTCCCCAAAACTATCCATCAATCCACTGCAATCCTCCCCCAAACTATTCATGAATCCAAAGAAATCCTCCCCCAAACAATTCATCAACCCAATGCAATCCTCCGCAAAATATTCATCAATCCACTGCAATCCTCCCCAAAACTATTCATCAATCAACTGAAATCCTCCCCGAAACTATTCATCAACCCAGTGCAATCCTCCGCACACTATTCATCAATCCACTGCAATCCTCACCAAACCATTCATCAATACATTGCAATCCTCACCCAGCTATTCATCAACCCACTGCAATCCTCCCCCAAACTATTCAGCTATCCACTGAAATCCTCCCCCAAACTATTCATCAATCCACTGCAATCCTCCGCAAACTATTCATCAATCCACTGAAATCCTCCCCCAAAGTAGTCATCAATCCACTACAATCCTCCGCAAACTATTCATCAATCCACTGAAATCCTCTCCCAAACTATACATTAATTCTCTGCATTCCTCCCCCAAAATATTCATCAATCCACTGCAATTCTCCCCCAAACTTTTCATCAATCCTCTGAAATCCTCCCCCAAACTATTCATCAATCCACAGAAATTCTCCCCCAGACTATTCATCAATCCATTGCATTCCTCCCCCAAACAATTCATCAATCCACTGCAATCCTCCCCCAAACTATTCATCAATCCACTGCAATCCTCCCCCAAACTATTCATCAATCCGCTGCAATCCTCCACCAAACTATTCATCAATCCACTGCAATCCTCCACAAATTATTCATCAATCCACTGCAATCCTCCCACAAACTGTTCATCAATCCACTGCAATCCTTCCCAAACTATTCATCAATCCACTGCAATCCTCCCCCAAACTATTCATCAATCCAGAGAAATCCTCCCCCAAACTATTCATCAATCCACTGCAATCCTTCCCAAACTATTCATCAATCCACTGCAATCCTCCCCCAAACTATTCATCAATCTACTGAAATCCTTCCCAAAATATTCATCAATCTTCTGCAATCCTTCCCCAAACTATTCATCAATCCACTGCAATCCTCCGCAAACTATTCTTCAATCCACTGCAATCCACCCCCAAAATATTCATCAATCCATGCAATCCTCCCCCAAACTATTCATCAATCCACTGCACTCCTCCCCCAAACTATTCATCAATTCACTGCAATCCTCCCTCAATCTATTCATCAATCCACTGCAATCCTCCCCCAAACTATTCATCAATCCACTGCAATCCTTCCCAAACTATTCTTCAATCCACTGCAATCCTCCCCCAAACTATTTATCAGTCCACTGCAATCCTCCCCCAAACTATTCATCAATCCGCTGCAATCCTTCCCCAAACTATTTATCAGTCCACTGCTCTCCTCCCCCAAACTATTCATCAATCCACTGCAATCCTTCCCCAAACTATTCATCAATCCACTGCAATCCTCCCCCAAATTATTCATCAATCCACTGCAATCCTTCCCCAAACTATTCATCAATCCACTGCAATCCTCCGCAAACTATTCATTCATCCACTGCAATCCTCCGCAAACTATTCATCAATTCACTGAAATCCTCCGCAAATTATTCGTCAATCCACTGCAATCCTTCCCAAACTATTCATCAATCCACTGCAATCCTCCACCAAACTATTCATCAATCCACAGAAAGCCTCCCCCAAACTATTCATCAATCCACTGCAATCCTCCACCAAACTATTCATCAATCCACAGAAATCCTCCCCCAAACTATTCATCAATCCACTGCAATCCTTCCCCAAACTATTCATCAATCCACTGCAATCCTCCCCCAAACTATTCATCAATCCACTGCAATCCTCCCACAAACTATTCATCAATCCACTGCAATCCTCCCCCAAACTATTCATCAATCAACTGTAATCCTCCCCCAAACTATTCATCAATCCACTGCAATTCTCCCCCAAATTATTCATCAATCCACTGCAATCCTTCCCCAATCTATTCATCAATCCACTGCAATCCTCCGCAAACTATACATCAATCCATTGCCATCCTCCTCCAAAGTATTCATCAATCAACTGCAATCCTCCACCAAACTATTCATCAATCTTCTGCAATTTTCCCCAAAATATTCATCAATCCACTGTTATCCTCCCCCAAACTATTTATCAATCCACTGCAATCCTCCCCTAAACTATTCATCAATCCACTGCAATCCTCCCCCAAACTATTCATCAATCCACTGCAATCCTTCCCAAACTATGCATCAATCTTCTGCAATCCTTCCCCAAACTATTCATCAATCCACTGCAATCCTCCCCCAAACTATTCATCAATCCACTGCAATCCTTCCCCAAACTATTCATCAATCCACTGCAATCCTCCCCCAAACTATTCATCAATCCACTGCAATCCTTCCCCAAACTATTCATCAATCCACTGCAATCCTCCCCCAAACTATTCATCAATCCACTGCAATCCTCCCCAAACTATACATCAATCTACTGCAATCCTTCCCAAACTATTCATCAATCCACTGCAATCCTCACCAAACTATTCATCAATCCATTGCAATCCTCACCCAAACTATTCATCAATCCACTGCAATTCTCCCCAAAACTATTCATCTATCCACTGAAATCCTCCCCCAAACTATTCATCAATCCACTGCAATCCTCCCCCAAACTATTCATCAATCCACTGAAATCCTCCCCCAAACTATTCATCAATCCACTGCAATCCTCCCCCAAACTATTCATCAATCCACTGCAATTCTCCCCCAAATTATTCATCAATCCACTGCAATCCTTCCCCAATCTATTCATCAATCCACTGCAATCCTCCGCAAACTATTCATCAATCCACTGCAGTCCTCCCCCAAACTATTCATCAATCCACTGCAATCCTCCACAAACTATACATCAATCCATTGCAATCCTCCTCCAAAGTATTCATCAATCAACTGCAATCCTCCCCCAAACTATTCATCAATTCACTGCAATCTTCTGCAAACTATTGATCAATCCAATGCAATCCTCCGCAAATTATTAGTCAATCTATTGCAATCCTCCCCAAACTATTCATCAATCCACTGCAATCCTCTCCCAAACTATTCATCAATCTACTGCAATCGTCCCCATACTATTCATAAATCCACTGCAATCCTGCACAAACTATTCACCAATCCACTGCAATCCTCCCCCAAACTATTCATCAATCCACAGCAATCCTCCGCAAAGTATTCACCAATCCACTGCAATCCTCCACCAAACTATTCATCAATCTTCTGCAATTTTCCCCAAAATATTCATCAATCCACTGTTATCCTCCCCCAAACTATTTATCAATCCACTGCAATCCTCCCCTAAACTATTCATCAATCCATTGCAATCCTCCCCCTAACTATTCATCAATCCACTGCAATCCTTCCCAAACTATTCATCAATCTTCTGCAATCCTTCACCAAACTATTCATCAATCCACTGCAATCCTCCCCCAAACTATTCATCAATCCACTGCAATCCTTCCCCAAACTATTCATCAATCCACTGCAATCCTCCCCCAAACTATTCATCAATCCACTGCAAACCTTCCCAAACTATTCATCAATCCACTGCAATCCTCCCCCAAACTATTCATCAATCCACTGCAATCCTTCCCAAACTATTCATCAATCCACTGCAATCCTCACCAAAATATTCATCAATCCATTGCAATTCTCACCCAAACTATTCATCAATCCACTGCAATCCTCCCCAAAACTATTCATCTATCCACTGAAATCCTCCCCCAAACTATTCATCAATCCACTGCAATCCTCCCCCAAACTATTCATCAATCCATTGAAATCCTCCCCCAAACTATTCATCAATCCACTGCAATCCTCCCCCAAACTATTCATCAACCCACTGAAATCCTCCCCCAAACTATTCATCAATCCACTGCAATCCTCCGCAAACTATTCATCAATCCACTGCAATCCTCCGCAAACTATTCATCACCCATTGCAATCCTCCTCAAACTATTCATCAACCCACTGAAATCCTCCCCCAAACTATTCATCAATCCACTGCAATCCTCCACCAAACTATTCATCAATCCACTGCAATCCTCCGCCAAACTATTCATCCATCCACTGCAATCGTCCCCCAAACTATTCATCAATCCACTGCAATCCTTCCCACACTATTTATCAATCCTCTGCAATCCTCCCCCAAACTATTCATCAATCCACTGAAATCCTCCCCCAAACTATTCATCAATCCACTGCAATCCTCCCCCAAACTATTCATCAATTCACTGCAAACCACCCCCAAACTATTCATCAATCCACTGCAATCCTCCCCCAAACTATTCATCAATTCACTGCAACCCTCCCCCAAACTATTCATCAATCCACTGCAATCGTCCGCTAACTATTCATCAATCCACTGCAATCCTCCCCGAAACTATCCATCAATCCACTGCAATCCTCCCCCAAACTATTCATGAATCCAAAGAAATCCTCCCCCAAACAATTCATCAACCCAATGCAATCCTCCGCAAAATATTCATCATTCCACTGCAATCCTCCCCGAAACTATTCATCAAACAACTGAAATCCTCCCCGAAACTATTCATCAACCCAGTGCAATCCTCCGCACACTATTCATCAATCCACTGCAATCCTCACCAAACTATTCATCAATCCATTGCAATCCTCACCCAGCTACTCATCAACCCACTGCAATCCTCCCCCAAACTATTCATCTATCCACTGAAATCCTCCCCCAAACAATTCATCAACCCAATGCAATCCTCCGCAAAATATTCATCAATCCACTGCAATCCTCCCCGAAACTATTCATCAATCAACTGAAATCCTCCCCGAAACTATTCATCAACCCAGTGCAATCCTCCGCACACTATTCATCAATCCACTGCAATCCTCACCAAACTATTCATCAATACATTGCAATCCTCACCCAGCTATTCATCAACCCACTGCAATCCTCCCCCAAACTATTCAGCTATCCACTGAAATCCTCCCCCAAACTATTCATCAATCCACTGCAATCCTCCGCAAACTATTCATCAATCCACTGAAATCCTCCCCCAAAGTAGTCATCAATCCACTACAATCCTCCGCAAACTATTCATCAATCCACTGAAATCCTCTCCCAAACTATACATTAATTCTCTGCAATCCTCCCCCAAAATATTCATCAATCCACTGCAATTCTCCCCCAAACTTTTCATCAATCCTCTGAAATCCTCCCCCAAACTATTCATCAATCCACAGAAATTCTCCCCCAGACTATTCATCAATCCACTGCATTCCTCCCCCAAACAATTAATCAATCCACTGCAATCCTCCCCCAAACTATTCATCAATCCACTGCAATCCTCCCCCAAACTATTCATCAATCCGCTGCAATCCTCCACCAAACTATTCATCAATCCACTGCAATCCTCCACAAATTATTCATCAATCCACTGCAATCCTCCCACAAACTGTTCATCAATTCACTGCAATCCTTCCCAAACTATTCATCAATCCACTGCAATCCTCCCCCAAACTATTCATCAATCCAGAGAAATCCTCCCCCAAACTATTCATCAATCCACTGCAATCCTTCCCAAACTATTCATCAATCCACTGCAATCCTCCCCCAAACTATTCATCAATCTACTGCAATCCTTCCCAAAATATTCATCAATCTTCTGCAATCCTTCCCCAAACTATTCATCAATCCACTGCAATCGTCCGCAAACTATTCTTCAATCCAGTGCAATCCACCCCCAAAATATTCATCAATCCATGCAATCCTCCCCCAAACTATTCATCAATCCACTGCAATCCTCCCCCAAACTATTCATCAATTCACTGCAATCCTCCCTCAATCTATTCATCAATCCACTGCAATCCTCCCCAAACTATTCATCAATCCACTGCAATCCTTCCCAAACTATTCTTCAATCCACTGCAATCCTCCCCCAAACTATTTATCAGTCCACTGCAATCCTCCCCCAAACTATTCATCAATCCGCTGCAATCCTCCCCCAAACTATTTATCAGTCCACTGCTATCCTCCCCCAAACTATTCATCAATCCAAAGCAATCCTCCGCAAACTATTCATCAATCCACTGCAATCCTCCCCCAAATTATTCATCAATCCACTGCAATCCTTCCCCAAACTATTCATCAATCCACTGCAATCCACCGCAAAATATTCATCCATCCACTGCAATCCTCCGCAAACTATTCATCAATTCACTGAAATCCTCCGCAAATTATTCGTCAATCCACTGCAATGCTTCCCAAACTATTCATCAATCCACTGCAATCCTCCACCAAACTATTCATCAATCCACAGAAATCCTCCCCCAAACTATTCATCAATCCACTGCAATCCTTCCCCAAACTATTCATCAATCCACTGCAATCCTCCCCCAAACTATTCATCAATCCACTGCAATCCTCCCCCAAACTATTCATCAATCAACTGTAATCCTCCCCCAAACTATTCATCAATCCACTGCAATTCTCCCCCAAATTATTCATCAATCCACTGCAATCCTTCCCCAATCTATTCATCAATCCACTGCAATCCTCCGCAAACTATTCATCAATCCATTGCAATCCTCCCCCAAACTATTCATCAATCAACTGCAATCCTCCACCAAACTATTCATCAATCTTCTGCAATTTTCCCCAAAATATTCATCAATCCACTGTTATCCTCCCCCAAACTATTTATCAATCCACTGCAATCCTCCCCTAAACTATTCATCAATCCACTGCAATCCTCCCCCAAACTATTCATCAATCCACTGCAATCCTTCCCAAACTATGCATCAATCTTCTGCAATCCTTCCCCAAACTATTCATCAATCCACTGCAATCCTCCCCCAAACTATTCATCAATCCACTGCAATCCTTCCCCAAACTATTCATCAATCCACTGCAATCCTCCCCCAAACTATTCATCAATCCACTGCAATCCTTCCCCAAACTATTCATCAATCCACTGCAATCCTCCCCCAAACTATTCATCAATCCACTGCAATCCTCCCCAAACTATACATCAATCTACTGCAATCCTTCCCAAACTATTCATCAATCCACTGCAATCCTCACCAAACTATTCATCAATCCATTGCAATCCTCACCCAAACTATTCATCAATCCACTGCAATCCTCCCCAAAACTATTCATCTATCCACTGAAATCCTCCCCCAAACTATTCATCAATCCACTGCAATCCTCCCCCAAACTATTCATCAATCCACTGAAATCCTCCCCCAAACTATTCATCAATCCACTGCAATCCTCCCCCAAACTATTCATCAACCCACTGCAATCCTCCCCCTAACTATTCATCAATCCACTGCAATCCTCCGCAAACTATTCATCAATCCACTGCAATCCTCCGCAAACTATTCATCACCCATTGCAATCCTGCCCCAAACTATTCATCAATCCACTGCAATCCTCCGCAAACTATTCATCAATCCATTGCAATCCTCCCAAAAGTATTCATCAATCCATTGCAATCCTCCCCAAACTATTCATCAATCCACTGCAATCCTCTGCAAACTATTCATCAATCCACTGCAATCCTCCGCAAACTATTCATCAATCCACTGCAATCCTCCCCCAAACTATTCATCAATCCACTGCAATCCCCCGCAAACTATTCATCAATCCACTGCAATCCTCCCCCAAACTATTCATCAATCATTTGCAATCCTCCCCCAAACTATTCATCAATCCACTGCAATTCTCCACCAAACTATTCATCAATTCACTGCAATCCTTCGCAAACTATTCATTAATCTACTGCAATCTTCCGCAAACTATTCATCAATCCTCAGCAATCCTCCCCCAAACTATTCATCAATCATTTGCAATCCTCCCCCAAACTATTCATCAATCCACTGCAATCCTCTGTAAACTATTCACCAATCCACTGCAATCGTCCCCCAAACTATTCATCAATCCACTGCAATCCCACCCAAACTATTCATCAATCCACTGCAATCCTCCCCCAAACTATTCAGCAATCCACTGCAATCCTTCCCAAACTATTCATCACTCTACTGCAATCCTCCGCAAACTACTCACCAATCCACTGCAATCCTCGCCCAAACTATTCATCAATCCACTGCAATCCTTCCCAAACTATTCATCAATCCACTGCAATCCTCCCCCAAACTACTCATCAATCCACTGCAATCCTTCCCAAAGTATTCATCAATCTACTGCAATCCTCCCCCAAACTATTCATCAATCCACTGCAATCCTCCGCAAACTATTCATCAATCCACTGAAATCCTCCCCCAAACTACTCATCAACCCAGTGCAATCCTCCGCACACTATTCATCAATCCACTGCAATCCTCCCCCAAACTATTCATCAATCCACTGCAATTCTCCACCAAACTATTCATCAATTCACTGCAATTCTCTGCCAACTATTCATCAATCCACTGCAATCCTCAGCAAACTATTCATCAATCCACTGCAATCCTCCGCAAACTATTCATCAATCCACTGCAATCCTCCCCCAAACTATTCATCACCTACTGCAATCTTCCGCAAACTATTCATCAATCCTCAGCAATCCTCCCCCAAACTATAAATCAATCCAATGCAATCCTCCCCCAAACTATTCATCAATCATTTGCAATCCTCCCCCAAACTATTCAACAATCCACTGCAATCCTCCGTAAACTATTCACCAATCCACTGCAATCGTCCCCCAAACTATTCATCAATCCACTGCAATCCCACCCAAACTATTCATCAATCCACTGCAATCCTCCCCCAAACTATTCAGCAATCCACTGCAATCCTTCCCAAACTAATCATCACTCTACTGCAATCCTCCGCAAACTACTCACCAATCCACTGCAATCCTCCCCCAAACTATTCATCAATCCACTGCAATCCTTCCCAAACTATTCATCAATCCACTGCAATCCTCCCCCAAACTATTCATCAATCCACTGCAATCCTTCCCAAACTATTCATCAATCTACTGCAATCCTCCCCCAAACTATTCATCAATCCACTGCAATCCTCCCCCAAACTATTCATCAATCCACTGCAATCCTCCGCAAACTATTCATCAACCCACTGCAATCCTACCCCAAACTATTCATCAAGCGACTGCAATCCTCCACCAAACCATTCATCAGTTCATTGCAGTCCTGCCCCAAACTATTCATCAATCCACTGCAATCCTCCCCCAAACTATTCATCAATCCACTGCAATCCTCCCCCAAACTATTCATCAATCCACTGAAATCCTCCCCCAAACTATTCATCAATCCAGTGCAATCCTTCCCCAAACTATTCATCAATCCAATGCAATCCTTCCCAAACTATTCATCAATCCACTGCAATCCTCCCTCAAACTATTCATCAATCCACAGAAATCCTTCCCAAACTATTCATCAATCCACTGCAATCCTCTGCAAATTATTCATCATTTCACTGAAATCCTCCCCCAAACTATTCAGCAATCCACTGCAATCCTCCCCCAAACTATTCATCAACCCACTGCAATCCTCCGCAAACTCAGCAATCCATTGCAATCCTCCCCCAAACTATTCATCAATCCACTGCAATTCTCCGCCAACTATTCATCAATCCATTGCAATCTTCCCCCAAAGTATTCATCAATCCATTGCAATCCTCCTCAAACTATTCCTCAACCCACTGAAATCCTCCCCCAAACTCTTCATCAATCCACTTCAAACCTCCCCAAACCATTCATCAATCCACTGCAATCCTCCACCAAACTATTCATCAATCCACTGCAATCCTCCCCGAAACTATTCATCAATCAACTGAAATCCTCCCCCAAACTATTCATCAATCCACTGCAATCCTTCCCCAAACTATTCATCAATCCACTGCAATCCTCCCCCAAACTATTCATCAACCCAGTGCAATCCTCCGCACACTATTCATCAATCCACTGCAATCCTCACCAAACTATTCATCAATACATTGCAATCCTCACCCAGCTATTCACCAACCCACTGCAATCCTCCCCCAAACTATTCAGCTATCCACTGAAATCCTCCCCCAAACTATTCATCAATCCACTGCAATCCTCCGCAAACTATTCATCAATCCACTGAAATCCTCCCCCAAAGTAGTCATCAATCCACTACAATCCACCGCAAACTATTCATCAATCCACTGAAATCCTCCCCCAAACTAAACATCAATTCTCTGCAATCCTCCCCCAAAATATTCATCAATCCACTGCAATTCTCTCCCAAACTTTTCATCAATCCTCTGAAATCCTCCCCCAAACTATTCATCAATCCACTGCAATCCTCCCCCAAACTATTCATCAACCCACTGCAATCCTCCCCCAAACTATTCATCAATCCACTGCAATCCTCCCCAAACTATTCATCAATCCACAGAAATCCTCCCCCAGACTATTCATCAATCCACTGCAATCCTCCCCCAAACTATTCATCAATCCACTGCAATCCTCCCCCAAACTATTCATCAATCCACTGCTATCCTCCCCCAAACTATTCATCAATCCACTGCAATCCTCCCCCTAACGATTCATCAAACCACTGAAATCCTCCCCCAAACTATTCATCAATCCACTGCAATCCTCCCCCAAACTATTCATCAATCCGCTGCAATCCTCCACCAAACTATTCATCAATCCACTGCAATCCTCCCACAAACTGTTCATCAATCCACTGCAATCCTTCCCAAACTATTCATCAATCCACTGCAATCCTCCCCCAAACTATTCATCAATCCAGAGAAAACCTCCCCCAAACTATTCATCAATCCACTGCAATCCTTCCCAAACTATTCATCAATCCACTGCAATCCTCCCCCAAACTATTCATCAATCTACTGCAATCCTTCCCAAAATATTCATCAATCTTCTGCAATCCTTCCCCAAACTATTCATCAATCCACTGCAATCCTCCACAAACTATTCTTCAATCCACTGCAATCCTTCCCCAAACTATTCATCAATCCACTGCAATCCCCCCCCAAACTATTCATCAATTCACTGCAATCCTCCCTCAATCTATTCATCAATCCACTGCAATCCTCCCCCAAACTATTCATCAATCCACTGCAATCCTTCCCAAACTATTCTTCAATCCACTGCAATCCTCGCCCAAACTATTTATCAGTCCACTGCAATCCTCCCCCAAACTATTCATCAATCCGCTGCAATCCTCCCCCAAACTATTTATCAGTCCACTGCTATCCTCCCCCAAACTATTCATCAATCCACTGCAATCCTCCGCAAACTATTCATCAATCCACTGCAATCCTCCCCCAAATTATTCATCAATCCACTGCAATCCTTCCCCAAACTATTCATCAATCCACTGCAATCCTCCGCAAACTATTCATCCATCCACTGCAATCCTCCGCAAACTATTCATCAATTCATTGAAATCCTCCGCAAATTATTCGTCAATCCACTGCAATCCTTCCCAAACTATTCATCAATCCACTGCAATCCTCCACCAAACTATTCATCAATCCACAGAAATCCACCCCCAAACTATTCATCAATCCACTGCAATCCTTCCCCAAACTATTCATCAATCCACTGCAATCCTCCCCCCAAACTATTCATCAATCCACTGCAATCCTCCCCCAAACTATTCATCAATCAGCTGTAATCCTCCCCCAAACTATTCATCAATCCACTGCAATTCTCCCCCAAATTATTCATCAATCCACTGCAATCCTTCCCCAATCTATTCATCAATCCACTGCAATCCTCCGCAAACTATTCATCAATCCATTGCAATCCTCCCCCAAACTATTCATCAATCCACTGCAATCCTCCGCAAACTATACATCAATCCATTGCCATCCTCCTCCAAAGTATTCATCAATCAACTGCAATCCTCCACCAAACTATTCATCAATCTTCTGCAATTTTCCCCAAAATATTCATCAATCCACTGTTATCCTCCCCCAAACTATTTATCAATCCACTGCAATCCTCCCCTAAACTATTCATCAATCCACTGCAATCCTCCCCCAAACTATTCATCAATCCACTGCAATCCTTCCCAAACTATGCATCAATCTTCTGCAATCCTTCCCCAAACTATTCATCAATCCACTGCAATCCTCCCCCAAACTATTCATCAATCCACTGCAATCCTTCCCCAAACTATTCATCAATCCACTGCAATCCTCCCCCAAACTATTCATCAATCCACTGCAATCCTTCCCCAAACTATTCATCAATCCACTGCAATCCTCCCCCAAACTATTCATCAATCCACTGCAATCCTCCCCAAACTATACATCAATCTACTGCAATCCTTCCCAAACTATTCATCAATCCACTGCAATCCTCACCAAACTATTCATCAATCCATTGCAATCCTCACCCAAACTATTCATCAATCCACTGCAATCCTCCCCAAAACTATTCATCTATCCACTGAAATCCTCCCCCAAACTATTCATCAATCCACTGCAATCCTCCCCCAAACTATTCATCAATCCACTGAAATCCTCCCCCAAACTATTCATCAATCCACTGCAATCCTCCCCCAAACTATTCATCAACCCACTGCAATCCTCCCCCAAACTATTCATCAATCCACTGCAATCCTCCGCAAACTATTCATCAATCCACTGCAATCCTCCGAAAACTATTCATCACCCATTGCAATCCTGCCCCATACTATTCATCAATCCACTGCAATCCTCCGCAAACTATTCATCAATCCATTGCAATCCTCCCAAAAGTATTCATCAATCCATTGCAATCCTCCCCAAACTATTCATCAATCCACTGCAATCCTCTGCAAACTATTCATCAATCCACTGCAATCCTCCGCAAACTATTCATCAATCCACTGCAATCCTCCCCCAAACTATTCATCAATCCACTGCAATCCCCCGCAAACTATTCATCAATCCACTGCAATCCTCCCCCAAACTATTCATCAATCATTTGCAATCCTCCCCCAAACTATTCATCAATCCACTGCAATTCTCCACCAAACTATTCATCAATTCACTGCAATCCTTCGCAAACTATTCATTGATCTACTGCAATCTTCCGCAAACTATTCATCAATCCTCAGCAATCCTCCCCCAAACTATTCATCAATCATTTGCAATCCTCCCCCAAACTATTCATCAATCCACTGCAATCCTCTGTAAACTATTCACCAATCCACTGCAATCGTCCCCCAAACTATTCATCAATCCACTGCAATCCCACCCAAACTATTCATCAATCCACTGCAATCCTCTCCCAAACTATTCAGCAATCCACTGCAATCCTTCCCAAACTATTCATCACTCTACTGCAATCCTCCGCAAACTACTCACCAATCCACTGCAATCCTCCCCCAAACTATTCATCAATCCAATGCAATCCTTCCCAAACTATTCATCAATCCACTGCAATCCTCCCCCAAACTACTCATCAATCCACTGCAATCCTTCCCAAAGTATTCATCAATCTACTGCAATCCTCCCCCAAACTATTCATCAATCCACTGCAATCCTCCGCAAACTATTCATCAATCCACTGAAATCCTCCCCCAAACTAGTCATCAACCCAGTGCAATCCTCCGCACACTATTCATCAATCCACTGCAATCCTCCCCAAACTATTCATCAATCCACTGCAATTCTCCACCAAACTATTCATCAATTCACTGCAATTCTCTGCCAACTATTCATCAATCCACTGCAATCCTCTGCAAACTATTCATCAATCCACTGCAATCCTCCGCAAACTATTCATCAATCCACTGCAATCCTCCCCCAAACTATTCATCAATCTACTGCAATCTTCCGCAAATTATTCATCAATCCTCAGCAATCCTCCCCCAAACTATAAATCAATCCAATGCAATCCTCCCCCAAACTATTCATCAATCATTTGCAATCCTCCCCCAAACTATTCAACAATCCACTGCAATCCTCCGTAAACTATTCACCAATCCACTGCAATCGTCCCCCCAAACTATTCATCAATCCACTGCAATCCCACCCAAACTATTCATCAATCCACTGCAATCCTCCCCCAAACTATTCAGCAATCCACTGCAATCCTTCCCAAACTATTCATCACTCTACTGCAATCCTCCGCAAACTACTCACCAATCCACTGCAATCCTCCCCCAAACTATTCATCAATCCACTGCAATCCTTCCCAAACTATTCATCAATCCACTGCAATCCTCCCCCAAACTATTCATCAATCCACTGCAATCCTTCCCAAACTATTCATCAATCTACTGCAATCCTCCCCCAAACTATTCATCAAACCACTGCAATCCTCCCCCAAACTATTCATCAATCCACTGCAATCCTCCGCAAACCATTCATCAACCCACTGCAATCCTACCCCAAACTATTCATCAAGCGACTGCAATCCTCCACCAAACCATTCATCAGTTCACTGCAGTCCTGCCCCAAACTATTCATCAATCCACTGCAATCCTCCCCCAATCTATTCATCAATCCACTGCAATCCTCCCCCAAACTATTCATCAATCAACTGTAATCCTCCCCCAAACTATTCATCAATCCACTGAAATCCTCCCCCAGACTATTCATCAATCCACTGCAATCCTCCCGAACTAAACATCAATTCTCTGCAATCCTCCCCCAAAATATTCATCAATCCACTGCAATTCTCTCCCAAACTTTTCATCAATCCTCTGAAATCCTCCCCCAAACTATTCATCAATCCACTGCAATCCTCCCCCAAACTATTCATCAACCCACTGCAATCCTCCCCCAAACTATTCATCAATCCACTGCAATCCTCCCCAAACTATTCATCAATCCACAGAACTCCTCCCCCAGACTATTCATCAATCCACTGCAATCCTCCCTCAAACTATTCATCAATCCACTGCAATCCTCCCCCAAACTATTCATCAATTCACTGCAATCCTCCCTCAATCTATTCATCAATCCACTGCAATCCTCCCCCAAAGTATTCATCAATCCACTGCAATCCTTCCCGAACTATTCTTCAATCCACTGCAATCCTCCCCCAAACTATTCATCAATCCACTGCTATCCTCCCCCAAACTATTCATCAATCCACTGCAATCCTCCCCCAAACTATTCATCAATCCGCTGCAATCCTCCACCAAACTATTCATCAATCCACTGCAATCCTCCACAAATTATTCATCAATCAACTGCAATCCTCCCACAAACTGTTCATCAATCCACTGCAATCCTTCCCAAACTATTCATCAATCCACTGCAATCCTCCCCCAAACTATTCATCAATCCAGAGAAATCCTCCCCCAAACTATTCATCAATCCACTGCAATCCTTCCCAAACTATTCACCAATCCACTGCAATCCTCCCCCAAACTATTCATCAATCTACTGCAATCCTTCCCAAAATATTCATCAATCTTCTGCAATCCTTCCCCAAACTATTCATCAATCCACTGCAATCCTCCGCAAACTATTCTTCAATCCACTGCAATCCTCCCCCAAACTATTCATCAATCCATGCAATCCTCCCCCAAACTATTCATCAATCCACTGCAATCCCCCCCCAAACTATTCATCAATTCACTGCAATCCTCCCTCAATCTATTCATCAATCCACTGAAATCCTCCCCCAAACTATTCATCAATCCGCTGCAATCCTCCCCCAAACTATTTAACAGTCCACTGCTATCCTCCCCCAAACTATTCTTCAATCCACTGCAATCCTCCGCAAACTATTCATCAATCCACTGCAATCCTCCCCCAAATTATTCATCAATCCACTGCAATCCTTCCCCAAACTATTCATCAATCCACTGCAATCCTCCGCAAACTATTCATCCATCCACTGCAATCCTCCGCAAACTATTCATCAATCCACTGAAATCCTCCGCAAATTATTCATCAATCCACTGCAATCCTTCCCAAACTATTCATCAATCCACTGCAATCCTCCACCAAACTATTCATCAATCCACAGAAATCCTCCCCCAAACTATTCATCAATCCACTGCAATCCTTCCCCAAACTATTCATCAATCCACTGCAATCCTCCCCCAAACTATTCATCAATCCACTGCAATCCTCCCCCAAACTATTCATCAATCAACTGTAATCCTCCCCCAAACTATTCATCAATCCACTGCAATTCTCCCCCAAATTATTCATCAATCCACTGCAATCCTTCCCCAATCTATTCATCAATCCACTGCAATCCTCCGCAAACTATTCATCAATCCATTGCAATCCTCCCCCAAACTATTCATCAATCCACTGCAATCCTCCGCAAACTATACATCAATCCATTGCCATCCTCCTCCAAAGTATTCATCAATCAACTGCAATTCTCCCCCAAACTATTCATCAATCTTCTGCAATTTTCCCCAAAATATTCATCAATCCACTGTTATCCTCCCCCAAACTATTTATCAATCCACTGCAATCCTCCGCAAACTATTCATCAATCCACTGCAATCCTTCCCAAACTATTCATCAATCTTCTGCAATCCTTCCCCAAACTATTCATCAATCCACTGCAATCCTCCCCCAAACTATTCATCAATCCACTGCAATCCTTCCCAAAGTATTCATCAATCTACTGCAATCCTCCCCCAAACTATTCATCAATCCACTGCAATCCTCCGCAAACTATTCATCAATCCACTGAAATCCTCCCCCAAACTAGTCATCAACCCAGTGCAATCCTCCGCACACTATTCATCAATCCACTGCAATCCTCCCCAAACTATTCATCAATCCACTGCAATTCTCCACCAAACTATTCATCAATTCACTGCAATTCTCTGCCAACTATTCATCAATCCACTGCAATCCTCTGCAAACTATTCATCAATCCACTGCAATCCTCCGCAAACTATTCATCAATCCACTGCAATCCTCCCCCAAACTATTCATCAATCTACTGCAATCTTCCGCAAACTATTCATCAATCCTCAGCAATCCTCCCCCAAACTATAAATCAATCCAATGCAATCCTCCCCCAAACTATTCATCAATCATTTGCAATCCTCCCCCAAACTATTCAACAATCCACTGCAATCCTCCGTAAACTATTCACCAATCCACTGCAATCGTCCCCCAAACTATTCATCAATCCACTGCAATCCCACCCAAACTATTCATCAATCCACTGCAATCCTCCCCCAAACTATTCAGCAATCCACTGCAATCCTTCCCAAACTATTCATCACTCTACTGCAATCCTCCGCAAACTACTCACCAATCCACTGCAATCCTCCCCCAAACTATTCATCAATCCACTGCAATCCTTCCCAAACTATTCATCAATCCACTGCAATCCTCCCCCAAACTATTCATCAATCCACTGCAATCCTTCCCAAACTATTCATCAATCTACTGCAATCCTCCCCCCAAACTATTCATCAATCCACTGCAATCCTCCCTCAAACTATTCATCAGTCCACTGCAATCCTCCGCAAACTATTCATCAACCCACTGCAATCCTACCCCAAACTATTCATCAAGCGACTGCAATCCTCCACCAAACCATTCATCAGTTCACTGCAGTCCTGCCCCAAACTATTCATCAATCCACTGCAATCCTCCCCCAAACTATTCATCAATCCACTGCAATCCTCCCCCAAACTATTCATCAATCAACTGTAATCCTCCCCCAAACTATTCATCAATCCACTGAAATCCTCCCCCAGACTATTCATCAATCCACTGCAATCCTCCCGAACTAAACATCAATTCTCTGCAATCCTCCCCCAAAATATTCATCAATCCACTGCAATTCTCTCCCAAACTTTTCATCAATCCTCTGAAATCCTCCCCCAAACTATTCATCAATCCACTGCAATCCTCCCCCAAACTATTCATCAACCCACTGCAATCCTCCCCCAAACTATTCATCAATCCACTGCAATCCTCCCCAAACTATTCATCAATCCACAGAACTCCTCCCCCAGACTATTCATCAATCCACTGCAATCCTCCCCCAAACTATTCATCAATCCACTGCAATCCTCCCCCAAACTATTCATCAATTCACTGCAATCCTCCCTCAATCTATTCATCAATCCACTGCAATCCTCCCCCAAAGTATTCATCAATCCACTGCAATCCTTCCCGAACTATTCTTCAATCCACTGCAATCCTCCCCCAAACTATTCATCAATCCACTGCTATCCTCCCCCAAACTATTCATCAATCCACTGCAATCCTCCCCCAAACTATTCATCAATCCGCTGCAATCCTCCACCAAACTATTTATCAATCCACTGCAATCCTCCACAAATTATTCATCAATCAACTGCAATCCTCCCACAAACTGTTCATCAATCCACTGCAATCCTTCCCAAACTATTCATCAATCCACTGCAATCCTCCCCCAAACTATTCATCAATCCAGAGAAATCCTCCCCCAAACTATTCATCAATCCACTGCAATCCTTCCCAAACTATTCACCAATCCACTGCAATCCTCCCCCAAACTATTCATCAATCTACTGCAATCCTTCCCAAAATATTCATCAATCTTCTGCAATCCTTCCCCAAACTATTCATCAATCCACTGCAATCCTCCGCAAACTATTCTTCAATCCACTGCAATCCTCCCCCAAACTATTCATCAATACATGCAATCCTCCCCCCAAACTATTCATCAATCCACTGCAATCCCCCCCCAAACTATTCATCAATTCACTGCAATCCTCCCTCAATCTATTCATCAATCCACTGAAATCCTCCCCCAAACTATTCATCAATCCGCTGCAATCCTCCCCCAAACTATTTAACAGTCCACTGCTATCCTCCCCCAAACTATTCTTCAATCCACTGCAATCCTCCGCAAACTATTCATCAATCCACTGCAATCCTCCCCCAAATTATTCATCAATCCACTGCAATCCTTCCCCAAACTATTCATCAATCCACGGCAATCCTCCGCAAACTATTCATCCATCCACTGCAATCCTCCGCAAACTATTCATCAATCCACTGAAATCCTCCGCAAATTATTCATCAATCCACTGCAATCCTTCCCAAACTATTCATCAATCCACTGCAATCCTCCACCAAACTATTCATCAATCCACAGAAATCCTCCCCCAAACTATTCATCAATCCACTGCAATCCTCCCCCAAACTATTCATCAATCCACTGCAATCCTCCCCCAAACTATTCATCAATCAACTGTAATCCTCCCCCAAACTATTCATCAATCCACTGCAATTCTCCCCCAAATTATTCATCAATCCACTGCAATCCTTCCCCAATCTATTCATCAATCCACTGCAATCCTCCGCAAACTATTCATCAATCCATTGCAATCCTCCCCCAAACTATTCATCAATCCACTGCAATCCTCCGCAAACTATACATCAATCCATTGCCATCCTCCTCCAAAGTATTCATCAATCAACTGCAATCCTCCCCCAAACTATTCATCAATCTTCTGCAATTTTCCCCAAAATATTCATCAATCCACTGTTATCCTCCCCCAAACTATTCATCAATCTACTGCAATCCTCCCCAAACTATACATCAATCTACTGCAATCCTTCCCAAACTATTCATCAATCCACTGCAATCCTCCCCAAAACTATTCATCTATCCACTGAAATCCTCCCCCAAACTATTCATCAATCCAATGCAATCCTCCCCCAAACTATTCATCAATCCACTGAAATCCTCCCCCAAACTATTCATCAATCCACTGCAATCCTCCCCCAAAGTTTTCATCAACCCACTGCAATCCTCCCCCAAACTATTCATCAATCCACTGCAATCCTCCGCAAACTATTCATCAATCCACTGCAATCCTCCGCAAACTATTCATCACCCATTGCAATCCTCCCCCAAACTATTCATCAAACCACTGCAATCCTCCGCAAACTATTCATCAATCCACTGCAATCATCCCCCAAACTATTCATCAATCCACTGCAATCCCCCGCAAACTATTCATCAATCCACTGCAATCCTCCCACAAACTATTCATCAATCATTTGCAATCCTCCCCCCAAACTATTCATCAATCCACTGCAATTCTCCACCAAACTATTCATCAATTCACTGCAATCATCCCCCAAACTATTCAGCAATCCACTGCAATCCTTCCCAAACTATTCATCACTCTACTGCAATCCTCCGCAAACTACTCACCAATCCACTGCAATCCTCCCCCAAACTATTCATCAATCCAATGCAATCCTTCCAACACTATTCATCAATCCACTGCAATCCTCCCCCAAACTATTCATCAATCCACTGCAATCCTTCCCAAACTATTCATCAATCTACTGCAATCCTCCACAAACTATTCGTCAATCCACTGAAATCCTCCCCCAAACTAGTCATCAACCCAGTGCAATCCTCCGCACACTATTCATCAATCCACTGCAATCCTCCCCAAACTATTCATCAATCCACTGCAATTCTCCACCAAACTATTCATCAATTCACTGCAATTCTCTGCCAACTATTCATCAATCCACTGCAATCCTCCGCAAACTATTCATCAATCCACTGCAATCCTCCGCAAACTATTCATCAATCCACTGCCAATCCTCCCCCAAACTATTCATCAATCCACTGCAATCCTCCCCCTAACGATTCATCAAACCACTGAAATCCTCCCCCAAACTATTCATCAATCCACTGCAATCCTCCCCCAAACTATTCATCAATCCGCTGCAATCCTCCACCAAACTATTCATCAATCCACTGCAATCCTCCCACAAACTGTTCATCAATCCACTGCAATCCTTCCCAAACTATTCATCAATCCACTGCAATCCTCCCCCAAACTATTCATCAATCCAGAGAAATCCTCCCCCAAACTATTCATCAATCCACTGCAATCCTTCCCAAACTATTCATCAATCCACTGCAATCCTCCCCCAAACTATCATCAATCTACTGCAATCCTTCCCAAAATATTCATCAATCTTCTGCAATCCTTCCCCAAACTATTCATCAATCCACTGCAATCCTCCGCAAACTATTCTTCAATCCACTGCAATCCTCCCCCAAACTATTCATCAATCCACTGCAATCCCCCCCCAAACTATTCATCAATTCACTGCAATCCTCCCTCAATCTATTCATCAATCCACTGCAATCCCTCCCCCAAACTATTCATCAATCCACCGCAATCCTTCCCAAACTATTCTTCAATCCACTGCAATCCTCGCCCAAACTATTTATCAGTCCACTGCAATCCTCCCCCAAACTATTCATCAATCCGCTGCAATCCTCCCCCAAACTATTTATCAGTCCACTGCTATCCTCCCCCCAAACTATTCATCAATCCACTGCAATCCACCGCAAACTATTCATCAATCCACTGCAATCCTCCCCCAAATTATTCATCATCCATTGCAATCCTTCCCCAAACTATTCATCAATCCACTGCAATCCTCCGCAAACTATTCATCCATCCACTGCAATCCTCCGCAAACTATTCATCAATTCATTGAAATCCTCCGCAAATTATTCGTCAATCCACTGCAATCCTTCCCAAACTATTCATCAATCCACTGCAATCCTCCACCAAACTATTCATCAATCCACAGAAATCCTCCCCCAACTATTCATCAATCCACTGCAATCCTTCCCCAAACTATTCATCAATCCACTGCAATCCTCCCCCAAACTATTCATCAATCCACTGCAATCCTCCCCCAAACTATTCATCAATCAACTGTAATCCTCCCCCCAAACTATTCATCAATCCACTGCAATTCTCCCCCAAATTATTCATCAATCCACTGCAATCCTTCCCCAATCTATTCATCAATCCACTGCAATCCTCCGCAAACTATTCATCAATCCATTGCAATCCTCCCCCAAACTATTCATCAATCCACTGCAATCCTCCGCAAACTATACATCAATCCATTGCCATCCTCCTCCCAAAGTATTCATCAATCAACTGCAATCCTCCACCAAACTATTCATCAATCTTCTGCAATTTTCCCCAAAATATTCATCAATCCACTGTTATCCTCCCCCAAACTATTTATCAATCCACTGCAATCCTCCCCTAAACTATTCATCAATCCACTGCAATCCTCCCCCAAACTATTCATCAATCCACTGCAATCCCTTCCCAAACTATGCATCAATCTTCTGCAATCCTTCCCCAAACTATTCATCAATCCACTGCAATCCTCCCCCAAACTATTCATCAATCCACTGCAATCCTTCCCCCAAACTATTCATCAATCCACTGCAATCCTCCCCCCAAACTATTCATCAATCCACTGCAATCCTTCCCCCAAACTATTCATCAATCCACTGCAATCCTCTCCCAAACTATTCATCAATCCACTGCAATCCTCCCCCAAACTATACATCAATCTACTGCAATCCTTCCCAACTATTCATCAATCCACTGCAATCCTCACCAAACTATTCATCAATCCATTGCAATCCTCACCCAAACTATTCATCAATCCACTGCAATCCTCCCCAAAACTATTCATCTATCCACTGAAATCCTCCGCCAAACTATTCATCAATCCACTGCAATCCTCCCCCAAACTATTCATCAATCCACTGAAATCCTCCCCCAAACTATTCATCAATCCACTGCAATCCTCCCCCCAAACTATTCATCAACCCACTGCAATCCTCCCCAAACTATTCATCAATCCACTGCAATCCTCCGCAAACTATTCATCAATCCACTGCAATCCTCCGCAAACTATTCATCACCCATTGCAATCCTGCCCCAAACTATTCATCAATCCACTGCAATCCTCCGCAAACTATTCATCAATCCCATTGCAATCCTCCCAAAAGTATTCATCAATCCATTGCAATCCTCCCCAAACTATTCATCAATCCACTGCAATCCTCTGCAAACTATTCATCAATCCACTGCAATCCTCCGCAAACTATTCATCAATCCACTGCAATCCTCCCCCAAACTATTCATCAATCCACTGCAATCCCCCGCAAACTATTCATCAATCCACTGCAATCCTCCCCCAAACTATTCATCAATCATTTGCAATCCTCCCCCAAACTATTCATCAATCCACTGCAATTCTCCACCAAACTATTCATCAATTCACTGCAATCCTTCGCAAACTATTCATTAATCTACTGCAATCTTCCGCAAACTATTCATCAATCCTCAGCAATCCTCCCCCAAACTATTCATCAATCATTTGCAATCCTCCCCCAAACTATTCATCAATCCACTGCAATCCTCTGTAAACTATACACCAATCCACTGCAATCGTCCCCCAAACTATTCATCAATCCACTGCAATCCCACCCAAACTATTCATCAATCCACTGCAATCCTCCCCCAAACTATTCAGCAATCCACTGCAATCCTTCCAAACTATTCATCACTCTACTGCAATCCTCCGCAAACTACTCACCAATCCACTGCAATCCTCCCCCAAACTATTCATCAATCCAATGCAATCCTTCCCAAACTATTCATCAATCCACTGCAATCCTCCCCCAAACTACTCATCAATCCACTGCAATCCTTCCCAAAGTATTCATCAATCTACTGCAATCCTCCCCCAAACTATTCATCAATCCACTGCAATCCTCCGCAAACTATTCATCAATCCACTGAAATCCTCCCCCAAACTAGTCATCAACCCAGTGCAATCCTCCGCACACTATTCATCAATCCACTGCAATCCTCCCCAAACTATTCATCAATCCACTGCAATTCTCCACCAAACTATTCATCAATTCACTGCAATTCTCTGCCAACTATTCATCAATCCACTGCAATCCTCTGCAAACTATTCATCAATCCACTGCAATCCTCCGCAAACTATTCATCAATCCACTGCAATCCTCCCCCAAAACTATTCATCAATCTACTGCAATCTTCCGCAAACTATTCATCAATCCTCAGCAATCCTCCCCCAAACTATAAATCAATCCAATGCAATCCTCCCCCAAACTATTCATCAATCATTTGCAATCCTCCCCCAAACTATTCAACAATCCACTGCAATCCTCCGTAAAACTATTCACCAATCCACTGCAATCGTCCCCCAAACTATTCATCAATCCACTGCAATCCCACCCAAACTATTCATCAATCCACTGCAATCCTCCCCCAAACTATTCAGCAATCCACTGCAAATCCTTCCCAAACTATTCATCACTCTACTGCAATCCTCCGCAAACTACTCACCAATCCACTGCAATCCTCCCCCAAACTATTCATCAATCCACTGCAATCCTTCCCAAAACTATTCATCAATCCACTGCAATCCTCCCCCAAACTATTCATCAATCCACTGCAATCCTTCCCAAACTATTCATCAATCTACTGCAATCCTCCCCCAAACTATTCATCAATCCACTGCAATCCTCCCCCAAACTATTCATCAATCCACTGCAATCCTCCGCAAACTATTCATCAACCCACTGCAATCCTACCCCAAACTATTCATCAAGCGACTGCAATCCTCCACCAAACCATTCATCAGTTCACTGCAGTCCTGCCCCAAACTATTCATCAATCCACTGCAATCCTCCCCCAAATTATTCATCAATCAACTGTAATCCTCCCCCAAACTATTCATCAATCCACTGAAATCCTCCCCCAGACTATTCATCAATCCACTGCAATCCTCCCGAACTAAACATCAATTCTCTGCAATCCTCCCCCAAAATATTCATCAATCCACTGCAATTCTCTCCCAAACTTTTCATCAATCCTCTGAAATCCTCCCCCCAAACTATTCATCAATCCACTGCAATCCTCCCCCAAACTATTCATCAACCCACTGCAATCCTCCCCCAAACTATTCATCAATCCACTGCAATCCTCCCCAAACTATTCATCAATCCACAGAAATCCTCCCCCAGACTATTCATCAATCCACTGCAATCCTCCCCCAAACTATTCATCAATCCACTGCAATCCTCCCCCAAAGTATTCATCAATCCACTGCAATCCTTCCCGAACTATTCTTCAATCCACTGCAATCCTCCCCCAAACTATTCATCAATCCACTGCTATCCTCCCCCAAACTATTCATCAATCCACTGCAATCCTCCCCCAAACTATTCATCAATCCGCTGCAATCCTCCACCAAACTATTCATCAATCCACTGCAATCCTCCACAAATTATTCATCAATCAACTGCAATCCTCCCACAAACTGTTCATCAATCCACTGCAATCCTTCCCAAACTATTCATCAATCCACTGCAATCCTCCCCCAAACTATTCATCAATCCAGAGAAATCCTCCCCCAAACTATTCATCAATCCACTGCAATCCTTCCCAAACTATTCACCAATCCACTGCAATCCTCCCCCAAACTATTCATCAATCTACTGCAATCCTTCCCAAAATATTCATCAATCTTCTGCAATCCTTCCCCAAACTATTCATCAATCCACTGCAATCCTCCGCAAACTA